>OX393558.1:35456114-35916114 GCA_947650365.1 Chamaelirium japonicum | reverse complement strand
GTGGGAAAGAGTAGCCCCCAATAGAAAATTAGGAGATTAGCCAAATTAATGGCTAGTGACATCCTAATAATAGTCTTTAATAATATGAGACGATCAATCGTAATAAATTAAGATAAGATCTATCAGTTTTAGTAGGATCAATGTTTGCATAATGATACTTAAACATATCAGTAGTCTATATTCACATGCAATTCCTACTGTCACTAGGTTATCTAACATAAAGTCCATTCAATGTTCTACAACATTAAAGAACAAATTAAATAAGACATTCATCTAAAGTCACAAGGTCATCATGTAAACAATCATACAATTCTAAATTCATATATAGATAAAACACACACTATCAAAATGTGAACCCCGGATATTTTGTTCATCCTGACCCCGGTCGGGCATTACTATAGGGCCTTTTATTTCGCTGTAGAGGGTCAACTCTCTCGCCGTGCATCCACCAACACCATGCACTAGTCACCCAGATGATCATAAGGGGTTTCCCGTCTTTCACGGTGGAGCTCTACCGCCCAACATGCTTTACTATGGGGACTTCAACTCCCCAGGACGGGGTTGCTAGGCCAATCCCTACTCGAGGGCACCTCCTATTGGCTTTACCACAACCCTTGCCCGTGACCCCTAACCTACTTAACTTCGGCTATACGCGTAGGGTGGTTCACGGCCCTTACGCGCACGGGGTCCCTACCCTCTAACCAGGTAGATTCGCATATAACATCTTTCAACATATACAATGAAGATACAAAAAATTAACAATTTCCAACAAATTACCCCTGGTCCCGTACTGCTCCCGCAACCCATGCGACATAATAAATCAATAAAGTAAGACACTCATCCCTGTGACCCGTGTGCTAGGGTTGCCATACTCCTCTCAGGAGGGTGGGCTCTGATAATTATTAGTTATTCAATTTATTGATTAATTTAAGGGAATCATAATTACGGTGTCTATACAATCAAAAGCTTATTATTATTATTTTATTAATATTTTAAGCATAGTTCGCCGGACTCGCGACTCGGCAAGCAAGGCGGGGTCTACTTGACTACATGCGACGATGCCCGACGGGGTCCGCATGCAGTGTCATGGACACCTACCCTTAGTCATTCTTATTTCCCACTATTAAAGACCACGCAAGTGTAGTAGATGTCACCTGGTTGTCGATCGCATACAACCCCTGCTAGTTTCCACTGATCCGTCTCCGTTGGATCACCACGATCAAGGTCTGATAACAAATACAGCTCCGTATCACAACTCTATCGATTAAAACAGAAGAATCTACGATAAGGGTCCTATGCCAAGGATAGTCGGGCACCCTCGATAGGAGACCAATATTGAGTCGACAGCACACAAATCCGTGCGACTAAAGAACTCGAACCTAAACAATACTAAGTCAATAAAGTAATTAGAAGATAAACCTACTTATCGAATCAGGCTCGAAGAACCCTCTCCGATGGTTCCAGTTTTGCTGGAATCCGACTTCGATCGGATTGTTTCGGGTCGAACCATGTAGAATCGATGAAACCGATTGCATGGCTGGGTCACTAGGGTAGAAGAGGTTCCAGGGTTATATTCTAGGTTTAAAAGATAGGACTCAATTTTCTGAGCACGATGCCGCTGGTTTCGTCCGAATCTGAGTTCGGACGATGAAACGACGGTCAAACCACGGTACCACAATAAGATCGGGTTCAAGGATAAAATAGGGTATTAAGCAGTATAATTACTATGCTAAACTATGACCAATAGGTAGGACTTTTCGAGCTGGTCGAAATGGCACTGGTTTCGTCCAATTCTGAGTTCGGACGGAAAAATGGCAGTCGAACCAAAATTGACTGGTTCACGGGTCTGGTTTAGGTGAACCAGACCGGTTCACTGTGTGGGTCGGATCAGGTCTGCGGGGTCGGGTCGGGTATGCAGTGCAATGTCGGGTTGGGTTCAGGGTTAAACAGGTTGGGTCTGCGGTTAAGCAACTAACCTAGGAAATTATAGATTTACCCCCCCCCCCCCTCATGTTCATCTTCTCCACGATGTCCAGCCGAGGGGGGGGTGGGGTTCCTGCGTGACGGCGGCCGATGGGAGGGGCGGCCTGAAGCGCCGGCGAGCGCTCGACCGGCGTCTCCCGCACCACCCCTACAGAGGAGGCACGGGGGGAGGCGGCCGGAGCGGCCATCGGTGCCCGAGAGCTTGGCCGGAGAGGGGCCGCAGGTTTTGGGTTTGGGTTTGGAGTAACGGCGGCCGGTGGTGGTTCGCCGGCGATCGTCGGTAGGGGCTCAGGTGTGGCGGTGGTGTCCGCTCGAGCGGGCTGCGGCAAGGGAGGATGAAGGCCAGGGTCGCGGGTTGGGTCGCGGAGGAGAATGGGAGGAAGAGGGTGGCTGACCTGCGGGGTGTCGGTGCGCTCGCTGGTGCTCCGGCGAAGGTTGGGTCGGGATGCTCCGATCCTCTCCCTCGATCTCTTCTCCTTCTCCCTCTCTGCCTCTTGTTCTCTATCTCTCTCTCTCTCTCTCTTTCTCTCCCGTTCTCTCTCTCTTCCTCTTGTTCTCTCTCTCTCTCTATTTCTCTCCCTCTCTCTCGGTTCATAGATAAAGGGGGGAGGCTGTTATGGCTGTGGTAAGAAGGGACGGGGGGATAGGGTTGGTTAAGGCTTCCTATTAAGGGGGAGGGGATAAGGAATGAAAGATATGGATTTATCATCCCAAAATCTTACCCGATCATTCTCATCCGAATTTTGGATTTTAAACCACTGGGGAGGGAGGTCAAGAGAGCTTAAACTATGCTAGAAGACCGGGAGGCTGGCTCCAGAGCTGGTCCGGCTCGGTCCCGAGCCCTGAACTGGGCTCGGTTGGAATCCGGGTGCGATTCGTCCACTAACCGAGTTAAAAAGAATAATCACCCGTAACTATCAAACCAGAAGTCAGAATAGAGCTCAAGAGGATTCGTTGAAAAGGTCTCGTCAACACAAACGCGTTAGCATATAGTACATAATTTTCTGAGTTTTAGATCTCCTAAAAAGAAGGAAAGACTCCAAAACTCAAAATAGTAATAACTATTCACCCGGGTATCGGATCGACCCTAACTCAGGCTCATTGGAAGGCTCTCTCAGAGCCTCATCTAACGTATCATGTTTCGTTAAGATCCGATCACTCGATCTTTTTCAAGAAACAAAATAGCTTTGATTGTCGATCAATTATTATTTTTTTCTAGGGTTTATCTGTCGGGCTGCCAAAACTGACTGCACATACACCTGATCGTTGCACGGAACACACCATCGTGATATGCTCAAAGTTACGGAGAATGCGAACGTAAAATATCCCATAGGTTTATGATCCATTTATTTGGAAAAGGTCCAAAGAAAATATATGGCTGTAAAAAGACGAAACTAGCCATGGAGGATTTCTATTATTCTCAAATCTAACACCACAGGTGTTACAACCTATACTCCATAAAAAATATTTCGTCCCAAAAATTCAACTACAAAAACCATATATACGAGTCCACTCATCTCTACTACCAAAACAAGAACATTATAGCAATGAAAAGTTAACTATAACGAGCGCGAACATCCGCACTAACACTACCAACAAGAAAGCCAAGTCACTACACCAAATCTTACTAAAAGAAAACCCTGACCCTCTACTACTCACAATCCTACTCTCTCTACTAACTTAAACATTATACGAGTCGACTCTCATAATTATTAGGATAGAAATGTACCTCCAAATTCTCACATCGCGAATACGAGTTTTGGTTTCCATTTTCCATTCTAAGCATTACGGATTATACCATAATCATAAGTTTTGATCATTAACCCTGCCTAGATAAGGGACATCCCCCTTATTAGTACTACCGAGGGGTGTCCCCCTCGGTAGGGTAACTATCAAAACTCATAGATTCAGAAACTTAAAATGTACTCAATTGTCAGTGCCGATATAAAAGGTATATACATGTATATGAGCACCCATACACCCGTATATAAATTTATACTTTCGGTATCGACATTACAATCATAGAAATGTATATTCCACATATACGCCCATACACATATGCTTAAGTATACATCTCAAATGATTTGACAAAAGAGATGTCTCAACTAGTACGCCTAACGTGTATCTAATACTAAACTAAAATCCTATAAGATTCCTATGAGAATAACACTTACACTAATCGAACTACCAATACTGCTCAAGGGGCTAAAGAACAAATGCCCGAAAAATCTATTTCTCAAGTGGGTTCGTACTAGATAGCCACGCTCTAGCAATAGATAGTCATCTCATTGGATCACTCCAAGACGAGGGGACCGATTCTAAACCAGAACTATTATGAGTTGGCTGAAGAAACTACCTACTAGAAAATTAATGGCCAACTAATATCGACTGAGCAGATCGATACCAAGTACTAAATTCTACCCTAAACTAATCATCGAGATAGTTAGACGAAAACCTCGCAACCATACAAAAAATGAGAATAAAGGACCCGAGACAATTAGAGACAACTTAGAAAAAGGACAACCAAGAAAACTATCATAATCTCAACATTCTGAGAACTAAAGGCAATCACTCAAAAGAAACTGAAGTAAACGAAAGTTACTAGAATCGAATAATAATTAGAAACAAAGCGAGGTGAATCAGCAGAATAATGATCATTCTTAAGATTCCAACTGATAAGATATTCCTAAAATTTATAAACGTCGACAATCCATTTGACATCGTCGCTAACATCTTTTTAGTACTCAATTATCTTAATTCTATCTTAACGTCACTGTCATCTGGCCAATGCATTCTTTCCCGCGAGTTCTAATAAGAACTGCGAAATAAACCGCCAAAGCCTCCGAAGAGTCAGTGCATAGCCTCAGTATGTCCTCTACCGGATAGTCACAAACCACCACCAAAGTTCCCGAGAAACAATACGTAGTCACCAAATTCTCCAATGAGAAAGTGCGTAGCTACCAAAGTTCTTATTAAGAACATTGCATAGCCACAGTATGTCCTCTACCGGACAGTTATCACCATCGCCAAAGTTCCCTAGGAACAGGGCGTACTCTTTCAGGAGAGTCACTAACGAGATATTCCGCAATCTGCTAACCAAGGGAATTCAAACTACCACCTAAGATTTCTATCTCCTGGTGTACTTCTAGAAACTATTATCCCCAAGAGTCATCATTATTACTCATAGGATCTATTAAAAAAAAGACACATAAGCTCTACACCAAACTAATTATAACCCATGATACACCAGAGAGATCTAACAAGAAAACTAATTTAATTATTACACCTATATCGAGATAATGGATAATCCTAAAAACACCAACTAGGTCTCTAGTACCAATGGTCAATAAACGTCAAGGAATCCTAAAACACCAACTAAGTCTCTAGTACTAAGGGTCAACGAAGATCAAGGGATCCTAACACTGACTAGGTCTCTAATATATACTAAGGGTCAACAAAGATCAAGGAATCCTAAAACACCGACTAGGTTTCTAGCGCTTAGGGTCAACAAAAAACAACAAAACCAACAGAAAGGGCAACCTCACAACCATGCCAGATAAACTATCAAAGATACACATCCTTCCAGATATATTAAAATATATTCATCCCAAAACCAATCAACCAAAATACTAACCAGAGTTTAATCTCTAGTCCTTAGTCAGCTCCTTACCACTAGAAAGTTCAAAAGAATCTATATTAGGAGACTCCCAACCTATACTCCGATATAGACTCAAACACTATACTTCTGTCTAGAGATCAAGAAACACAACCCTTGGTTAAGATGTTCCACGTGGCTCCTTCTTAAGAATTATTACCCGAGTTGCAACGACTAACTCTAAACCTAAATATTATAGCACATCAGAGTTCTAATACAATCATATGTATACGACATATAGATTGATTCACGAGTCTTGATCAATCAAAAACTCAATCATAGACAGTTCTTAGTTACAGATCAATTCCTCAAACAAAACCAGTTCTCCAAGTACAATTAACCCTAGGTTCTTATCCTTAGAAATACTCACTATGCTACCATTGGTTACTATGAGAATCCTATCGACTCAATATCGATACAATCTCTAGAAAACATTCTAACACCACTAGAGTCTAAACTTTTCGAAGAAAGAATCGCAAGACACGAACCACATCCTAACAAAAACCCTAGGAACATATCCCTAAGCTTTTATGCCAGCTGTCACGCCCCAGAAATCTGAATACCGATCCCTCTGGTTTGAGGTGAGAAAGGATGGGATTTTGGGTCTGATCAGTTATTTACACCAATTTGGGTTCTCGTAGGGCTTCTTCTACGCTCTCTAATATGAAAAACAAGAAGGAGGGAGAAACAAGAGGGGAATCTTTTAAATTTGATTTTTCGAAAATATTTTTATTAAAAAGTAAAAAGAGAAATTATCAACAGTGAGAAGATATTATCTAGTCAACCTCAACCTTCAAAAGTCATATCCTCTCAGTATGAGTGACCTATCGGTACCACTACATGCTGACAGGAGTCTATCTGAGGGAGCACGAGGCTCAAGCCTCCTACGGCTAGCCAAGTAGTCTCATCTACTCCCTAACACTCAGGTGCACCAGTCTAGAGTTCCTATCTACAGGGTTAATCAATTTAGTCATTTATATGCACTTATATTTTCATCATGATCTATCCTAGGCTTGGGGCCTTGAGGAGAGGCCTATCCAAAAGAATTCAGCTGGAACTATTGCAACTACAACCATAGAATACTAACTAACTAATAAAAACTCTTATTCCAATACAATTACAATGTCTGAAGAGAAAAGACTACAAGATTAACGTACTAAGCAAAAAGGTAACACTGCAACTCTAACTCCGCCTCTGGACTCCTACTGCTACTCCTGAGCCTCCGGATCTGCATCTGAGCCTACTCGCGGGAAAGAGTAGCCCCCAATAGGAAATTGGAAGATTAGCCAAATTAATGGCTAGTGACATCCTAATAGTCTTTAATAATATAAGACGACCAATCGTAATAAATTAAGATAAGATTTATCAGTTCTAGTAGGATCAATGTTTGCATAATGATACCTAAACATATCAGTACTCTATATTCACATGCAATTCCTACTGTCACTAGGTTAACTAACATAAAGTCCATTCAATGTTCTACAGCATTAAAGAGCAAATTAAATAAGACATTCATCTAAAGTCACAAGGTCATCATGTAAACAGTCATACAATTCTAAATTCATATATAGATAAAACACACACTATCAAAATGTGAACCCCGGATATTTTGTTCATCCTGCCCCCGGTCAGGCATTACTATAGGGCCTTTTATTTCGCTATAGAGGGCCAACTCTCTCGTCGTGCATCCACCAACACCATGCACTAGTCACCCAGATGATCATAAGGGGTTTCTCGTCTTTCACGATGGAGCTCTACCGCCCAACTTGCTTTACTATGGGGATTTCAACTCCCCGGGAGGGGGTTGCTAGGCCAGTCCCTACTTGAGGGCACCTCCTATTGGCTTTACCACAACCCTTGCCCGTGACCCCTAACCTACTTAACTTCGGCTGTACGCGCAGGGTGGTTCACAACCCTTGCACGCACGGGGTCCCTACCCTCTAACCAGGTAGATTCGCATATAACATCTTTCAATATATACAATGAAGCTACAAAATATCTATTTAATGCTTAACAATTTCTAACAAATTACCCCTGGTCCCGTACTGCTCTCGCAATCCATGCGACATAATAAATAAATAAAATAAGACACTCATCCCAGTGACCCGTGTGCTAGGGTTGCCATACTCCTCTCATGAGGGTGGGCCCCGATAATTATTAGTTATTCAATTTATTGATTAATTTAAGGGAATCCTAATTACGGTGTCCATACAATCAAAAACAATCATTATTATTATTTTATTAATATTTTAAGTATGCGTCGTCGGACTCGCGACTCCGCATGCAAGGCGGAGTCCACTTGACCACATACGACGATGCCCGGCGGGGCCCGCATGCAGTGTCATGGACACCTACCCTTAGTCATTCTCATTTCCCACTATTAAAGACCATGCAAGGGTAGTAGTTGTCACCTGGTTGTCGATCGCATACAACTCCTGCTAGTTTCCTCTGATCCATCTCTGTTGGATCACCACGATCAAGGTCTGATAACAAATACAGCTCCGTATAACAACTCTATCGATTAAAACAGAAAAATCTACGAGGAGGGTCCTATGCCAAGGATAGTCGGGTACCCTCGATAGGAGCCCAACATTGAGTCAACAGCACACAAATCCGTGCGACTAAAGAACTCGAACCTAAACAATACTAAGTCAATAAAGTAATTAGAAGATAAACCTACTCATCGAATCGGGCTCGAAGAACCCTCTCCGATGGTTCCAGTTTTGCTAGAATCCGACTTCGATCGGATGGTTTCGGGTCGAACCATGTAGAACCGATGAAATCGATTGCATGGCTGGGTCACTAGGGTAGAAGAGGTTCTAGGGTTATATTCTAGGTTTAAAATATAGGACTCAATTTTTTGAGCACGATACCGCTGGTTTCGTCCGAATCCGAGTTCGGACGATGAAACGATGGTCAAACCACGATACCACGATAAGATCGGGTCCAAGGATAAAATAGGGTATTAAACAGTATAATTACTATGCTAAACTATGACCAATAGGTAGGACTTTCCGAGCCGGTCGAAATGGCACTGGTTTCGTCCAATTCCGAGTTCGGACGGAGAAATGGCAGTCGAACCAAAATTGACTGGTTCACGGGTCTGGTTTAGGTGAACCAGACCGGTTCACTGTGTGGGTCGGGTCAGGTCTGCGGGGTCGGGTCGGGTTCAGGGTTAAACAGGTTGGGTCTGGGGTTAAGCAACTAACCTAGGAAATTACAGATTTAACCCCCCCCCCCATGTTCATCTTCTCCACGATGTCCAACCGGGGGGGGGGGGGGGTTCCTGCGTGACGGCGGCTGATGGGAGGGGTGGCCTGGAGCGCAGGCGAGTGCTCGGTCGGCCTCTCCCGCACCACCCCTACAGAGGAGGCACGGGGGGAGGCGACCGGAGCGGCCGTTGGTGCCCGAGAGCTCGGCCGGAGGGGGGCCGCGGGTTTTGGGTTTGGGTTTGGAGTAACGGCGGCCGGTGGTGGTTCGCCAGCGATCGTCGGTAGGGGCTCAGGTGCGACAGTGGTGTCCGCTCGAGCGGGTCGCGGCAAGGGAGGAGGAAGGGGTCGCGGGTTGGGTTGCGGAGGAGAATGGGAGGAAGAGGGTGGCTGACCTGCGGGGTGTCGGTGCGCTCGTTGGTGCTCCGGCGAGGGTTGGGTCGGGATGCTCTGATCCTCGCCCTCGATCTCTTCTCCTTCTCCCTCTCTGCCTCTCGTTCTCTCTCTCTCTCTCTTTCTCTCACTTTCTCTTTCTCTCCCGTTCTCTCTCTCTATTTCTCTCCCTCTCTCTCGGTTCATAGATAAAGGGGGGAGGCTGTTATGGCTGTGGTAAGAAGGGACGGGGGGATAGGGTTGGTTAAGGCTTCCTACTAAGGGGGAGGGGATAAGGAATGAAAGATATGGATTTATCATCCCAAAATCTTACCCGATCATTCTCATCCGAATTTCGGATTTTAAACCACTGGGGAAGGAGGTCAAGAGAGCTTAAACTATGCTAGGAGACCGGGAGGCAGGCTCCAGAGCTGGTCGGGCTCGGTCCCGAGCCCTGAACTGGGCTCGGTTGGAATCCGAATGCGATTCGTCCACTAACCGAGTTGAAAAGAATAATCACCCGTAACTATCAAACCGGAAGTCAGAATAGAACCTAAAAGGATTCGTTGGAAAGGTCTCATCAACACGAACGCATCAGCGTATGGTACATAATTTTCTGAGTTCTAGATCTCCTAAAAAGAAGGAAAGACTCCAAATAGTAATAACTATTCACCCGGGTGTCGGATCGACCCTAACTCAGGCTCATTTGAAGGCTCTCTCAGAGCCTCATCTAACGTATCCTGTTTTGTTAAGATCCGATCACCCGATCTTTTGCAAGAAACAAAACAGCTTCGACTGTCGATCAATTATCATTTTTTTCTAGGTTTTATCTACCGGGCTGCCAAACCTGGCATCGCATACACCTGATTGTTGCACGGAACGCACCATCATGATTTGCTCGAAGTTATGGAGAATGCGAACATAAAACATCCCATAGGTTTACGATACATTTATTTGGAAAAAGTCCAAAGAAAATATATGGCTGTAAAAAGATGAAATTAGCCATGGAGGATTTCTATTATTCTCAAATCTAACACCACAGGTGTTACAGCGGACTGCGGACTACACGAACCGCAGACTGCACCTAAGCATTCCCCTATATATATATATATATATATATATATATATATATATATATATATATATATATATATATATATATATATATATATATATATATATAGAGGCGTGTTAGGCTGCGGCGTGCGGTACCCGGCCTGATAAATGCGGTGGCAAAAACTGGCCGTCCGATCGCGCGGATCGGCTGCTAACTGCCCGCAAACCTCCCGCCCGTCTGATCATCTGTACAGACCGTCTGATCCCGTATAAATCCAGTCGCTCGGTGTGTTTCTATGATGATTTGATTCCCATCCGTTCGATCGATAGGATCGAACGGACTAAAAAAATTTCACTGTTACTGTAGCGGCTACAGTAACAGCGAAAATTTTTTAGTCCGTTCGATCCCATCGATCGAACGGATGGGAATCAAATGATCATAGAAACACACCGGAGCGACTGGATTTATACGGGATCGGACGGTCTGAACGGATGATCAGACGGGCGGGGGCGGGCGGGGGATTTGCGCGCGATCCGCAGCCGATCCGCGCGATCCGACGGCCAGATTTTGCCACCGCATTTATAGGCGGGCACCGCACGCCGCAGCCTATCATTCCTCTATATATATATATATATATATATATATATATATATATATATATATATATATATATATATATATATATATATAGGGGGCGGGGAGCCTGCACCTGAGGTATAGCAACGATGCTACACCTTTCGCTTGTTTGCCTCCCTAGAAGTTATGGAATTTGATGAAATTTGGTGAGGGTGTTGTCTAGGGTAAGATGATAATCCTCACCAATTTTCATCAAATTCCAAAACTTCTAGAGGGGTCAAATGGTCGAAGCAAAATCTGTAGATTTTACAGGTGACTACGGACGACTGATTTTGCTTCGACTATTTGACCCCCCTAAAAGTTTTGGAATTTCATAAAAATTGCTGAGGATGATCATCTTGCCCTAAACAACACCCTCACCAAATTTTATCAAATTCCAAAACTTTTAGGATGGTAAAACAATACTTGAGGTGCAGCAACGACGCAAAATTGGAAAGAGAGGGAGAGAGAAAGAGAGCGCGAGTTTTATGCAAAATTGGCTATTTTTTATTTTTATTTTGTTGATCCAATATGTGAGGCGGATGGGGAGAGGGTGAGGGTGGAGTGTGCATCTTTCCAATGCGCTCTACGTCAGACAACTTTATTTTGTCGAGGGTGAGGGCGACCAACTATCATTTGTTGCCAAAGGCGGCCACTGCAGTGCCAGTACCTTCGAAGGCGATTGTTCGAGTAGTGATAAATGTGGGTGCCCAGCTGAAATGTGTCCGCCCCCCGTGTCCGCCGAATGTTTGTGTCGACAGCCACGAACATTACTACTATTATCTCTCCTCAAAAAATATTGTTATCACTCTCAAAATATTGTTATCTCCCTCAAAATATTGTTGCTACTCTCGAAATATTTTTTTGCCACCTTTAAAATATTGTCCTCACCCTCGAAATCTTCTTCATGACGACATGCACGGGTATTACTAGTATATATATATATATATATATATATATATATATATATATATATATATATATATATATATATATAGGGAATAGGGAACACGGTCCTCCCGACTAGCCAACACGCTAATCCTTCCTTCAATTTGGGTGCCACATGGCACTTTTTAACCGGGGTTAGAAGTTGGTCAAGGTAGGTATACCCCTCCTAACAATGATTATGAAAAAAAATTTAGAAAAAAATTATGCCAAGTGATATTTTTAAATTAACCTTAGCAAGGGCTATTTATCCGCTACAGTTTACCCGTTAAATTTATCGACCGTTGATCAGGTTGTTTTAAGTTTTTTTTTTTAGAATATTTTTTAAAATCTTGATTTAAGTATAGTGGATTGATCATCCATAAAAAAATTAAAAAGTACCATGTGGCACCCAAAGTGCCATAGTGCAGTCCGTGGTCCGCAGCCGTCCAATGCACCCGTCGCGTGCATCGGATGCACGGAGTGATGCATCGGACGTCTGCGGACCGCACGGACCGCAGACCGCACCTAAGCATCCCCTATATATATATAGAGAGAGAGAGAGGTTCAACAAAAATTTCTGAATTAGGCTGCACTTTTGTTTCTGTCCTTTGACTCCTGTCAATTGTGCCGCAAGGATGAAGCGGATTAATTGATTCTTGCTATCTGTTGAGTCAGATTGGTCTAGTGATGTCGCGCATAGAAAGTGACTCAAGGATTTTCAGAATATTCATCCCTGGAATTCAGTAGAGTTAACGCTAGTTCAAATCGAGTTGGCTCTGATGGGGCTTTAGCCTTGAAGGCAATCATTTCTTACAGTATGGTGCAGTTGATGGAAAAGGATCGAGCTGCAGTTTTCAGTTGTGAGTATTGTACACAAACTTTGAAATAACTATTTTTAAAGTAACAAGTAAGCAATCATTATTTGTTACTACACCAGTTGTATAGTTTGCAAAGCCAAATAAGTTAAAAGATGTAAAAGATGCGGTAAGCGGAATTAGCAAGAAATCAATCTTAGAGATTCTTTTCGAGTAGCAGTCCTGATCATCTTTTCATTTGAGCTGAAATCCCTGTGAATGAAAATACCTCTCCTGCCTCTTTGAATTTAGATTTTCTGCCAAACCCCCGCGCCGCCGCCGTCGCCGGACCAAAGTGAACCCCCTACCCCCCCTCCCCCGCCGTCGTCGGACCGAACCGAACCCCTCTCCCGCCGGACCTAACCGAACCCCCCTCCTGCCGGTTAGACATAATCTACAAGCCATGGGATGAACCCTAAACCTACCCCTAGACCTAACCAAATTCCCACCGCCGCCTTCGCCGCTCGTCCCCGTTGCCACTGCTTCCTCCGCCGCCACTGCCGCCTTCGCCTCTCGTGCTCGCTGCCACTGCCGCCTCCGCCACTCGCGTCCGCTGCCGTTGCCGCTTCCGCGTCCGCCGCTCGTGCCGACGGACCTGAAGAGGGAGGATGGCAGGTGAGGATGGTTTGGGGATTAAAAAAAATGGGAAGGGTTTTTGCTAAAGTTGGATTGGTTTAGAGGAGCTGGCGCTTAAATGAAAAGTTTTAATGGGTTTATCCTAATGTGGGGTTGATTACAGGAGTCTTAGACTAATAACCCCTTAATATTTTCGCTAACCATTTCATCAATTATTGTGATTATCTTTTTTATTTTTTCTTCTTCTTCTGAGTTTGCTCTTTTTAAATAGAAGTACAAAATTTGTGATATAGTATTGTTGATTATAGTCACAAAATGAATGCCTAATTGTCAAGGGTGGAGCCGAAACTGTAATAACCGGGAGTTGTGTATGAAATCTACTACATGCAACTAGGGCTGGCAATTTCGGACCCGACACGGCAGACCCGACACGACCCAACACGAAGTTAGCGGGTCTGGGTTAGGGCTAAACGGGTCGACACGATAGACCCGTTTAATAAACGGGTTGGGTCCGGGTTTAGGGTCTGGACACGGTAGACCCGGGAAGACCCGTTTAGTGTTCAACGGGGCGTGTCGGGTCGGGTCGGGTCTACCCGCAATCCGATACTATAATATATAATATCAGCAGGTCTTTCGGGTCAGGTCGGGTCGAGTCGGATTGGGTCGGATCGGATCAACTGAATAGTCCCAGGTGATAAACGGGTCTTACCGGGTCTTATCGGGTCTACTCATTTATTAGCGGTTCGGGTACGGGTTTAGGATCTAGACACGATTAGTTAAACGGGTCGGGTCTGGGTCTAGGGTTTTTGGACACGAACCCGACTAGACACGACACGAACCCGATATGACCCGACCTATTGCCACCCCAACATGCAACAATCTCCGTGTTCAATTATTCCGAATTCCCGGAAACTATGATTGGAAGCTCATCTTGATTTTTTTTTTCTTTTTTTTTTGCTTCTAGAAAGTTGATATAGTGTAACATTTTCGTCAATATTTTGATTCACCAACTATTTGGAGAAATTTCCAGACACCGAGAAATTAGTTACACATATTTAGGTGTTCCTTGAAGCACACTGAGAAACTCGTATAGCATCATAACTTACATTCAAAACATGAAGTAGGACACAAAAATGTCACCTTTTTCTTTTTCAGACCACAGCACTATATCAACTTGAATTTTATAGTGCTGTGTTCAATGATTGCGAGGGGAGTACAAAGGTGCAACGGCTCGGCTCGGCTCGGCTCGACTTCCATGAGACACCCATATGGCAAAAGATGGAAAGAACAAATATACACACAACTCAATCCCGAGCCGGACCGAGCCGAGCCGAGACGAACCGAACCGAACCAAACTGAGCCGAGCAGAACCGAGCCGAGCCGAACTGAACCAAACCAAACCGAACCGAGCCGAACCAAACTGAACCGAGCTGAACCTAGCCGAGCCGACCTGAACCAAACTGATCGGTCGACCATCAACACCCGACTGACCGCACGATCGGTCCAAATCCTACCTGGGTCGGGTGCCAGGACACCTCTGGCGCCCGACCCCCCATTCCGCGGCCGGTTGGCTACGCCCGAGTCACAACACCCGACCGATCGATCGGTCGACCATCAGCGCCCGATCGATCGGCCATCAACACCCGATCGATCGACCAATCAGCCCAGATTCTGCTTGGGTTGGGTGCCAGGATCCCTTTGACGCCTGACCCCCTGTTCCGCGATTGGTTAGCGACAACTGACCGCTCGGTCGGTCGATCATCAGCAATCGACCAATCGGTCGACCAATCGATCGATCATCAGCAACCGACTTATTGGTCGGTTGCCCACGACTGATCGATCGAAGGACGATCAATAGGTTGCCCCTCCTTCGGGTCGACCCTTGGCAGGGGGTCGGCAGGCACACTATAAAAAAAACAGTTTTTACCGACGGAACATATACGTCGGTAATATTAGTTTTCCGTCCGTAATGATTTATAGCGACGAATCAGATTTCCGTCGCTAGTCTGTCGGGAAAAAAGGCGTTGGGAAAAAGAGGCGACGGACTAAATATTTTCGTCGGTAATAAGACTTAATACCGACGGTAATTTGTTGGCCGTCGGTAATATATAAATACTTAATTAAAAATATAATATATTATTACCAACGGATAATCATCGTCCGTCGGTAATATATAAGCTTATTACCGACGGGCAGTAATTTTACCGTCGGTAATTATATATATTACCGATGGATCTATATTGTCCGTCGAAAATTTATTAATAATTTTTAAAAAATAAAAATGATTGTTGCCGACGGAACATTTAATATTCGTCGGTAAAAAGTATGTTGTTTCTTTTAAAAAAATTACCAAAATAATATTATTTAATTCCTGTGATTTACAACAATACCACAATATATTATCATAATTTCTCAAATATTACCACAATTTATAAAATATTACCATAAATTATCAAATATTACCTAAATTTATAAAATATTATCGTAAATTATCAAATATTACCACAATACAAGACAATTATAGACAATAACAAAAAATAACCACATATTACAAAATAATTTTTACACAATCCAAAACTGAGGGAATCTGTGTGTCCTATCTCAACCACCCCACGCTGCCCGGCACTAATGCTGGTGCTCTCATCTCCTGACGCCGCCCGGCTCCTGTAATAAACATGTATTTATTAAAAAAATAGTTTATATCTATAACTGAGTCTAAGCGATAAAAAATCATAAGTTAGCGTGTTTCGGATTTGAAATAGGTCTGGATTCGATCGGATCAGCATCCGATAATTCATACTTAGAATTATTTCATATTTCGAAGTTACGAGCGAGTTCTAATTGGATATTTTAACAATTTACGCTCCGATTAACCAATTTAGAGTCTAAGCATTAAAAAAATCATAAGTTAGCGTGTTTCGGATTTAAAATAGGTTTGGATTCGATCGAATCGTCATCGGATCGGCATCTGATAATTCATACTTGGAATTATTTTGTATTTCGGAGTTGCGAGCGAGTTCTAATTGGATATTTTAATAATTTATCCTCCGATTGACCAATTTAGAATCTAAGCATTGAAAAATCATAAGTTAGCGTGTTTCAGATTTGAAATATGTTGTATTCGATCGAAACATCATCGGATCGGCATTCGATAACTTTTACTTGGAATTATTTCGTATTTCAGACTTGCGATCAAGTTCTAATTGGATATTTTAATAATTTACCCTCCGATTGACCAATTTAGAGTCGAAGCGTTGAAAAATCATAAGTTAGCATGTTTCGGATTTGAAATAGGTTTGGATTCGATCGGATCGGCATCCGATAATTAGTACTTGGAATTATTTTGTATTTCGGACTTGCAAGCGAGTTTTAATTGGATATTTTAATAATTTACGCTCCGATTGACCAATTTATGCTCCGATTGACCAATTCATACTTGGAAGTATTTCGTATTTCGAAGTTGCGAGCGAGTTCTAATTGGATCGTCATCCGATAATTCGTACTTTGAATTATTTCGTATTTCGGAGTTGCGAGCGAGTTGTAATTGGTTATTTTAATAATTTACGCTACGATTGTCCAATTTAGAGTCTAAGCGTTGAAAAATCATAAGTTAGCGTGTTTCGAATTTGAAATAGGTTTGGATTTGATCGGATCGTTATCGGATCGACATCCGATAATTCATACTTGAAATTATTTCATATTTCGAACATACGATTGAGTTCTAATTAGATATTTTACCAATTTACGCTCCGATTGACCAATTTACGCTTCGATTGACCAATTTAGAGTCTAAACATTGAAAAGTAATAAGTTAGCGTATTTCGGATTTGAAATAGGATTGGATTCGTTCGGATTATCATTGGATCGACATCTGATAATTCTTACTTAGAATTATTTTGTATTTCGGACTTGCAAGCGAGTTCTAATTGGATATTTTAACAATTTGCTCTCCGATTGACCAATTTAGAGTCTAAGCGTTGAAAAATCATAAGTTAGCATGTTTTGGATTTGAAATAGGTTTGGATTCGATCGAATCGTCATCGGATCGGCATCCGATAGTTTGTACTTGGAATTATTTCGTATTTCGGAGTTACGAGCGAGTTCTAATTGGATATTTTAATAATTTACCCTCCGATTGACCAATTTAGAGTCTAAGCATTGAAAAATCATAAGTTAGCGTGTTTCAGATTTGAAATAGGTTGAATTCGATCGGAACAACATCGGATCGGCATCCGATAATTTGTAGTTGGAATTATTTTATATTTCGAACTTGCAAGCGAGTTCTAATTGAATATTTTGACAATTTACCCTTCGATTGACCAATTTAGAGTCTAAGCGTTGAAAAATCATAAGTTAGCGTGTTTCGAATTTGAAATAGGTTTGGATTCGATTGGATCATCATCGGATCAGCATCCGATAATCCATACTTGGAAGTATTTCATATTTTGGACTTGCAAGCGAGTTCTAATTGGATATTTTAACAATTTACGTTCTGATTGACCAATTTAGAGTCTAAGCGTTGAAAAATCATAAGTTAGCGTGTTTCGGATTTGAAATAGGTTTGGATTCGATCAGATCGTCATCTGATAATTTATATTTGGAATTATTTCATATTTCGGAGTTGTGAGCGAGTTCTAATTGGATATTTTAACAATTTATCCTCCGATTGACCAATTTAGAGTCTAAGTGTTGAAAAATCATAAGTTAGCATGTTTTGGATTTGAAATAGGTTTGGATTCGATCAGATCGTTATCGGATTGACATCCGATAATTCGTACTTAGAATTATGTCATATTTTGGACTTGTGAGCGAGTTCTAATTAGATATTTTAATAATTTACTCTCCGATTGACCAATTTAGAGTCTAAGCGTTGAAAAATGATAAGTTAGCGTGTTTCGGATTTGAAATAGGTTTGGATTCGATCGAATCGTCATCGGATCGACATTCGATAATTTATACTTGGAATTATTTCGTATTTCGAAGTTGCGAGCGAGTTCTAATTGGATATTTTAATAATTTACCCTCCGATTGACCAATTTAGAATCTAAGCGTTGAAAAATCATAAGTTAGCATGTTTCAGATTTAAAATAGGTTGGATTCGATCGAAACATCATCGGATCGGCATCCGATAATTCGTACTTGGAATTATTTCATATTTCGGACTTACGAGCGAGTTCTAATTGGATATTTTAATAATTTACTCTCCGATTGACCAATTTAGACTCTAAGCGTTGAAAAATCATAAGTTAGCATGTTTCGGATTTGAAATAGGTTTGGATTCGATCGGATCGGCATCGGATCGGCATATGATAATTAGTACTTGGAATTATTTTATATTTCGGACTTACAAGCGAGTTCTAATTGGATATTTTAACAATTTACGCTCTGATTGATCAATTTACGCTCCGATTGACCAATTCGTACTTGGAATTATTTTGTATTTTGGAGTTACGAGCAAGTTTTAATTGGATCGTCATCCGATAATTCGTACTTAATTATTTCGTTTCTCAGAGTTGCGAGCGAGTTGTAATTGGTTATTTTAATAATTTACGCTATGATTGTCCAATTTAGAGTCTAAGTGTTGAAAAATCATAAGTTAGCGTGTTTCGAATTTGAAATAGGTTTGGATTCGATCGGATCGTTATTGGATCGGCATCCGATAATTCGTACATAGAATTATTATGTATTTCGGACATGCAAGCGAGTTCTAATTGGATATTTTACCAATTTACGCTCTGATTGACCAATTTACGCTCCGATCAACCAATTTAGAGTCTAAGTGTTGAAAAATCATAAATTAGCGTGTTTCGGATTTAAAATAGGTTTGGATTCGATCGAATCGTCATAGGATCGACATCTGATAATTCGTACTTAGAATTATTTCGTATTTCGGACTTGCGAGCGAGTTCTAATTGGATATTTTAACAATTTACTCTCTGATTGATCAATTTAGAGTCTAAGCGTTGAATAATCAAAAGTTAGCGTGTTTTGGATTTGAAATAGGTTTGGATTCGATCGAATCATCATCGGATCGGTATCTGATAATTCGTACTTAGAATTATTTTGTATTTCGGAGTTGCGAGCGAGTATTAATTCGATATTTTAATAATTTACCCTTCGATTGACTAATTTAGAGTCTAAGCACTGAAAAATCATAAGTTAGCATGTTTCAGATTTGAAATAGGATGGATTCGATTGGAACGTCATCGGATCGACATCCGTTAATTCGTACTTGGAATTATTTCATATTTCGGACTTGCGAGCGAGTTCTAATTGGATATTTTAATAATTTACCTTCTCATTGACTAATTTAGAGTCTAAGCGTTGAAAAACCATAAGTTAGCGTGTTTCGGATTTGAAATAGGTTTGGATTCGATCGGATCGTCATCCAATAATTCGTATTTCAGACTTGCAAGCGAGTTCTAATTGGATATTTTAACAATTTACGCTCTGATTGACCAATTTAGAGTCTACGCATTGAAAAATTGTAATTTTGCGTGTTTCGGATTTGAAATAGGTTTGGATTCAAACGGATCGTCATCTGATCGGCATTCGATAATTTGTATTTAGAATTATTTCGTATTTCGGAGTTGCGAGCGAGTTCTAATTGGATATTTTAACAATTTACCCTCCGATTGACCAATTTAGAGTCTAAGCGTTGAAAAATCATAAGTTAACGTGTTTTGGATTTGAAATAAGTTTGGATTCGATCGGATCATCATTGGATCGGCATCCAATAATTCGTACTTGGAATTATTTCGTATTTTGGACTTGTGAGCGAGTTTTAATTGGATATTTTAACAATTTACGCTCAGATTGATCAATTTAGAGTCTAAGCATTGAAAAATCATAAGTTAACGTGTTTCGGATTTGAAATAGATTTGGATTCGATCGAATCGTCATCGGATCGGCATCCGATAATTCGTACTTGGAATTATTTCGTAGTTCGAACTTGCGAACGAGTTCTAATTGGATATTTTACTAATTTACGCTCCGATTGACCAATTTACGCTTTGATTGACCAATTTAGAGTCTAAGCGTTGAAAAATCATAAGTTAGCGTGTTTCGGATTTGAAATAGGTTTGTATTCGATCGGATCGTCATCGGATCGGCATCCGATAATTCATACTTAGAATTATTTCATATTTCGGACTTGCGAGCGAGTTCTAATTGGATATTTTACCAATTTACGCTCCGATTGACCAATTTAGAGTCTAAGCGTTGAAAAATCATAAGTTAGCATGTTTCGGATTTGAAAAAGGTTTGGATTCGATCGGATCATCATCGGATCGGCATCCGATAATTCATACTTGGAATTATTTCATATTTCGGACTTGCAAGCGAGTTCTAATTGGATATTTTAACAATTTACGCTTCGATTGACCAAGTTATAGTCTAAGCGTTGAAATATCATACATTAGCGTGTTTCAGATTTGAAATAAGTTTGGATTTGATCGGATCATCATCGGATCGGCATCCGATAATTCGTACTTAGAATTATTTTGTATTTTGGAGTTGCGAGCGAGTTTTAATTAGATATTTTAACAATTTACACTCCAATTGATTAATTTAGAGTCTAAGCGTTGAAAAATCATAAGTTAGCTTGTTTAGGATTTGAAATAGATTTGGATTCGATCGGATCGTCATCGAATCGGCATCCAATAATTTGTACTTGGAATTATTTCATATTTCAGACTTGTGAACGAGTTTTAATTGGAAATTTTAACAATTTACAATCCGATTGACCGATTTACGCTCCGATTGACCAATTTAGAGTCTAAGCATTGAAAAATCATAAGTTTGCGTGTTTCGGATTTGAAATAGGTTTGGATTCGATCGGATCGGCATCCGATAATTCATACTTGGAATTATTTCATATTTCGGACTTGCGAGCGAGTTCTAATTGGATATTTTACCAATTTATGCTTCGATTGACCAATTTATGCTCCTATTGACCAATTTAGTGTCTAAGCGTTAAAAAATCATAAGTTAACATGTTTCGGATTTAAAATAGGTTTGGATTCGATCGGATCGTCATCGGATCGGCATCCGATAATTCGTACTTGGAATTATTTTATATTTCGGACTTGTGAACGAGTTCTAATTGGAAATTTTAACAATTTATGATCCGATTGACCGATTTACGCTCCAATTGATCGATTTAGAGTCTAAGCATTGAAAAATCATAAGTTAGTGTGTTTCGGATTTGAAATAGGTTTGGATTCGATCGGATCATCATCGGATCGGCATTCGATAATTCGTACTTGGAATTATTTCGTATTTCGGACTTGCGAGCGAGTTCTAATTGGGAATTTTAACAATTTACGATCCGATTGACCGATTTAGAGTCTAAGTGTTGGAAAATCATAAGTTAGCATGTTAGCATGATAATATAATCTAAACACAAATTAGTAAGATTCATAATTTTTACTAATATTATAAAGAATAGTAAGTACCTGATCATGAGCATGAGCCACCGCTAGACCGGCTTATAAAGTCATTAAGCCTCTGCTCTAGTTCCCTGCGACCTTTTCTTTCAGCCTCAACCCTCTGCTCGAGGGCCTGCCTCTCCGCCTCAAGCTTCTGCTCGAGGGCCTGCCTCTGCTCTCGCTCCGCCTCAACCATGTGCTCGAGGGCCTGCCTCTGCTCGCGCTCCATGTCTAGCGCAGATTGCAACTGAGTGATAGCACCGGTCTGGGTGTCCCGTGCCCTCGAGTGCATACCCTCTCGTCCAAAGTAGGAGGAGGGTGTGACTCCAAGGCCCGTACAGAGGACACGATTGTGCGTGGTAGGTCTGAGTACAGTATCCATCGCTGAGTCGACATATACTGAGCTGGAGGAGGAGCCGGCCTCGCCCGACGGGGTCACCATAAGTCGCATTCTCTCCTATATGAAAACAACCAATGATATTCAATGATATTTTATGGCATACGTATACGAATATATTAATAGTAATTTAATTACTTACCACTTGCGAGGCAACCCTGTCGTTCATAAATGCCCCATCGGTATGCCGCCTCCTAGAGGCCTCAAAAAGGTCAATCCGATTAGGCTCGTGGCCCAAGGACTGTGTCTGTTTGACATATAAAATAAATAGATGAGTTAATATAACATTTATAGAGCTTTAAATAATAAAATGTTTGTATCATTTACCAGCTGCTGGGCAAGCTGGGGCATGGAGGTCCTCCCCTTCACTGGAGCAGGTGTCGTCGAGGTATTTCTATTCTGCTTGCCTTTAGAAGAACTCGCGTGTGTCAATCGATTAAATTTTGAAACATCAATATAAATTTTTAGTATAACATTAAAACAAGTACGAATCAACAAAATAATAATTATACCTGAAACTGAGGGGTGGGCTAGTGAACGACCAAAAACTGTAGAATGTGTAGCAGTGGCGTGTCTCTCGTCACGGTCGCAGCCTGTAACTCTTCAGCCGGCTGGCCGACCAAGTAACCGTAGAGCTGGTAGAGCTCGTAACGGTAGTTCCTGTACCGCTCACTCATCGTCTTCCACAAGTCTTCCCGATGGATGTCAGTTTCCATGTTCTCCCATTTAAATTTCTCTTGTAAAATCAATTTAGAAACAAGTCATTTTATCAAATAAAATTATAAAGAAGTATGATATTATTCTAAAATGCTCTAATGAAACTAACGTACCAAAAAGACCTGATGCATCCTCTCCTTATAGGATGTATCAATGTTCTTCCACCCCTTTATTCCCACAATAGGGGCATTCCTTTCCTCCCGTATTATCATACTGACCCACGTGGCAGCGTCAGAAGCGTGCTCGCCCACAAAGGTCCTACCGCTCCACTGTAAGGAAAGTGGCTTGCGTAAGGTCGATAAGAGCCGGGCCGTCGTCACGCCCCGGTTGCCTATGTGCCTGGTGATCCTCGACCTTATAAATAAAATATACATTAGTACTGAACAAGTATTTACAACATGTATAAAACTTTAGATCTAAACATTACCTGTGGGCATAGACGTTGTAGCCATGTACTGAGCACTGCTCGAAGCTCCGGAGGCTGCGACCTCATCAGGAGCTGGTGTGGAGAGAGGAACAGCACTACCAGATCCGAAGGGCTCGGCCTCGGACCCTGGGGTGGCAGCCGGAGCGCTCCGAGCTAGCCCACCCCTACCTCTACGAACCCTCGACCATGATGTCATCTTAAAGCAGTAATATTTTTCTATACGAAATAATATGATATAAATAACAGTTTGATTTACATATGAAACATTATGATTTACATATGAAATAATATGAAACAGTTTGATTTACATATGAAACAGTATAAAACAATATGATATACATATGAAACAATATGATTTATATATGAAACAATTTGATTTACATATGAAACAGTAAGATATTCATTTTCTAACAGTCCAATTTACATATGAAACAATCCAGGTTAGGGTTTAACGTTTAGGTTAAAAAAAATATTTTTTAACTTCACCAATATAACATCCTAAACCCTAAACCCTAAAACCCTAAACCCTAACTCCTAAACCTAAACCCTAAACCCTAACTCCTAAACCTAAACTCTAATCCTAACCCTAAACCCTAAAACCCTAAACCCTAAACCTTAACCCTAGAACCTAAACCCTAAATCCTAAAACCTAAAACCCTAAATCCTAACCCTAAACCCTAACCCTAACCCCTAACACCCTAAACCCTAATGAACTAGTAACCGAATGAACTCGAATGAGCTTTTATCGAGCCAAGCCGCGAGCTGCTCACAAACAGCTTGGTTCGTTTGCAGCCATACCTAAACCCAAACCTAAACCCTAAACCTAATTTCTGAAAATGTAACATTCCAAAAAATTATCATAATTCTGAATCGGAATTGGATTATAAAATTCTGAAATTTTGGAATCGGAATAAAAATAACATTTGGGATTCCAAAATTTTTTCTCAATTTTCCGAACACCTTTTTTCCGATCCGATCCATCCGAAAATCAGCCCTAGATAAAATGATAAAATCAAACCCAGTCATATCCCTATCCAATCTTATACTCTACTAAATCCACGGTATTAAGGAACCAAAAGACACATGCAATTAGTTTAATCAGATAAAAATGATCAAATGAGAAAATTAAGTACTTAGACAAAAGGGGTATTATGCTAATACTTCAAACTTTAGGGTGGGATTTGGAATTGAAACCAATTACCGGAGAGGGAGGAGAAGGAAAAGCAGTGGCACCAGTGGAGGGGAGGCCGGAGCAGTGGCGCCGGCGGAGGGGAGCCCGGAAGGGGCAGGGGGATGCGCTGGAGGGAAGGCCGGGGGGGTGAGCCGGAGGAGGCCGGGGCGTGCCGGAGGGGAGCCCGGGAGGGGCAGGGGGATGCGCCGGAGGGAAGGCCGGGGGGGTGAGCCGGAGGAGGCCGGGGCGTGCCGGAGGGGAGGCCGGGGGCCGGGGTGATGCGCGGGAGGGGTTCGGGGGGGTGGGGGGGATCGAAATCGCCCGGGGGGGGGGGGGGGGGAACGAATTCGCACGGGGGGGGGGGGGGGGGGGGGGAACGAATTCGCACGGGGGGGGGGGGGGGGGGGGAGGAGAATAATCCAGAGAGCAGCAAAAGGGGGAAGAAAACTATTTAAAAATCGTAGGGTTTATTACCGACGGAAATTAATATTCCATCGGTAATAATATTATTACCGACGGTCTTAATATTTTCGTCAGTAATATTGATCACTATACCGACGGATACGCATAACCCGTCGGTACAAATACATTACCGACGAATAATAAATGGCTGTCGGTAATATATATGTAAAAATATTATTAAAATAACAATAATTATTATTTGCGACGGTCTATTGTTAAGACCGTCGGTAATAATCCATTTCGTCGACGGAACTAATAAATAACGTCGGTAATAATATATTACCGACGGATAAAAAAATATTGTCGGTAATAAATATTTCAAATATTAGTAAAATACTAAAGTTATATTACCGACGAAAATATGTATTACCGTCGGTAATATTTATATTATTACCGACGGTAATTAAAATATCCGTCGGCAATAAACCTCTTTCTTGTAGTGGCACAATGGTCGGCCCTTGGCAAGAGGTCGATCGGCAGACACAATGGTTGGCCCTTGGCAAGAGGTCGGCAGACGCGATGTTCGGCCCTGGACAACAAGTCGACAGACAAACTACTGGTCGGCCTTTGGTAGGGGGGTCGGCAGATCCTTTCCAATGCTCGTCAAGTCACATCAACATCAACAAAGCAGTTTGCACCATGAAGTCCCAGCCAGCTACGTTAGCACTGCCTAGCTGGGAGGAGGTAATTGTGGATGCAAAATCTGGCTAACGCTAGATAGTGGGACCTGCAATCTTGTATGGGGTCCCATGTAGACGACGATGAAACCCACAACCCTGTCTAGGACCCACGTAGAATATCCGGGATATGTTAAACATCCCTATCCGAACCCCGTGTACTCTCAGAAATTTGCCACCACAACAGCCTGTGGTGCAACCATCAGACACCACAGTGGCAAAAGATGGAAAGAACAAATGACGGAACCCGGGGTACTCCCAGGAATTTGCCTGATGGAACCCCCAGTCTTTGCCACCTCGGGTGCAGCCACAGGAAGCTGATGAGTGAGCAGTTGGTCTTTGCCACCACAGCCACGCTGAAAGAGATTCCAAATCGAGATCTGCATCACAGTTTTTCTCTCACGGATACTTCGCAATCTCAAACACCCAAAATCTCTTTATGGTCTCCAATTACACTTATCAGGATCTACGATCTATCGAGTGGGTGAGCCAACAATCGTTGCTCTACTCTGCGGAGCCGAGCCGGGCCGAACCTAACGTAACCGAGTCGGGCCGAACCGAACCGGGCTGAACAGAGCCGAGCCGGACCAAACCGAACCGAGCCGAACCAAGCTAAATCATGAAGTTGGTCACAAAAATGTCACCTTGGGCACAGTATATTCTGCAATCTAAAAGTTGTATCTCCATCAATCTCCTCAACTTGGTCTACTTAGGGTAACCGAGCCGAGCTGGGCCGGTCCGAACCGAGTCGAATCGAACCGAGCCCGGCCGAACCGAATCAATCCGAACCGAACCAGGCTGAACCGAGCCGAGCCGAACAAAACAGAGCCAAGCCGGGCCGAACCGAACTGAACCGAGCCGAACCGAGCCGAGTCGAACCGAACCAAGCCAAACCAAACCGAACCGAGCCAGGCCAAGCCGAACCGAACCGAGCCGAGCCGAGCCGAACCATGCTAAATCATGAAGTTGGGCACAAAAATGTCACCTTGGGCACAGTATATTCTGTAATTTAAAAGTTATATCTCTATCGGTCTCCTCAACTTGAGAATTGTTTCCAAGAGAAATGTTTTCAGCTCCAAGGTTTTTCCGATTCCGTTTAGCCCGATTGACGTGGCCGTGTACGAGTGGCGGGTGTAGAGATTTAAATATTGGTAGTGAGATTCAACCACCACTCATACACGGCCACGTCAATCGGGCTGAGCGGAATCAGGTTTTCGAATCGGAAAAACCTTTAGGTTGAATGACATTTCTCTTGATTCAAAACATAGCCACTTATGGAGCAGGAATAGCTCCTTTAAATGTCTTCTAAGTGTCCAAATGTTGGATCCATCAAGACCGGCTTATCTGACAGTCTGACACTAGGTTAGAAATTTATTTTTCTAATTTTTGCCCCAGAAAATATGGGAACTGGTGGCCCCAACTCCTGTTGCCTGATCTGAAAGTGAAGGGAGCCGCTGCTTTAGGGAAATATTAGAAAATGCCACAGACTTTAAGAATCTAGCCACCAAAGAGAGGGCCACATCATTAAATTCCTGCATGTCCCTTTAATTCTTTTCCCTTTTTTTTTCTTTTCTTTTAGTTCTCTCCCCCTTCTCTGTGATAATCACAATCTTGTGGGCTCACCTGTTGCTCCAGAATCTATATTCATGGAAGGGGTATCTATGTTAAGTACCATACTTTGAACATACATCTCTCTCTCTCTCTCTCTCTCTCTCTCTCTCTCTCTCTCTCATATGCAGAAGAACGTTCCAAAACATTAAATACACACTGCATCTATCTGTACATGTTTATAGTTGCATGCACATGGGTTCAATAGATATATGGGGTTGATTTGGTTGTGGGGACAAGGATCCTATAATCTTAGAAAAGGAAAGGTTAGTAAGCATTTGGGATAATACTCAACTAACTACATCAGAATATTGTAGCATTAGAATTTTTAAATTTTTTTGGATAAATTGCGAATTTAAAGGCAATCCAATTGTTCTTTTGCCCACAAATGATTTTCTATTAAAGACTGCCCGAATGCCGCCCCCTCGCTCTATGCAAAATTGTATTTTTAACGTTTTATGGGTTTTTTTTTTGGTACACGAGACAGTAGCCTTGATTACAATGTCGCTAAGTCATCCTTAACCAGGACTGGCAGAACAGTAGAAAACACATGCTCCCAGAACTCCTCATGCCCAATCCAATGCAATACGGTATTTTTAATGTTTTATGTTGCCTAGCTTTCTAGAATGTTCGCGACTCTGAATTCGACATCCTCACCCTATGCATCGAAAATCTAAACACCGTCAAATATTACTTCTTGATCATGATTTGTAATTTGGAATTAGATAGAGCAATACCCAAAGCATGAAATGGTTTGAATGAAGTTATGGTTTGAATGAAGTTGTGGATTAAGAATGTGGTGAGGAGCATTCAGAGTTTAAGTTATAACAGTTTGAGACTGAAACCAAAATATCTTAGTATGCTTGGCACAATTAGGGGAGGGGGAGCTATTTGGCGTGAGGAGGATACTAACTGGTTTGGAAGCCCTATTTGGAAATTGCTCATTCCTCCCCGGGTTCAGCTATTCCTCTGGAAAGTTTTACACGGGGCTCTGCCAACGGCCTCGCTTCTTTGGCAACGAGTGAGGATGGGATTTGGGGAATGTCCTTGGTGTGGAGAAACAGAGGAAAATATTGCTCATGTTTTTTGGGAGTGTTGGGCGGCGGTGCAATTCTGGCAGGAGGTGCAGAAACATACGGGGTTACGTTTTTCAGAAATGGCTCTTCTCCAACCGGGAAACAAAATTGATCGAAGGTCCGGAAGGCCGGTCCCCAGTGAGATTATTGCAGTGGCTATGTGGCAATTGTGGAAGATACGGTGTGAGAAGCTATTTCAGAGAGACAAGGTGTCGATCCCGATAGCAGCCCGCAAATGCACGGAGGTCTGCTACAAATTTGTATGGCAATCGGTTGAGCGGAATAGGATCAAGGACTGGGGACCGGATCTAGAGTTCATCATTTGGGCGGATGGTTCGTTTTCGAAGCAAACAGAGGCTGCGAGCAGGGCATGGGTGCTGGCTAATAGAGAGGGTATGGTCTGTGCCGCAGCGTCATTCAGATATCTGGTGAAAAATTCCCTGCAGGCGGAACTATGGGCCTTGAGAGGCGCTTTTGGGGAGCTACGCCATCGGAAATGTAGGCGAGTGACGGTTTTGACAGATGCTACGCACGCAAGGGACGCTTTATTGCTGGGTAAAGGATGTTCTCCTGATATTAGTCCCATTATTCAGGAATGTATGATGGATTGGGATCAACTACAAGAGGTTACTGTCAGATGGGTTCCAAGATCAGCCAACACGGCGGCTCACTGGCTGGCCATGGAGGCGCGAGTGATGGGTCGTGAAGGTTACTGGGAGACTGTAATTCCCGATGAGGTTTCCGCCCTAGTTCGGGAGGATTTCCAGGTTATGATGTAATAACCTCATCCTAGTACCAAAAAAAAAAGAAGTTATGGCACTAGAAAAATCTAAAGTCGGCCTGAGATCAATGCATGAGCACACATTCAAGCATTGGATTTGTCAAGTTAAGAAGGACTAAATTGCACTGTGGTAACAACAGCTTGTGCCATGAGTAGAATAGAACTCCCAGGTTGAAACAACACGAGTGGACGCCGCTGTTTTTTTTTCCCCCTTTTCTCTAGGGTTAGGGTTTCGGGGGTTTGGATTCTTGACCCAAGCTGTTTTGGGGGTTTGGATTAATTCCTTACGCGCCGCTAGCGGCGACGGGGAGGCCAGGACTTGGTGTTGAGCTACGTCAGGGGTGAGATCTAGCCCCCCTTACTCCCTTGTGTAACTAGAGCGTCCCTGGCTAGCCGGTGTTTTGTGATCAGAGTTCAGGTGTCGTGCAGCGCTCCCTCCTGATCGGTGGTCGGTCCTCTTCCGACGTCAGGGTCGGGCTCATACCGGTGCTAGTCGGATGGTTGGTTCTAGCTCCGGCGTGAGGATCTCCGTCGGTGGTTTTTCAAATCTCCTCCACTGGTCGGTGAGCGGCTCTTGGCGGTGCGGTGGAGGCGACGGCTCTTCGGCAGGGCGGCGGCTCCGTTTGGCGACTCCTCCTCATTTGCCGGATTGTAGGTGCTGGCGGTGATCACCTGTTTCCTTTTGGTTTTTTGTTCTTTCTTTTGGTGGTTTGTTTGTTGTTCCTTGCTATACCCCGGATCTGGGGTTCGCCAATTGTGGCACGGTGGTGTTGCCACAGTGCTGCGGTCTTCATCTAGTTTTAGGTGGCAGTCACTGTGATGACTTGTTGTGTTGCGTCTACATATGGCGGCTCCCCCTCCGCCTAGTGGCGATTTCCTTTGCATCTGTAGGGTTATCTTTATCTGTAGCGCTGACATATGGTGCCTCCCAGAGGCCCGGTTGGGGCCCTTCCCCTTTGAAGTACCAAAAAATAAACCTATGGAACTCCCAGAAGGTTAGATGTCTCTGAAATAAATTCACATCCACACATTCCAAGTCTTGGTAAAAACATACAACCCTTCACACAAGTACCCATGATATACCAAGTTTTGAGTTCGGTACGAGTATCGTACGAGTGCACAGTGTTGTACACTCAAAGAAAGTATTTTGGATGGTACAAAAATACCCCTCTTGTCGAATTTCTGGGTCTTGTTGCACAGGAACAAATGCTTGGAAAGCAGCAACAACACTGTAGCTCTTTTGCTTTAAACCAAAGCTAAAAGCACAAGACTCAACCTATTTGGAGCAAAATCTGAGTTGGGTTTTGCCTTGGCTTGGACCATGACCAGTCTCATCCCATCTCCATGGAATTCATGCTTTAGGGGTTCTCTAAGCTGCATGTGGTGAAGTGCATTAATATACAAATAAAGGGGCAAATAAAGAGGAGGTTGGTCTGCATGGAGAAAGGAGAAGATTAAAGAGAAAGGGAATTAGATGGGATGAGAAACAGGAAAGCTTTGCTGTGGGTTCTCCTTGAGAATTTTGAATGGTGGCTTGGGTCCATACAAATCCAAGGTAAAAAGGGTGGTTTGGTGGTGCAAGAATGGCAAAGAAAAGCATAAAGAATCACAATCAGCACAAGAAACCAAGTGCCCCTCTTCTTTTCTTTCTTTTTTCTTTTTTTTTTTTTCCTTCTTGTTGTTGTTGCATGGGTTGGAGTGCTTCTTGGTTCCAAGGGGGAATTTCCAAAGTAGAGGAAGATCTCAGTGTGGGCATAAAGCAAGTGCTTGGTTTGTTTGGGGCCCAATTCCCCACCCCTCCCCCCTCTTTAAAGGCCTTGCTTAGAGGGCAAGAGACAGGGAGGGACACAGAACCAGGGAAAAGATACCTAGCTTCCCCAGGATTGTGTTGCAACATCTTTATTCATGCCTGTCAGAACCTTCTAAAACAGCCTTATGTTCTCTTGGGTTGCATGCATATGATTGAAGTGAATCTAAATTCTCTAGGGTTTTTTTTTTTGGGCCCCCTGAGCTTTATGCTTTGTAACCCAAAATCCATAGGAGATAAATAGCAGCCCCATATCAGCAGGCAGAATCAGACTCCACCTTCCTCTCTCTCTCTCTCTCTCTATCTGGCTAAGTGGAGAGCAATGGGTCTTGGTGCTCGCCGGCTCCTCATCATCCTCCTATGTATTGGCTTTTTGGCTGTGCAACAGGAGGTGGTCTGTGGCCGGAGCAACATCGACATCGTCCTAGCGAAGAAGGCTCGCATCCTTAAAGGCATCAATGTCGTCGAACTGGATGCCAAGAAGAAATCTGCGAGCGGGCAGTCACAGACGCCGTCCGATCCTGACAGAGCTAGCAAAAGAAGGGTGCGAAGAGGATCCGATCCCATCCACAACAGGTGCTGATGGTTTCGGCGTCTCCCTTCTTACATTGCAGGGCGGGAAGAGGAGCTTCGTCGATCCAGCTGCGACATCTTCGGGGAGGATCCATGGCGCGAAGGAACTGAGGGTTCATTGCCTCGAGAGCTCCTCCTTCTCTTTTCTCATTTTGGTTGGTTGGCCTCCGCTGTCTTGTTTAATAACCCAAAGGTTTCGTTATAGAGAGATTTGTACAGAGCTTGTCAAAGTGAAAATGATGCTGGATAACTTCAGTGAGCCAACATCCCTCTTTTTGTTTTGGAAGGTGGTGGTGGGTGATGTTGGATTTTACACATCAAGAATGTTATTTCTTTAAAATCAAAACTGGGAAATTTGTCCAATTTTACAATCTTTCATAGTGTATCTCTCTCTCTCCCTCTCTCCTCTTGTTGCACCTCTTTTTCAAAACCATCTTTTTTGCCACTTTGCAGTAGGTCGTGGCCGGTCTCACCCACGCTAGGTAGGTCTGCACCTGCACCGTTTCCGAGACGGGCGCGTTGTTTTATCCCTGGCCCTCCGGCCGCACGCTCGGGCTACCCATCTGCCTAAACGACTGTATCGACAAGCACCACGGGCTCGCGACCGAGCTCTGCTCCATTGCCTGCACTTACGACCCTTTTTCAACCCATACGACCTCCCAAAATACGTGATCAAACCTGATCCCACACGTGGTCGAATCTGATTCCACTATCACGCCACACATCCTAAGCAAAGACAATGTTGCCGAACTCGATGCTAAGAAAAAATCAGTAAGCACACCTAATGTTTAAAAGCACAATATCGGTCGGTCCCGAACCGGTATGTATCGGCCGATACGGATCGATACCGGTTAAGGAAACCACCCTCACCCCACCCCTCTCCAAAAAAAAAAAAAAAAATTAAACATGTCGGTACCAGTCCGTACCGATTGGTACCAGTCTGAACCGGTCAATACAGACCAGTACGGATCAAGTATCGGGATCGGATACTGTATAGATCTCGAACTGGATAAAACCGGTACGTACTGGTATCGGCTGAGATTTCAAACCATGAGCACACCGCCGTCATTCGATCCAGGCAGAGCAAGCAAAAGAAGGGTATGAAGATGATCTGATCCTATCCACAACAGGTGCTGATGATTTCGGCATCCCCTTTCCCACGTTGCAAGGCTGGAAGTGGAGCTTTCATCTTCGGGGAGGTTCGATATCATCACCGATGACCGCCCGGCCGTATCTCTATTTTCCCCTTCCAGTTCAATAATCCGTAATTGTATATCACTGTATCAACTTGATGCTGGCCTAGTACAAACTGTAGCATTAAGAATTGTGGGAGGGGGACAATAAGTAGACGGGACTTGGCATAGAACTGAGTCAGGTAATTGGGAACTACTGCTGACCTTAGCAGATTAAAACAGGAAAAGTAATGTGATTGGCTTCTGCCAATTGGCACAGCAGCGACCGCGTTCGGCGGCACTCCTCCACCGCCTTCGATGGCCATGCCTAGCTTCACGTCTATAACGATAGCCACCCAGGTTGTGTTTGGCCTTACCCCCGGATCTCGGAGGGGCACCGTCGATGAATTTCACCATCCCCTTCGAATGTGTTTTGGTTACAATTCCATCACTCATGGTCGTAACTGTGTTTGCTTTTGACCACCCCTGTCGAATGCGATATTGATAATCCCCCACCCTATTTTGTTGTACATGGAGAGAGAGAGAGAAAGAGAGAGAGAGACAGAGAGAGAGATGGGGGGATAATCAATACCGCCCCCTTTCCCTTTTTTGGTCGAATAGTGGTTTGGGGGGAAGGGGAGGGGGGAGAGAGAGAAATAGAGTTATTAGGGAGAGATAATGGAAGGAGACAATGGCAAAACGCATGAATAATCATGCTATTGCCAAACCTTTATCCAATTTCGTACATTAAACCCCTAAAATATATTTTTTAGTATTTTTTTTACAATACATCCTCACATCATAGGTTTCTTTTGCCCCTCAATCATATCCCTCCATCTCAACTCTGTTTAAGTTCGTTCATTCTTTATCCCCCTCCCTAGGTGAATCACACTCACCCTAACACTTCTTTTAATCTTAGCCGCCACTTATCCCCCCTCAGATAAATAATAGCCTCTTTTTGTCCAACCATTTTTCATATTTTATTTATATATAAATTGGCAGTGTTTTAAAACCCGTCGGGTCGATCCGAAACTCGCCCGAGTCAACCCGACCCGGCAAGAAATCGAGCCGACCCGACTGATTAACTCGGCCTGTCGGGTTTTGGTTAAAACCCGCCGGGTTTTCAGCGAGTCGGGTCGGGTTTCAAACCTGAAAGACTCGCCCGGGTCTGGTTTTAAAAAAAAACCCGTTTCGCTGTATAAAATCCCGAGCGCGCACCGACTGAGGGATTACTGAGCGACGGCTCGGGTTAGGGTTTCAGAGTCTCGCCGTCGCCCTCGCCGTCGCCCGTCGCCGTCGCCCTCGCCGTCGCCCGTTGCCGTCGCCCTCGCCGTCGCCGTCGGCCGTCGCCATCGCCATCTCTTTTCCAGTTTTCCCCCCTTTTGAAATCAGGCGCAGCAGAGCAGACCAAAGAAGAGAAGAGGGAGGAAGAAAGAAGAGAAGAGGGAGGAAGAAGAGAAGAGAAGAGGTAAGCACACAACTGCACACTGCCGGCTCTTTTCCCCCTTTTGAAATTTTTTTTTTTGTTAAAAACAAGTGAAAATAGTGCTGAATTGCAGATATCTGCTTTATTTTTCTTCTGATTCTTCCTCTTTTCTGATTCTTTGTTTTTCCTGTTAAAAACAGTGCAGTCTCGCAGTCATCTCATCTTTGATTCTTCCTCTGCTCTGCTCTCTTCCTATTTTGAAGTTTTTTTTTATTCTTCCTCTGCTTTTCTCTGTTTTCCCTTCTCTCCCTCTCCCCATGCTCGATTCCTATTTGTTGATGCTGTGTGAATCAACCAACCTGAAACCGAAATAAATCAGCTATCAGTTTCTTTTGATAATTATTCTAGCAAACAAAAATTCTTCAACTGAAAGAGCAAATATTGTCAATAGCAGAAGTTGTGGAATTTGACTGGCACCTGTTCGACTGCCTGAAGGCTCATTCCTCACTTGCTTCACAAATTTCCACAGGTATTTCTATTATTTTTTCCATGGATTTGAATCTATCATTATTGCAATCTCTTATAGTTAATTTCTTTCTGTACTGCTAGTACAATTTCTTTCTGCACTGCTAGTACAAATTCCATGGATAGTCAGAATGTGGCTGCTACTGCTAGTACAAATTCATCAGTCAATGCACCTACGGACACAGTGATAGACACTTCTCACTTATCTGATCTTGGTTGGCTTCATTGCTCATCACTCACTGCTGATAAGAAGAGAAACCGATGCAACTATTGTGGAAAAACAATGTCTGGGGGGATTAACAGATTTAAACACCATCTAGCTAGAATTCCTGGTGATGCAGCACCTTGTAAGAAGGTCACTGATGTAATTGCTAAATCAATGAAGGATCTTTTAAGTAAAAAGACAACGAAAACTAAGAAAAGAAAACAGTACAAAAGTGATTTGGGTGCATTTGGGAGTATACAAGAGCTTGATGAGGAAGAAGACGATGATTCTTTGAGGACAAAAAGAGGTAAAGAAGTAGTTAACTTTGGAAGAGTGCAACAAAAAATAGAAATATGCATTGATAAGAACTCTAGGAAACGTGTTTGCGAAGTAATTGTAAGGTGGTTTTATCATGCTGCCATTCCATTCAATGCCGCAGATTCTATTTATTTTCCAAAGGTATGTGAAGCCATTGGATTTTATGGGCAAGGCTTCAAGCCTCCAACACCATATGAGTTGTCTGGGCCACTTCTAAAAGAGGAGGTGGAAACTCTACAAGTTTATTTGAATGAGTCCAAGTCTTCATGGAGTGAAACTGGTTGTTCCATCATGTCGGATGGGTGGAGGGATCAAAAAGGAAGGACACTAATAAACTTTTTAGTGTCGTGTCCGCGGGGGATTATGTTCATAAGATCCGTGGATGCATCTGATATAGTCAAGGATGCAAATAATATCTTTAAATTGCTTGATGATATAGTTGAGGAGGTTGGGGAGGAGAACATTATTCAAGTGGTAACGGACAATGCTGCAAATTATGTTGCCGCCGGCAAACTTCTTATGGCAAAGAGGAAGCATTTGTTTTGGAGTTCTTGTGTCGCTCATTGTCTTGACCTTATTCTTGAGAAAATTGGTAAGTTGAAACCGATTGAGCTTGTCATAGAGAAGTGCAAAAAGATTGTGAAGTTCATATACAACAAAAGTATGGTATTGCATATGATGCGGACTTTCACGGGTGAGAGAGAGATCCTTCGACCCGAGGCAACTCGTTTTGCAACAAACTTTATTCTTGTTGATAGTCTCATTGAGCAGGTAACTTCAAACTTTATGTTTGTCTTAGTTTCGATTTTCATGTCAACTCTTTTTTTCTATTTCTATTTGTCATATGTTGCATTGCATCTTTTTATTCTTTTCATTAGAGGGGTGCTTTAAAGAAGATGTTTCTCTCCGAAGAATGGGCCACTTCTAAATTTGCAAAGCTCGAGGAGGGAAAAGAATCCGAGAAGATTGTAACCGACACTTCCTTTTGGCGAAAGATGGAGCAAATACATAAGACAGTTCTTCCTATCATTTTGGTATTAAAGGCAGTGGATGGTGAAAAACCGGTTATGGGTGAGATATATGATCTTATAGATAAAGCAAAGATGGAGATTGCCGTAGCTCACAACAACAATGAAAGGTCCTATAAGAAATATTGGGATATCATTGATGAAAGGTGGGATTCCACTCTCCATTCTCCCCTTCATGCGGCATGTTATTTTTTGAACCCGCATATTCACTATCGTCCAGATGTCTCAAAACATCCCGAAATTCGACGTGGTTTGCAACAAGCAATTGCGGTTCTTGAACCGGATATAGATGTTCAGATAGAAGCAATACAACAGGTATATGTTTCACATAATTGTGAATTTGTGATGATCTCAATTGAAAGTCATTTACAACTTGTCACGTTTTCATTTTGTTATTAGATTTCAAAATCTAACGATGCAACACATTCATTTGCAACTGAACAAAGTATTCGTAGTAGAAGCAAATTATCTCCGGGTAACTTTTTTTTCCCAAATGCCCCCAAATCTCTTTTGTATGCTCTTTCCAAATGCTCCCAAATTGCTTGAATTTGAATCATTACATGTTCACTATACCTGCAGTTGCTTGGTGGCAAGCTTTTGGGATAGATACTCCGGACCTCCAACGGATTGCAATTCGTATCCTGAGTCAAAATTGCTCATCTTCGGGTTGTGAAAGAAATTGGAGTACATTTGACCAAATCTATACAAGGAAGAGGAATCGCTTGAAGCAAGAAAAGTTGAACAACTTGGTCTTTATTCACTACAATTTGAGGTTGCGGGAAAGACAACTAAGAAGGAATGCTTCGAGTTTTGATCCAGTCAATCTCGACAACATTTTACTTGAAAATGAGATTGATGAGTGGATTCATGAGAATGAAAGAGGTGACTTCGATGGGGATGATTTGAGATGGTTGGATAATGAGGATGATGCCGATATTGCAACGATGAGCACACACCGCACTGAAGGGGAGGAATTTGATGTTGAGGAGACCAACAATGAAGATGATCTTTGAATTTTATTTGGAATGTTGAAACTTGATGTTTTTTGAGTCTTTGACTATCATTTTGAACTGTATGTTTATCTTTGGGACTATGTAATTGAACTCTTGAACTTGTCATTGGCTTGTTGAACTTGTCTTTTGAAGTTGGAACTTGGAAGTTGGAACTAGCTTGTTGAACTTCTCTTGCTTTAGTTCATTTGAAATGATGATGTTATGTCTATGTTTCATGACTTATGTCTATCTTTATTATTTAGTATTTACTACTTGTCTTACTTTGTTTATCATTGGAAGTTGGAAATAAGTATTTGAACTTGTCTATATATATATATATATATATATATATATATATATAGAAATGCTAGAATGCGGCATGCGGTAAGTGCGGCACCTTACCGCAGCCGTCTGATGCACCGCTGCGTGCATGCGATGCACGCAGCGCGTGCATCAGACGGCTGCGGTAAGGTGCCGCACGTACCGCATGCCGCAGCATAGCATGCCCCTATATATATATATATATATATATATATATATATATATATATATATATATATATATATATATATATATATATATATATAACCGAGTCGGACCGAGTCGAGTTTTTTCCGAGTTGCCCGAGTTACCCGACCCGGTCAACTTTCGAGTCGAGTCGAGTTTTCGGGTTTTTGAACCATGTAAATTGGGATGGCAATGGACTTCAAAAACCCAAGATCCGATCCTATGGGTACATATTTTATACCCGAAACATGATTTGGGTAGTGTATGGCTATAGAAACTCTGACCAATTAACTTTTGGGTATTGGTATAGGTACCTGAATACCCATATCTGAAACCCGACTGCCGCTCTAACTTGTGTATATTAGATACAGTTTAACTCTAAATTCATTGTCATATATCCAAATTCCAACCAAACTAATATCCCTATCCAAACTTACTCTACTAAAACTATTATACAAAGAAACCAACACAGCTTCTTAACATTGCATTGTGATACCTTGATTTTTTTTTCCACTCAAGTAATTGCATATATGATGGATAAAAAGAGATTAAATTATACCCAATTCATACCTGAAACCTGAACTAAAACCCAAAACCCGATTGGATATGGATCGAGTAGGGACCCTCTTCTACCCGAATGGGTATGGGTCGGGTATGGATCATGCCTTACCCGAATAGATATGGGTATGGATAGGGGTAGGGTCCGACCCGAACCTGACCGATTGCCACCCCTATATATAAATCAATGGTCGCCTTCGGCGGCACTCCTCCACTGCCTTCGACAGCCACGACCATTATCTTGAGCCCAAAACCAGCATCTTGTCTATGGTGGCCTCCACCCAAATAGCATCTGACCCTACCCCTGGACCTTGAAGGGGACACTGTTGAAGAATTTTACCACCCCTATCGAATGTGCTTTGATTACAATTCCGTCACCCAAGGTCTCAACTGTAGCGCATTCTGTTCTCTTGATCTAGCCATCTAATATTATGCCCTGGCGGCTAGCTCATGTTTGTCAGCAGGGTAATTGATGGGATGCGTATGCTTAAATAAACCCAAGTGCAGAATTTAAACACTTAAATACAGATTTCAGCATATAAATTAAGATCAGATTTCAGCAAAGTTTACAATCACGATTCATCATCCATTCATTCCCATTCAGATTTAATTCCACGAAATAATAAAACTGACAAGATGAGACTTAACTTCAGATTATAATAACTGAATTCCAGCAATAAGAACAGTCACAATCTCAAAATAATATGCCAATGTTTCAAAGAACAACCAAAGATCTAATGATAAACCCTAATGGATGAGATTCACGGAAAAAACCAAATATTAGGAACCCTAATATGAAATCAGCAATAAGGCCATTTGTGGAAAAGAAAATATCACATGAAAGTATCAGAGGATGATCCAAACCGTGCTTTGGTCAATGCCGGTGGCTGATAGGGACTCCGTTGATGCAGATGAAAGGCGCGGAAGGGGAGGCGTGGTCCAGAAGAAGAGGTGAAGAAGCCTTGATGATGGATCTTTGAAGATGAAGAAACTCCGCGTCGATCTTCCGCGAGGTCGTAGACGAATGGCGAGGCGACGGGGTAGAAGCGTGCGAAGGAAGAAAAGATTAGAAGCAGGGAAGATTTGTCGGAAGGGATACATCGAACAAGCGCACACGCTTCTCCGTTCTAGGGTTTCAATTCATATCATCCTCCTCCTCTCAATTAGGGTTTTTAATATTTATAGAGGATGAAACAATCAAAGAAAACACAAAAAAAAGGAAAGAAAGAGAGAGACACGCGGGAGGAGAGAGAGAAGACCGCGCGGGTGGGTGTTCGCGGGAGAGAGAGAGAGGGCCGATCAGGTGGGGTTCGGCTAGGTGATTTTAGGGTTTTGGTTTGCCTTAAAATCTCATCCATTGAGATGTATCCTAACTTAATATCCTATGGCTAAAAAGTAAACACAGAAACGAGTCAGTTCGGCATCTGTGGCTCGAACCGGATGTGAACATGGCTCGCACCTACCCAAACCAGAAATTAAAACAGAAATAACTAAAGATCCGTTGGTCGGATCGAAATAAAATAAGAACCAAAGTTTTAGATCTTCGATTGAGCTTTCCACTGATGCAGACGGATCGACGATCGGCTTCCTGGATCTCCAGAACGGATGAAAATACACCATCAGCTGTAGCAAATCTGCACGTAGTAGGCTCGTCTGCATCAGTAACAGTCGCCTTCAACAATCACGACCCCGCCTCTAACAGACTAGCACTTGGGGAATCCACAACAATGCTTCAGGAATTTAACGCATTCCCATTTTCAACTGTACATGGAGAGAGAGAGAGAGAGAGAGAGAGAGAGAGAGAGAGAGAGAGAGAGAGAGAGAGAGAGAGAGAGAGAGAGAGGACAACCAGCTGCAAAACACATGAACAATCACACTGTTGCCAAAGTTGTCCTTAATTGTTTACATAAAACCCCATATATATATATATATATATATATATATATATATATATATATATATATATATATATATATATATATATATATATATATATATATATATATATATATATATATATATATATATATATATATGTATATATATATAGATATATATATATATATATATATGGGTCGGGATCGGCTGACCCAGCAATAACCCAGCATCCTTTGAAGCACTTAGAGGTTTTAGAATGAGCTGATTTTTGGTAAACATGTTATCTATGGCATGTTGATCATCCTCACAAAAAATCAGCCCATTCTAAAACCTCTAAGTGCATCAAATGCGCTTTTTAAATCAACGGTTTTTTATTGTCAATTTTAACCGTTGATTTGAAGAGCGCCTTTGATGCACCTAGAGGTTTTAGAATGGACTGATTTTTTGTGAGGATGATCAACATACCATAGACAACATTTCTACAAAAAATCAGCCCATTCTAGAACCTCTAGTTGCATCAAAGAGTGCTGGGTTATTTGCTGGGTCAAAATTTGTTGGGTCATCCGATCCTGACCCTCTATATATATATATATATTTTTATATATATATATATATATATATATATATATATATATATATATATATATATATATATATATATATATATATATATATATATATATATATATATATATATATATATATATATAGAGAGAGAGAGAGAGAGAGAGAGAGAGAGAGTCATGCTATGGTGTGGCGGATTATCATGCAGCTAACGTGCGGCCAAGTGAATTGCCACACATGTAAGGATTTGAACGGTCAATAAAGCCAATCACATTTGAAGCATAGGTCTTAAAATGAGTTGATTTTTGACATGTGGCACATCAAGGGGTAGGTGATCACCATAAAAAAAAAAAAAAAGATCTACATGTGGCCACCATGGAGGTGGTCGCACGTTAGCCGCATGATAATCCGTCACACCGTAGCATGACTCTCTCTCTCTCTCTCTCTATAAAGGTTTCAGAATTTGCTAATCTTTTACGAGGAGGATCACAATGGCTTAGATTACACACTTACAAAAAATCAGCACATTCTAAAACCTTTAGGTGTATCAAATGTACTCCTCATGTTAACGGTTAAAATGGACGATTGACAAATGTTTTTATATTTGATACACCTAGAGGTTTTATAATGTATTGATTTTTTGTAGGTGTACAATCTAAGCCATTGTGATCCTCCTCGCAAAAATTAAACAAATTCTGAAATTTCTATTCAATGATTTGGATGACAGGTAAAAGTATGAGTAAAAAAATGATGAGTCTATGGACCCCAACCATATATATATATATATATATATATATATATATATATATATATATATATATATATATATATATATATATATATATATATATATCTTTCCCTTGACAGCATAATGAAGTAGGATTCGGTGAATCGATGGATTGGGATCAAACCAACTGTCAAAACTAAATAAATTATGATAAAAATAAAATTTTAATATATTTTTAATAAATTTGAATCGGTGATTGGGATCAATTGAGCACACTCACCCAGAGTTCAGTTAAAGTTAAGCAGCCCAACGCATAAGCACGTGGGGGTAAAATTGGAAAATATGAAAAATACGGGCAAGAAACACATGATCTTGTGAACCATACGGCTTGGAAGATGCAATCTTTTATCTGAGAAAAAAAACCAAACACATTATTTTTTATATTTTTCTCTCTTTTTTCCACGCCTAATTTGTGATATTTTCATCCATTTTTTTTTCTTCTACTCAAAATTTATTGGAGTATTATTCATTAGTGCTAGGTCCCCTTGACCCTCGGATACCCACCCTCCTCACAAAACCTACTTGTGAGGGGAGGTCCAAGGTGAGTATTTAAACAACCCCTAGCCCCTTTGCCGATGTGGGACTAAAACTCAACAGTCCCTCTTTCACGCGAGGCTAGGGCTCCATGAGGATCTAGCGTTGGACAGCTCCAACGACCCCCCAATCATACTGGACTCTGAGGATCTAGGGTTGGAGGCGCCCCCCCACTCTTGCGGGACTCCCGAGGATCTAGGATTCGACGAACTCCGAGGACCCCCCCCTCTCGTGCAGGGGCTGGGCAAAATCTGGGCTCTGATACCAATTGTAATTAGGTCCCCTTTACCCTTAGATACCCGCACTCCTCACAAAACCAGCTTGTGAGGGGAGGTCATAGGCGGATATTTAAACACAACAACCTCCAGCCCCCTTGCCGATGTGGGACTAAAACCCAACAATTAGTATGGGTGGCAATTAATCGGGTTCGGGTTGGACCCTACTCCTATCCATAACCGTACCCATTCAGGGGTATGGCAAGGTCAATACCCTACCCGTACCCATTAGGGTAGAAGAGAGTCCATACCCAATCGGGTTTTGGGTATTGATTTGGGTTTCACGTATGAACTGGGTATAGTTTTATCTCTTTTTCTAAATCATATATGTAATTACTTGAGGGGAAAAAATTAAGATATCACAATGCAATGTTAAGAATCTTTTTGATTTCTTAATAGTGGTTTTTGTAGAGAATAAGCTTGGGTACGGATGAGCTCGGTTAGAATTTGGGCATATGACTATGAGTTTGGAGTTTTTTTTTGTAAAAAGTTTGGAGTTGAACTGTATTATCTAGTATACACAAGTTAGGGCAATACACAAGTTTGGAGTTGAACAATGTTAGGGGCAATCGGGGTTTTGGGTATGGGTATTGAGGCCAGTACCCATACCCAATAGTTAATCAGGTTGAATTCCTATAACCATACCCTAGTAACCCTACCTAAAATATGTTTCGGGTACAAAATTTGTACCCATATCCCATATTTCGGATCGGATTTGGGTCGGGTTTTTAGGTTTTCAAAATCCATTGCCAGTTCTATTCATCAGTCATGGTCTCTTCTGAGCCTTAAACATGACATATCATAGTTTTTACAATAGTAGCAAATTGAGAGCATTTTCATATGTTTTCTTCTTCCTCTCATCAACTCTCTTTTGATTTGGCCCCAATTGAGTGCATGCATCAACTTGGAGTTAGGGCTGTAACTCGGACGGGTCAGGCGGGTTGAGGCCTTGAGAGGTCAAGCTAGGCCCAATCCGAGAGGTTTATTAATCACATGTCCAAGCCCAGCCCAATCCCAGGTTGGGTTGAACTTTCCTTGCCAAGCCTAACCTGTCGGGTTGGCTGGCTTGTGTGGGACGGGTTGGCTAGTTTCAACATGGTAGAATAGAAATAATCAGCATATGGCAGTTCCATTGTGATAGTACAACATATAAATCAGTCTTTGCATTCTTATATGGGAGATGGCTCATCGTTCGACGAATAAATGCTCATCCAACGGTTGCTATTAAAAACGGGATAAATTTCCATCAAAGTTTCACCACAATGCGACCCCAACTTGTACTAAACGGAGGACCAAACGGATGGATTCTGATCGGACATATTCAATGTTATATTATATAAAATATGTATTTACTAAATGGTCGGATTTCGGATTGGGTCGGGTTGCCCGAAACCTCTGCCCAAGTCCAACCCAAATTGAGGCTGGGTTGGGATTTTCCAACCCAAGTCCAACCCATACAATTAAAATCCCAACCCAAGCCCGCCCATATTCGGATTGGGCTCAGGTTGAGTTCGGGTTGGCTCGCTCAAGTTGCAGTCATACTTGGACCTATATCAATCCTCGACCTATGGAGATTTGGATGCAAGATTTCCACCGACTCTCGAGTGTGATGAAAATTGTACAAATGCATGGATGGAAATCTAGCCACAATGTTTTAGGATTTTATGGTCTTCATGATGGATTGATGGGTAGAGCATCTCAAATTTCATGTATGGAGAACAACTTAGTATTGGGTTATAAGTAGGGCTGCAAACAAGCCGAGCCAAGCTTTGGTCTGTTTGAGCTAGGCTCGTATATTAAACGAGCCTAAACTTCAGGCCGGCTTAGGCTTGGGCTTGGCTTGCTTAATAATCGAGCTGAGTCAAACTTTGGTCTGCTTGAGCATGGTTCGTTTACTTAACAAGCCTAAACTTCATACTAGGTTTCACTCAATTAGTGATTGAATAAACTCAAACGGTCCCTTATCAAACTTGTTCACTCACGAGCCCTAAACAAGCATGTTTGCAAGCCCAATCGAGCCAATCTACCTTTCCAAAAGAAAAAAAATTCAATCGAGCCGATCTCTGGTTTGCTTGAGCTTGACTCATTTATTAAACGAGCCTAAACTCTAGGCTTGGGCTTAGCTCGATTAGGTTTTTTTTTTTTTTGGTATATCAAATGGGGAGGACACCGGACCTCCAGGAGGAGCCACAACCTGGCAAGCACGAAACCATCGCATGCTGGCAGAAAGGCAGGCCTTTGGCCAAAACATCACCACAGCCACTCAAAAGAGAGGCCAGGGGGGTGAACACCACCACGCCGCATATTGGCGGAAAACAAACCTACACCCCGTGCAAGCACAACAACCTCGCTGACCGCCGGTGGTGGAAAGAACTAGCAACACAGAAAAAAAAAAAACCAAAACATGGGCACACGGACTCAAAAAGTTACCAAAAGGTCAAATTCATCGCTGGATCTCGCCTCCCTCAGCTCCGGTAAGGTAGAAAGCCACGCCGCGTTCTCGATCTCCACGAACCAGACACCAACACCTCGCACCACTTGGATCCACCACCGCGCAGAGGTGGGTCGGGAAATGCCCACGGCTTAGCTCGATTAGTAATCGAATAAAGTCGAACGAGCTTTTATCGATCTTGTTTGCGAGTCACTCACGAACAGCGTGGCTCATTTGCAACCCTAGTTATAAGCAAAAGGCAGGTAACAATGTGTTTGGAGGAGATTAAAAATAAAAAATATGGGCACAATTAGTTGGATATGTATTTTAGAACCAAAAATGTCAGGTTTCATATATACTCAGTGGGTTTTATAGCAGGTGGACATTTAATCATCATTTGAGTATTTGTTCAAACCCTAACTGGTTCAGATTTTAGCCGATCCGAATAGACACAACACAAACCGGGAATGCCCTTGTTTGGATCTGGTTCGACCAAATCAGCTAATTGGAGACAAGTCGAAACAGACTAGATTCGATCGAATCAAAGCATGAATTTATCGAATGAGAACCAAAGTCGACAAAAATTTGCCTAATCGGATCTTAATCATCGGAATTAGATACAAATTTTGATTTTTTTTTTTTTTGATATATTCCTTAATTGGTTGAACCCGTACCCGATCCTGAACCGACTGAACCAATTCGTCTTTTCGCTTGGCCCGAATCCAATCTTGAACTGGCATTCTTGGATCCTGCTGCACCTGATAGCATGTTTGGAGTTGGTACAAAACCGGAAGCAGGCTCGTATGCATCATCCTACGATTCCCATGGCCCAATAAAAGTTGAGTTCGGATCACCTCCAGCCGGTTGGGCCCGGTCTGTGGGCCTGCACACATCACAGCCGCACAATGGCAGGTGACCCGAAAGTGAATCGTAGTTCAGCCGACTACATCTACCGACCCGACCTGACCCACCGAATGGAGGAGATCCGAACTCATAAAAGTTAAAGTTTCTTCCATAATAGGGTATAACGCGGCAAGATCAACCGCCTGTATATCAGTCTACGAGTTCAAGAGGTTCACACTACTTGTAGCATTTGTGATTAGGCAAATTTTATCGTACTGTGATGATTTACCATTATGTAAAACTAAAACTGCATCATGCGGTGCGGTGCACCACGATTTATCATTATAAAGACCTAAACGGCTTGGTTTTATGCGGTTTTGGTCAAAACCAAAACCGCACGGCTACAACAATAGCGAAAACAGAAACCGTACCACACCGCAACAATTTTATATTTTGACAAACTAAAACCCCACCATACGATACGATTTACCGCGGTTTTCGGTTTTAAACCGCACCACTGCCATCCTTATTTGTGAAAAAACCAAGAATATGTCCAGAACCAAAGAGTGCAACCTATAAAAGATGTAAAAACTAGGCGTATCTGGTTCTTGATATTTTTCTTGTTATTGTCTCTCCTGTGGTTTTTTTTTTGTGGTTTATCAAGAGGGATGACACAATCGGACGCTCAGGAGACATCACATGTCGGCGCAAGCAGAGGTGAAGCCCGCCATCCGATGAGCACAACACAAGACAAACATCCGGCAGGACAAACAACCACCACCACTGTAGGCAGGGAGACCAATCCGGCGACACCAACGTACCCCGCCACACCGGTGAGGGACAAACGACAATACACATAGCCCACCACCACCGACGATGAAGAGGGGTAGAAGCTCCCAGAAAGAAAGAGAAACCAAAAACACACAGGAAACAACCAAAAAGAAAGCTGTCCACCAGGTCCGAAGGAAGAACCACAGTCTAGCGTTTTGCTGCATCAAAAGATGACCCGCGCTTGAGCTCCGACCTGCCGCCGTAAGAGCATCTCCAATGGGCTCCGAAGGAGAGCTCTGAAGGTTCACGTGGCTCTCTGAAGGGATTCGGGCGCTCCAACCGGCTCCGTGCGGCTCTCCGAAGGCCTACGTGGCATGCCACGTAGGCCACGTGCCCCCCGGACCTCCGAAGCCCTCCACATACAACAGAGGTACTTCGGAGCCTCCGAGCGAATAAAAAATTCTGAATTTTTTTAAAAAACCCCCCGGACCTTTCATAAATTATTATATATATATATATATATATATATATATATATATATATATATATATATATATATATATATATATATATATCAAATCATCACTTTTCAATGGCTACTTTTTATTCGATTGAGGAGCAACGGCTACGGGGCAACGGCTACATTTTGGACCGTTGCCCCCAATTTCAATGTTTGTGATTGTTTTAAAATAAAAAAGAATAGGTTAAAAAATTCTAAAAATTATATATATATTTTTAAAAATCTATAAATACCCCCTTCTACCCATCATTCTTCATCCTCCCACCATTCTTCATTCTCCCACTCCATTTCAAAATAAATTATGATTTTTTCCACCCACCTACTAGCATATGGATCCGTATCAAAATTTTTCTTACTCCCAATTCCTCACCGGTGATGAATCGGCCTTCAATGCATACATGAGTAGCGATCGAGTCGATGGGAACCCGGTGTTCTCAATTCCGGAGAAGGAGCCAACGACGCAAGGAGAGGCATCGTCCGAACAAGCATCGATCGTGGGGAAGAAGAAGTCTTACAAGCGGGGAGAAAACTGGACCATCCCCGAGGATTGATTGCTTGTGTCCGCATGGCTTAACACGAGCCAAGATGCAATCCAAGGTATCGGTCAACCACGACTTTATTTTTGGGCGAGAATTTTTGAATATTACAGCAAGTACAATACCCACTGTGCGATCGAACGGATCCAAAGCCAAATGATGCATCGATGGTCGGCCATTCAAATGTCGGTCAACAAATTTTGCGGGTGTGTTAGCCAAATCGAAGGGCGACCGAGATCTGGTACCGGACTTGTTGACCAGGTAAATACTTATTAGCGAGTGATTTTGTTTAAATAGTTATACCGTCTATGGTTTTAATTTATTTTAAATTATTTATGTAGCTAGCAGATGCAAAACTTCTTTACAATGATCTCTACCATGAGTCATTCAAATTCGAGCGTTGCTGGGTGGAGCTACGACATCAGCAAAAATGAATACAGCAAACACAATCCTGGAATCAAGTAAGGACAGAGCCGAGGAGAGGGAAGGAGTCTGATTCATCACCAAACACCTCCTCTCCGGCAACCCCAGATGTTATGAGCCTCGGGGATGAAGATGACCGGCTTACCGAGATGCAAAGGCCGGAGGGGAGGAAAGCAACAAAATTGGCAAGGAAGTGTAAAGGTCAGGTGGTAATCGATGGAGGAAGCAGTGAATCCGCCTCCGACCTATTCAGAGAGGCATTCGCATGGATGAAGATGGATAAGGAACAATCTAGGAAGGAGAGGAAAGAGAGAAGGGATAATAATACCGAAAACGCAACTATGGTCGAAGTCGCAAAGTTGCAAGTACAAACCGAGTCTCAAAAGGAAGCACGAAAGCAACAGAAATTGGATGATGCGATCATGATGAAGGATATCACGGGGCTCTCACAGGCAGAGCGAGAATATTTCAAACTACGCAAGGCTGAGATTCTAGCTCGGAAAGGGTTATGATTTCTTTGAAGTGTAATATATAGTAGCTTTAATTAGAGATATGACTTTCTTGAATTATTTAAATTTTGTAATTTTTAGTAAATTGTATTAGGTGTTGAACTCTTTTGGCATTCAATAAAAGTGTTTTTATTATTGAAATTGAAAGCGCGTACAAGAAGTCGAATAAGTTCGAGACAATTACATTAAAATAAAAAAACATAATCTTAAACTTGAGATCCCTTGAGTTGCCAAAAATGCTCGATCAAATCATTTTGAAGTTGGTCGTGGGTTTCCCTGCTCCTTATCTGATGATGGTTCTGGATAAACTCCATCAGAACTTCTACAGTTGGCATTACATCAGGGACATCAAAGTCGAGATCGTGGTGAAGATCTCGTTCATCTTCAACAATCATATTATGCATTATAATGCAGGCTGTCATAATATCTATAAGCACATTCGGCTGCCAAAAACGTGCCGATCCTCTTACTATCGCAAATCGGGCTTGCAACCAGGGGCGGATCTAAAAGTGGGCTCGGCCGGGCTGTAGCCCGGCTGAGATTTACTAAAAATCCAGTCATAGTTATAGTCGGCCCGGCCCAGCCCAGCCGTCCAGCCCACCCAGCTCCTCATGAGGGTTTTAAAGGAATCTTCGTTCGGTTTCTTTGGGGAGAGTAGTGAAAGTGGCGCACCCCGTTCCGTCCGGACTTCTTTCTTTGGGAGAAGAGCAAGCAGCGGCGCTGCGGCAGTGCGGCACATCGTCGGCCCGTCGGGTGAGTCTTCTTCTTCTTCTTCTCCTCCTCCTCCTCCCCCCCCTCCTCCTCCTGGCTTTGGATCAAAACCTGAAACTGAAAATCTGAATTCTAAAAGACTGAAACAGTTTGGGAATTTTAGAAAATTTTTTTTCTTTGCCCAAATCATGGATTCATGCCGGATTTTTGGGAATCATGAGGGCATTGAGGGGCATTTGCTCCTTCTTCTTCTCCTCCTCCTCCTCCTCCTCCTCCTGGTTTTGCATCAAAACCTGAAAGTCTGAATTCGGAAACAGTTTCAGAAATTTTGAATTTTTTTTTCTTTGCTCTAAATCATGGGTTCATGCTGGATTTTTGGGAAACATGAGGGCATTGAGGGGCGTTTGGTATGTGGAACAACAGAACAACTCTTCTCCTTAAACTTGGAGGTTATTACCTTCAATTACTATTTCTAAATTCTAATACAATCTGATGGCCCACCATTCTGGTCGGAATAGAAATAGCCAGATTGATTTTTTTTGGGGTGTTTGGTATGTGAAACAGCTCTTCCCCCTAATCCTCTTCCAAAAGAGGTTATTACCGTCAATTAGTATTTCTAATACAATCTGATGGTCCACTGTTCTGGCTAGGGCTGTGCAAAAACCGACCCAAACCGTCTAACCGAACCGAAACCGATCAAAATTTAACCGAAAAAACCGACCCGAATATCAAATCGAACCAAAACGGAACCGAACCGACTAAACCGATTAAATCGGTTTCGGTTTTGGATCCTGGGTTCAGAACACTGAACCGAAACCGAAAAACCCGACCCGACTTATATAATATAACCCCAACCCCGTTACCCACTTACCCCAGTACCCCGGTGAGGTGACCCGAGCGCCCGAGCGCCGCACCCCACAGCCAGAGGCCCAGAAAAGTGAAAACCCTAGCGGGCCAGCAGCTGAGATCGGACCCGCATTTCCCGTATCTCCTCCGGACCTCCTCGGCATGATGGCGACGGCCGACTCTGTGGCCTCTCGACCGACGACGACGGCCGACGGTGACGAGTCTCCTCCTCGCCGACAGCAACGGCCCTAAATCCGAGCCGCATCTCCTCCTCGGCGGCGTCGACACCTCCTCTAGCCTCACCAAGAACAACTTCAATCTTCAGAGCCATTTCCATCCATAGATCTGCGTCATTTCGCCGACGAAGCGGAGGCGCCGCCTGCTCGTCACCTTCGACCTGGTTAGCGGCTCCTAAGTCCGACCTCCCGATCTGTGCTGTCGATCTCTCGATGTTGTCATCCGAACAATGATTTGAGGGGATTTTAGCCGTTTTAGGGTTCGATAGCCGGATCAGGGGGTGATCTAGGATTCTAGGGTTCCGATATAATTTCTTAGTTTAATTTAGAAATTGTGTTTTTTTTTTGTATAAATGGGGGAAATGAAATCTTGTAGATCACTTAGATACGAAATTGCCTCCTATTTTTGTGCTTTTTTTTTGTGTTGGATGGATTGGTTGTATGATACTAAGATTTGTTCGGATCTTGTGATCGGAGATGAGATATAGAGGAAAAGGTGGAATAATTGATGATTTGTAAAAAATATGTATAATTTCCTCGTGGAAAATGCTTCTCACCCATCCTACTTCCCATCCGAATCGGGCCATCTCAGGCGCCTGCGATCAGGTGCCACGCCAGGCTGGCCTGATCCGGATGGAAAACTGGATGGCTGAATAGCATTGCTCATGTCCTGTCATGTGGCCAGCTGGTGCATGGTCGTGCTCTGCGGATGATCTCTCTATTTGATTTGTTCTTGTCAAATGCTACCAAGGTCTATAGATCTTTTTAGTTAACACTTAATAGTGCACCCCGGTGTAGGAGAAAGGATTCAAATCGAAATCGAACCGAAAACCGATCACACCGAACCGACAAAAACCCCCTTAGATACTACTTCATTGTCAATGACTCAATATTACTGTTAGGGCTTTGTACAAGAGGATTTTATATATTGTGTTTGTCAAATGCTGGATTAATTTTTGCGCTCTTTATTTATTGTTTGCCATTTTATGTTAATGCAAAACTGATAGCTTTGAAGTTATCCTATAATCTATATACATGTTCTGCTCGATATAGTAGTATGATCACACAAAACTTAGAATAAGTGCATAATATATGGTGAACCCTTTCTTAGCAATACTTGTGATGACTAGAAATTTGGCACAATTAATCGATATTGGATATCAAGTTACAAGCTTGTAGGAAAATATCAGGTTATGATAGATGAGAATGGAGTAGTATCTAAATGAACGTGTTAATTGATTCGATATAAGAATAGATAGTCTTTGATTTACTAATTAGTATATAATTTTGGGGTGGTAAAGTCAAATTTGACAGACATTTATTGTACTGACTTGATAAATCATAATCTTAAAAAAAATTTATTGTAGGTTATAATGTCAAATCATCAAATGCTCAAGCAAAAAAAAAAAGTCTTTCATTCTTTAAGAAAAGAGATGATCAGTCAACAAGTGAGACACCTTCTTCATCTACTGTTGATGATCTCGATGAGCGACCTTCTAAATCTCCCAGAGTCGAAGCTAAAGAAGACACTTCTTTTGAACGTGATCCGGGATTACGTCGTCCAATATCAACATATCCTATTAATCAACGTGATGATGTTCGAAGAGCATATATCATTATGGAGCCATGTCAACCAAAATTAGCAGAGTATCCATGCTCCCAAGATGGCAAGCAATATCGTCGATTTCAATATTCTTGGTTCATACAGTTTCCTTGGCTTGAGTACTCTGAAGCAAAAGATAGAGCATTTTGTTTTCCATGCTTTCTTTTTGATAGTGATCCGTCAAAGTTTCCGGTATTTACTGTTGAAGGATTTAAAAGTTGGAAAATGATTAATAATGGAGATAAATGTGCTTTTATGCATCATATAAGGGTTCCTTGTTTACCACATAATACAGCTATGCGTAATTGGGATAATTTAAGAAACCCATCTCAGCATATTGACAAAGTGATGAATGCACAATCTTCACAATAAGTTTTGCAGAATCGGTTACGGATCAAGACTACAATAGGGAGCGTTAAGTGGCTTGCAATGCAAGCATGTGCTTTTAGAGGTCATGATGAATCTTTGGAGTCCTCTAATCGTGGAAATTTTATTGAATTGATAAAGTATTCAGTAAATTTGAACAAAGAAATTACAGAAGTTGTCTTAGAAAATGCTCCAGGAAATACCAAGTATACTTCACCAATGATTCAAAAGGAGATCTTAAATATTCTTGCAAATAAAGTGAGAAATAAAGTTCGTGAGGAAGTTGGGGATGTAAAATTTTGTATTCTTGTCGACGAAGCACTTGACCAATCTAATAGGGAACAAATGGCTATTGTTCTAAGATTTGTTGATTGTGATGGTTTTGTTCGAGAGCGTTTTTTTATAGTTGTGGGTGTTGAAGACACTACTTCATTGACTCTTAAAAAAGAAATATGCAATGTTCTTACTCGTTACAATCTTCAAGTTGAAAATATGCGAGGTCAAGGGTATGATGGTGCTAGCAACATGCGCGGTGCATGGAATGGATTACATGCATTATTTCTCAAAGATTGTCCATATGCATATTATGTACATTGTTTTGCTCATCGACTACAACTAGCATTAGTTGCGGCATCCAAAGATGTGCATGATATTTGGCTATTTTTTTTAAAGCTGGGTTCTATTGTTAAACTTGTCAGTGCTTCTCCCAAGCGTCATTCTGAGTTAAAATCTGCTCGTGAAGCTGAAATTGCAGATATGATATCTTCTGGAGAATATGAGACTGGTACAGGGGTTAATCAAATTCGTACTTTGCAACGAGCCGGAGCTACTCGTTGGAGCTCTCATTTTGGTTCTGTTAGCAGGTTGATTGATATGTTTGGTGCAACTTGTACAGTTCTTGAAAACATGACTAAGAATGGACTCAATAACAATAAACGTGGGGAAGCTATGGGCGCTTATAAGCGATGAGATCTTTTGAGTTTGTGTTTATATTGCATTTGCTAAACAAAGTTATGGGAATTAATGATGTACTTTGCCAAGCATTGCAACATAAATCTCAAGACATCTTAAATGCTTGGAATTTAGTCTCAACTATAAAAACACTTCTTCAGAAGTTGAGGCAAGATGATTGGGATACTTTTATTGGAAACGTGACATCATTTTGTATAAAGGATGCTATTGATATGCCTGATATGAGTGCTCGTTATATGGAGGGTACACGTCGTTCTTGTCAGCAACATGACCATATTACAGTTGAGCATCACTTCCACATTGATATATTTAATGCTACGATAGATTTTCAGTTGATGGAGTTAGATAATAGATTCACAGATCGATCAATGGAACTTCTTATTCTTAGCTCGGCTTTGGATCCTAGTGATGAGTTCAAATCATTTAATATTGAAAGTATTTGCAGTCTTGCCAAGAAATTTTATCCTCAAGATTTCAATTAAATTGAGATAAATACTTTGAGAAATCAGTTGGAGCATTATGAGTTTGATGTACCTTGTCATTCGAAGTTTCAGAATATGTCTTCTTTTTCTGAAACAAGAAAGTCAGAAATTTACTTCTTGATTGATAGATTGGTTTGTCTTATGTTGACTTTACCTGTTTCTACGGCGATGACAGAACGAGCTTTTTCAGCTATGAAACTTGTTAAAACAATACTTTGCAACAAGATGGAGGATGAGTTTCTTGCAGATTGCAGGATTGTCTGCATTGAAAGAGAACTTACCGAAAATATTGATTCAGATTCGATAATTGATGAATTCTACTCTCTGAAGCATCGCAAGGCACAACTTCAGTAATGTATTATTATATTTGCATTACATGTTTATTTATTGCGTTGTTTTTTTTTTAGTTTATGGTCTGCTTTATGTGTTTTTTTTATATTAATAAAGTTTTCTCATATCCTCGATGTTCGATTAAAAAATTATGATGAGTATTTGTAACACCTGTGGTGTTAGATTTGAGAATAATAGAAATCATCAATGGCTAGTTTCGTCTTTTTACAGCCAGACTTTTTCTTTGGGCTTTTTCCCAATAAATGGAACGTAAACCTATGGGATGTTTTACGTTCACATTCTCTGTAACTTCGAGCATGTCACGATGGTGCGTTCCGTGCAACGATCAGGTGTATGCGCAGCCAGTTTCGGCAGCCCGGCAGGTAAACCCTAGAAAAGCGATAATTGGTCGATAGTTGTAGCTGCTTTGTTTCTTGCAAGAGATCGGGTGATTGGATCATAACGAAACAAGATACGTTAGATGAGGCTCTGAGAGAGCCTTCAAATGAGCCTGAGTTAGGGTCGATCCGACACCCGGGTGAATAGTTATTGCTATTTTAAGTTTTGTAGTCTTTCCTTCTTTTCTGGAGATCCAGAAGTCAAAAAATTATGTACCAAGCGCTAACGCGTTCGCGTTAACGAGACCTTTCCAACGAATCCTCTCGGGCCCTATTCTGACTTCCGGTTTGATAGTTACAAGTGATTATTCTTTTCAGCCCGGTTGATGGACGAATCGCACCCGGTTTCCAACCGAGCCTGGTTCAGGGGTCGGGACCGAGCCCGACCAGCCCTGGAGCCTGCCTCCCGGTGTCCTAGCATAGTTTAAGCTCTCCTGACCTCCCTCCCCAGTGATTTAAAATCCGAAATTCGGATCAGAATTATCGGGTAAGATTTCGGGATGACAAACCCATATCTTTTAGTCCATATCCCTTCCCCCTTATTAGGAAACCTCAACCGACTCTATCCTTATCCCCAACCCCTATCCCAACAGCCCCCTTTATATATGAACCGAGAGGAGAGAGAAAGAGAACGTGAGAGAACGGAATAGAGAGAGAGAGAGAGAGAGAGAGAGAACGGGAGAGAAATAGAGAGAGGAGAGAGAGAACGGGAGAAATAGAGAGAGAGAACGGGAGAGAGAGAGAGAGAACGAGATAGAGAGAGAAGGAGAAGAGGCCGAGCGAGGAAGATCGGAGCACCCCATCAGCCCCTCGCCGGAGCACCGACGAGCACGCCGACACCCGCAGGTCAGCCCCCTCTCACCCTCCCATCCTCCTCCGCGACCCAACCCGCGACCCCCTTCCTCCTCCCTTGCCGCGGCCCGCACGGGCGCACACCTCCGCCGCACTTGAGCCCCTCCCGACGATCACCGGCGCACCACCGACCTCCAAACCCCATGCGAGCCCCCGCTCCGTCCGAGCTCTTGGGAGTCTGACGGCCGCTCCGGCCGCCTCCCCCTGCGCCTCCTCCGTGGGGGTGGTGCGGGAGAGGCCGGCCGAGCGCTCGCCGGCGCTCCAGGCCGCCCCTCCCGTCGGCCGTCGGCGCACAGGAACCAGCCCCTCGGGCTGGTTTCGGTCTCGTGGAGAAGAAGGGTTGGGCGGGGGCCAATATGTAATTTTTCAGGTTAAATATTTAACCCTGAACCCAATCCGTTTAGCCCTGAACCCGACCCGACCTAACCACTGCAGACCCGACCCGAACAGCAGACTTGACCCGAGCCACACCGTGAACCGGTCTGGTTCACCTGAACCAGACCCGTGAACCAGTGAATTTTGGTTCGACTGCCATTTCTCCGTCCGAACTTGGAATTGGACGAAACCAGTGCCATTTCGACCGGCTCGGAAATTCCTACCTGTTGGCTATAGTTTAGAATAGTAATTGTACTGTTTAATACCATGTTTTATCCTTTGACCCGATATTATCGCGGTACCGTGGTTTGACCGTCGTTTCATCGTCCGAACTCGGATTCGGACGAAACCAGCGGCATTGTGCTCAGAACTTTGAGTCCCACCTATTAAACCCAGAATATGACCCTAGAACCTCTTCTACCCTAGTGAACCAACCATGCGATCGGTTTCACCGGTTCTACGTGGTTTGACCCGAAGCCATTCGACAGAAGTCGGATTCCAGCGAAACTGGAACCATCGGAAAGGGTTCTTCGAGCCCGATTCGATGAGTAGGTTTAGCTTCTGTTTACTTGATTAGCCTAGTATTGTTTAGGTTCGAGTTTTTCAGTCGCACGGATTTGCGTGCTGTCGACTCAATGTTGGTCCCCTATCGAGGGTGCCCGACTATCCTTGGTATAGAACCCTCGTCGTTGTTTCTTCTGTTTTAATCGATAGCATTGTGATATAGAGCTGTGCATGTTATCAGACTATGATTGTGGTGATCCAACGGAGGCGGATCAGAGACAACTAGCAAGCCGGAGTCCTGTGCGATCGACTACCAGGTGACATCTACTACCCTTGCGTGGTCTTTAATAGTGGGAAATGAGAATGACTAAGGGTAGGTGTCCATGACACTGCATGCGGGCCCCGCCGGGCATCGTCGCATGTGGTCAAGTGGACCCCGCCTTGCATGCGGAGTCGCCAGTCCGGCGACGCATGCTTAAAATATAAATTAATATATTAATAATGATTGCTTTTGATTGTATGCATGGACACCGTAATTAGGATTCCCTTATATTAAACAATAAATTGAATAACTAATAACTATCGGGGCCCACCCTCCTGAGAGGAGTATGGCAACCCTAGCACACGGGTCACTGGGATGAGTGTCTTACTTTATTGATTTATTATGTCGCATGGGTTGCGAGAGCAGTACGGGACCAGGGGTAATTTGTTGGAGATTGTTATGCATTAAATAGACTTTTTGTAGCTTCATTGTATATGTTGAAATATGTTATATGCGAATCTACCTGGTTAGAAGGTAGGGACCCCGTGCGCGCAAGGGCCGTGAACCACCCTACGCGTACAGCCGAAGTTAAGTAGGGTAGGGGTCACGGGCAAGGGTTGTGGTAAAGCCAATAGGTGGTGCCCTCGAGTAGGGATTGGCCTGGCAACCCTGTCCCGGGGAGTTGAAGGCCCTATAGTAATGCCCGACCGGGGGCAGGATGAACAAAATATCCGGGGTTCACATTTGAATGTGTGTGTTTTATCTATATATGAATTTAGAATTGTGTGACTGTTTACATAATGACCTCGTGACTTTATATGAATGTCTTATTTAATTTATTCTTTAAGGCTATAGAACATTGAATGGACTTTATGTTAGATAACCAAGTGACAGTAGGAATTGCATGTGAATATAGACTACTGATAGGTTTAGGTTTCATTATGCAAACTTTGATTCTACTAGAATTGATAAATCTTATCTTAATTTATTAAGATTAGTTGTCTCATATTATTAAAGACTATTAGGATGTCACTAGCCATTAATTTGGCTAATCTCCTAATTTTCTATTGGGGGCTACTCTTTCCCACGAGTAGACTCAGTTGCAGGTCCGGAGGCTCAGGAGTAGCAGTAGGAGTCCAGAGGCGGAGTTAGAGTTGCAGTGTTACCTTTCTGCTTAGTACGTTAATCTTGTCGTCTTTTCTCTTTAGATATTGTAATTGTATTGGAATAAGAGTTCTTATTAGTTAGTTAGTATTCTATGGTTGTAGTTGCAATGGTTCCAGCTGAATTCTTTTGGGTAGGCCTCTCCTCAAGGCCCCAAGCCTAGGATAGATCATGATGAAAATATAAGTGCATATAAATGACTAAATTGATTAGCCCTGTAGATAGGAACCCTAGACTGGTGCACCTGAGTGTTAGGGAGTGGATGAGACTACGTGGCTAGCCGTAGGAGGCTTGAGCCTCGTGCTCCCTCAGATAGACTCCTGTCAGTATGTAGTAGCACCGACAGGTCACTCATACTGAGAGGATATGACTTTTGAAGGTTGAGCTTGACTAGATAATATTTTCTCTCTGTTGATAATTTCTCTTTCTTTGCTTTTTAATAAAAATGTTTTTCGAAAAATCAAATTTAAAAGATTCTCCTCTTGTTTCTCCCTCATTCTTGTCTTTCATATTAGAGAGCGTAGAAGCCTTGTGAGAACCCAAATTGGTGTAATTAATTGACCAGACCCAAAACCCTCTTCTTTTTCTCATTTCACACCCCAGGGATCGGTCTTCAGATTTCTGGGGCGTGACAGCTGGTATCAGAGCTTAGGGATATGTTCCTAGGAGTTTCGTTAGGATGTTATCTTGTGATTATATTAATGGGAGGTCTAGGCAATAATAGTGCTAGGGTTATTCTAAAGATAGTCGGGAGATTGATTTGTTAGTATCTCTTAGAATAGTTAGTGATAGCTTAGTGTGTGTATCTAAGGATGAAAATATATGGTTTATTGTAGAATTGGATAGGTTGGAGAAATTGATTTGTGATTAAGAAATTGTCCATACTTGAGTATTTGATTGATCAACACCTGATAGGGATTGATAGGGATATATTTACCTCCGGACCTTAGTGTTTAGGTACAGAGCTAGTCGTGATGACTCAGGTAGGAATCACCTAGAACATCTTAACCAAGGATAGTGTTTGAGTCAATCACGGAGTTTTTATTTGGAGTCTAATGTTTATTTGGATTTGCTAGATGTGGGCCTGGTGGCGAGTCGACTAAGAACTGGATATCGAATTTTAGTTAGTAATATGGTTATTTGATTTTGGAAGATGAATGTATGATCGAATATGTTTGGGAGGATGTATATCGGCATGGTTGTGAGGTCCTCTTTTGTTGGTTATTAATTTCTGCTAAACTTTAGTATTAGAAACCTAGCCGGTATTTTGGGACCCATTAATCTTCGTTGACCCTTAGCACTAGAGACCTAGCCGGTATTTTAGGATTCCTTGATTCTACATCGACCATTAGTATTAGAGGCCTAGTCGGTATTTTTAGGATCGTCCGTTATTTAGTTCTAGGTATAATCTTCTTGATAATTTTTTTCTGGTGTGTCATGGGCTGGTATAAAGTTTATATGTTATTTTAAAATAAATCCTATGAGTAGTGATGATGACCCATGGGGGTAGTGGTTTCAAAGAGTATACCAGGAGATGGAAATCTCAGGTAGTAGTTGAGTTCACATGGTTCCTCAATTTTGGAATGTCTCGATGAAGACCCTCGCGACAAGATACGTACTGTTCTTGAGAACTTTGGCAGTGGATTATGACTGTCCGGTAGAGGACATTGTGAGGCTACGCACTGACTCTTCGGAGGCTTTGGCGGTTGGTTTCGCAGTTCCTGTTGGAACTTGCGGCAGAGCGTGCACTGTTTCTTCGGAAACTTTGGCAGCTGGCAGAGCTTGCACTGTTCCCAATCGGAACTTTGGCAGCTAGTTACGCAGTTCCTGTTGGAACTTGCGGCAGAGCGTGCACTGTTTCTTCGGAAACTTTGGCAGCTGGCAGAGCTTGCACTGTTCCCAATCGAAACTTTGGTAGCTGGTTACGCAATTCCTGTTGGAACTTGCGGCAGAGCGTGCACTGTTTCTTCGGAAACTTTGGCAGCTGGCAGAGCTTGCACTGTTCCCAATCGGAACTTTGGCAACTAGTTACGCAGTTCCTGTTGGAACTTGCGGCAGAGCGTGCACTGTTTCTTCGGAAACTTTGGCAGCTGGCAGAGCTTGTACTGTTCCCAATCGGAACTTTGGCAGCTGGTTACGCAGTTCCTGTTGGAACTTGCGGCAGAGCGTGCACTGTTTCTTCGGAAACTTTGGCAGCTGGCAGAGCTTGCACTGTTCCCAATCGGAACTTTGGCAGCTAGTTACGCAGTTCCTGTTGGAACTTGCGGCAGAGCGTGCACTGTTTCTTCGGAAACTTTGGCAGCTGGCAGAGCTTGCACTGTTCCCAATCGGAACTTTGGCAGCTGGTTACGCAGTTCCTGTTGGAACTTGCGGCAGAGCGTGCACTGTTTCTTCGAAAACTTTGGCAGCTGGCAGAGCTTGCACTGTTCCCAATCGGAACTTTGGCAGCTAGTTACGCAATTCCTGTTGGAACTTGCGGCAGAGCGTGCACTATTTTTTCGGAAACTTTGGCAGCTGGCAGAGCTTGCACTGTTCCCAATCGGAACTTTGGCAGCTGGTTACGCAGTTCCTGTTGGAACTTACGGCAGAGCGTGCACTGTTTCTTCGAAAACTTTGGCAGCTGGCAGAGCTTGCACTGTTCCCAATCGGAACTTTGGCAGCTGGTTACGCAGTTCCTGTTGGAACTTGCGGCAGAGCGTGCACTGTTTCTTCGGAAACTTTGGCAGCTGGCAGAGCTTGCACTGTTCCCAATCGGAACTTTGGCAGCTAGTTACGCAATTCCTGTTGGAACATGCGGCAGAGCGTGCACTGGCCAAATGACAGTGACGTTTTGATTTATGGGCACTGGAAAGATGTTAGTAATAATGTCAAGAAATTTGTCTATATTTATGAAAATTGGGAATGCATTATCAGTTGTAATCTTAAGAATAATCATTATTTAGGGGATTCACTTAGCATTGTTTCTAATTGTTTTGGTTTAGAATCGATCAATCAATCTTGTAGAAAGATACTGTCAGTATAAGGTGTAGTCGTGTCGGTATCCTAGTTTTCGGTTCTATTTGGCCAGTAGGTTAGTTGTTCTCGTAGTTCAATATTTTCTACGTGAGTAGTAGGTTTCCTCGTATATCTGAATTGTGCATCATAGTGTATCTTTTAGAAGGTTTCTAAGTCTTGCGATAATAACATAATTGGAATTGTTAGTGTTAGGTCTTTCATTGAGCGTCAGCTTTTTCATTGTTCTCTTCTTATTCTCGCTCGTTTGTGGTTTAGTGTTTTACCTGGAATTCAACATTTTTTTAGGTTAGTTAGTGTGTATGTTGTGATATCCAATTCATATCTTAGTGGTGTTTTTCTTGTAGGTTAATAGGGTAGTAGTGGTTGTGTAGGTAATAGACGCATTTGCTCCGGAGAGAAGTCTCATAGGACTTAAGTCTAGGCGTACTAGTTCGAGTTATCTAGTTGTTTTCAATTCAATTCTATAGGTGTATAGGTATATGTTTATTTGTAAGAATTACGTTTCCGTGTTAGTATCGTTAGTTGAGAATGTCTCGTGATCTTGTTTCGTGAAATCGGATTGCTACCTCACTTTGAATAAGGGGGACGCTCCTTATCTAGGGAAGGGAGATAATTCAAAGTCACGAAATTTTTATTAGTCCATAATTGTTAGGACCACGATTGAACGTTATGCCTTGTGTGAGCTCCACGAGAACCTAATGTTCTAATCCTATCCTAATAATTATGTAACTCGATTGTATAAGTTCGGTTAGTAGTCTCGTTAGTGGCGGAGTCTTTCTCTTTTTAGTATGATTGGCGTATTGATTTAATTTCTCGTGGACTGTATTAGAAAGGATATGGTACCAGTTGTGAATTCGTATTCGTTACTTTAGTGGTAGGTTGGTAGGATTGTATCGTCAGTTTTAGTAATTGAATTTTCGGGATGAAAATTTCTTTAAGGTGTGTAGGTTGTAACACCTGTGGTGTTAGATTTGAGAATAATAGAAATCATCAATGGCTAGTTTCGTCTTTTTACAGCCAGACTTTTCCTTTGGGCTTTTTCCCAATAAATGGAACGTAAACCTATGGGATGTTTTACGTTCACATTCTCCGTAACTTCGAGCATGTCACGATGGTGCGTTCCGTGCAACGATCATGTGTATGCGCAGCCAGTTTCGGCAGCCCGGCAGGTAAACCCTAGAAAAGCGATAATTGGTCGATAGTTGTAGCTGCTTTGTTTCTTGCAAGAGATCGGGTGATCGGATCATAACGAAACAAGATACGTTAGATGAGGCTCTGAGAGAGCCTTCAAATGAGCAAGAGTTAGGGTCGATCCGACACCCGGGTGAATAGTTATTGCTATTTTAAGTTTTGTAGTCTTTCCTTCTTTTCTGGAGATCCAGAAGTCAGAAAATTATGTACCAAGCGCTAACGCGTTCGCGTTAACGAGACCTTTCCAACGAATCCTCTCGGGCCCTATTCCGACTTTTGGTTTGATAGTTACAAGTGATTATTCTTTTCAGCCCGGTTGATGGACGAATCACACCCGGTTTCCAACCGAGCCCGATTCAGGGCTCGGGACCGAGCCCGACCAGCCCTGGAGCCTGCCTCCCGGTGTCCTAGCATAGTTTAAGCTCTCCTGACCTCCCTCCCCAGTGATTTAAAATCCGAAATTCGGATCAGAATTATCGGGTAAGATTTCGGGATGACAAACCCATATCTTTTAGTCCATATCCCTTCCCCCTTATTAGGAAACCTCAACCGACTCTATCCTTATCCCCAACCCCTATCCCAACAGCCCCCTTTATATATGAACCGAGAGGAGAAAGAGAGAGAACGTGAGAGAACGGAATAGAGAGAGAGAGAGAGAGAGAGAACGGGAGAGAAATAGAGAGAGGAGAGAGAGAACGGGAGAAATAAAGAGAGAGAACGGGAGAGAGAGAGAGAGAGAACGAGACAGAGAGAGAAGGAGAAGAGGCCGAGCGAGGAAGATCGGTGCACCCCATCAGCCCCTCGCCGGAGCACCGACGAGCACGCCGACACCCGCAGGTCAGCCCCCTCTCACCCTCCCATCCTCCTCCGCGACCCAACCCGCGACCCCCTTCCTCCTCCCTTGCCGCGGCCCGCACGGGCGCACACCTCCGCCGCACTTGAGCCCCTCCCGATGATCGCCGGCGCACCACCAACCTCCAAACCCCATGCAAGCCCCCGCTCCGTCCGAGCTCTTGGGAGTCCGACGGCCGCTCCGGCCGCCTCCCCCTGCGCCTCCTCCGTGGGGGTGGTGCGGGAGAGGCCGGCCGAGCGCTCGCCGGCGCTCCAGGCCGCCCCTCCCGTCGGCCGCCGGCGCACAGGAACCAGCCCCTCGGGCTGGTTTCGGTCTCGTGGAGAAGAAGGGTTGGGGGGGAGGGGGCAAATATATAATTTCCCAGGTTAAATATTTAACCCTGAACCCAATCCGTTTAGCCCTGAACCCGACCTGACCTAACCACTGCAGACCCGACCCGACCAGCAGACTTGACCCGAGCCACACCGTGAACCGGTCTGGTTCACCTGAACCAGACCCGTGAACCAGTGAATTTTGGTTCGACTGCCATTTCTCCATCCGAACTCGGAATTGGACGAAACCAGCGCCATTTCGACCGGCTTGGAAATTCCTACCTGTTGGCTATAGTTTAGAATAGTAATTGTACTGTTTAATACCATGTTTTATCCTTTGACCCGATATTATCGCGGTACCGTGGTTTGACCGCCGTTTCATCGTCCGAACTCGGATTCGGACGAAACCAGCGGCATTGTGCTTAGAACTTTGAGTCCCACCTATTAAACCCAGAATATGACCCTAGAACCTCTTCTACCCTAGTGAACCAACCATGCGATCGGTTTCACCAGTTCTACGTGGTTTGACCCGAAGCCATTCGACCGAAGTCGGATTCCAGCGAAACTGGAACCATCGGAAAGGGTTCTTCGAGCCCGATTCGATGAGTAGGTTTAGCTTCTGTTTACTTGATTGGCCTAGTATTGTTTAGGTTCGAGTTCTTCAGTCGCACAGATTTGCGTGCTATCGACTCAATGTTGGTCCCCTATCGAGGGTGCCCGACTATCCTTGGTATAGAACCCTCGTCGTTGTTTCTTCTATTTTAATCGATAGCATTGTGATATAGAGCTGTGCATGTTATCAGACTATGATTGTGGTGATCCAACGGAGGCGGATCAGAGACAACTAGCAAGCCGGAGACGTGTGTGATCGACAACCAGGTGACATCTACTACCCTTGCGTGGTCTTTAATAGTGGGAAATGAGAATGACTAAGGGTAGGTGTCCATGACACTGCATGCGGGCCCCGTCGGGCATCGTCGCATGTGGTCAAGTGGACCCCGCCTTGCATGCGGAGTCGCGAGTCCGGCGACGCATGCTTAAAATATAAATTAATATATTAATAATGATTGCTTGTGATTGTATGCATGGACACCGTAATTAGGATTCCCTTATATTAAACAATAAATTGAATAACTAATAACTATCGGGGCCCACCCTCCTGAGAGGAGTATGGCAACCCTAGCACACGGGTCACTGGGATGAGTGTCTTACTTTATTGATTTATTATGTCGCATGGGTTGCGAGAGCAGTACGGGACCAGGGGTAATTTGTTGGAGATTGTTATGCATTAAATAGACTTTTTGTAGCTTCATTGTATATGTTGAAATATGTTATATGCGAATCTACCTGGTTAGAAGGTAGGGACCCCGTGCGCGCAAGGGCCGTGAACCACCCTACGCGTACAGCCGAAGTTAAGTAGAGTAGGGGTCACGGGCAAGGGTTGTGGTAAAGCCAATAGGTGGTGCCCTCGAGTAGGGATTGGCCTAGCAACCCTGTCCCGGGGAGTTGAAGGCCCTATAGTAATGCCCGGCCGGGGGCAGGATGAACAAAATATCCGGGGTTCACATTTGAATGTGTGTGTTTTATCTATATATGAATTTAGAATTGTGTGATTGTTTACATGATGACCTCGTGACTTTATATGAATGTCTTATTTAATTTATTCTTTAAGGCTGTAGAACATTGAATGGACTTTATGTTAGATAACCCAGTGACAGTAGGAATTGCATGTGAATATAGACTACTGATAGGTTTAGGTTTCATTATGAAAACTTTGATTCTACTTGAATTGATAAATCTTATCTTAATTTATTAAGATTAGTTGTCTCATATTATTAAAGACTATTAGGATGTCACTAGCCATTAATTTGGCTAATCTCCCAATTTTCTATTGGGGGCTACTCTTTCCCACGAGTAGGCTCAGTTGCAGGTCCGGAGGCTCAGGAATAGCAGTAGGAGTCCAGAGGCGGAGTTAGAGTTGCAGTGTTACCTTTCTGCTTAGTACGTTAATCTTGTCGTCTTTTCTCTTTAGATATTGTAATTGTATTGGAATAAGAGTTCTTATTAGTTAGTTAGTATTCTATGGTTGTAGTTGCAATGGTTCCAGCTGAATTCTTTTGGGTAGGCCTCTCCTCAAGGCCCCAAGCCTAGGATAGATCATGATAAAAATATAAGTGCATATAAATGACTAAATTGATTAGCCCTGTAGATAGGAACCCTAGACTGGTGCACCTGAGTGTTAGGGAGTGGATGAGACTACGTGGCTAACCGTAGGAGGCTTGAGCCTCGTGCTCCCTCAGATAGACTCCTGTCAGTATGTAGTAGCACCGACAGGTCACTCATACTGAGAGGATATGACTTTTGAAGGTTGAGCTTGACTAGATAATATTTTCTCTCTATTGATAATTTCTCTTTCTTTGCTTTTTAATAAAAATGTTTTTCGAAAAATCAAATTTAAAAGATTCCCCTCTTGTTTCTCCCTCCTTCTTGTCTTTCATATTAGAGAGCGTAGAAGCCCTGTGAGAACCCAAATTGGTGTAATTAATTGACCAGACCCAAAACCCTCTTCTTTTTCTCATTTCACACCCCAGGGATCGGTCTTCAGATTTCTGGGGCGTGACAGTATTTCTTTGTTGTATATAATAAAATTTTTCATTGTAGAAAAATTAGTTTAGGTTCAGCCCAGCCCTAAATAAATTCCTGGCTACGCTCCTGCTTGCAACACTCCGAAAGCTCGCTCGACATCCTTCTATGCCCCCTCTTGCTGTTGAGCAAAATACTTATTTTTGTTTCCTCGAGGTGCTGGGATGGTCTTCACTAGTGTTGACCATAAGGGGTAAATCTCATCGGCGAGATAGTATCCCATATTATAGTCATGGCCATTGATTGTAAAATTACATGGGGCAGCTCTTCCCTCTGCAAGTTGCCTGAAGACCGGTGAACGATCGAGGACGTTGATATCATTGTGCGACCCTGGCAACCCGAAGAAGGAGTGCCAGATCCATAGATCTTTGCTAGCTACAGCCTCTAAAATAATTGTTGGCTCATGAATATGGCCAGTGTACATACCTTGCCAGGCTGTTGGGTAGTTCTTCCACTTCCAGTGCATGCAATCAATGCTTCTGAGCATACCTAGAAACCCTCGTTGTTCACCTTCTGCGAGGAGTCGTGCAACATCTTCGTTATTGGGTGAACGAAGATACTCCTCCCCAAAGACGTTGATGACCGCTCGAACAAACCTCTGCAAGCTCTCGATCGAAGTACTTTCTCCGATCCGAACGTAGTCATCCACGGAATCGGCGGATGCTCCATACGCGAGCATCCGCATAGCGGCGGTAGTCTTTTGAAGACTGGATAGTCCTAATTTTCCAGCATTGTCCCTCTTTTGGACGAAGTAGTTGTCGTGGTCCACGATTGCACCGTGGATCTGCAGGAAGAGAGGACGACTCATCCTGAATCTCCGTCGGAACTGGTAAGGAGGATAAGTTGACTAATCGGTGAAGTAATCCTGGAATAGCCGATTATGGCCTTCCAATCTACTACGATCAACCACAGCGTGGCCTGGTACAGAGCCGCGTCTTCTACATCGGCGTGGACTTTCAGCTTGCTGCTCTTCCTCGCAAGCAGTGGCTCCCAGAAGAAATAACATTCTACGGGTGAAGCTATCGTCGCTGCTGCTCGACGTGTTGTCGGTGGGGCTCAAACTAGATATAGTGTTTGGAGAGTGGATGGTTTGGACAAAGTTTGAATTTGTGATGGTGTGATAAGAGAAGCCTCATCTTTATATAGAAAAAATTCCAACGGATAGATATCTATCCGTTGGTGGTGGTAATGCGTGCCACCTCGCATGTCGTGCCCAACGGATAGAAATCAATCAGTTTGGCTCTTGAAATACGAGCCACCTCTCATATCGTGCCCAACGGATAGAAATTTATAAGTTTGTCCCTTGAAATACGTGTCATCTCGCAGATCGTGTCCAACAGATAGAAATCTATCTGTTCGGCTTTTGAAATGTGTGTCGATTCGTAGATCGTGCCCGACAGATAGAAATGAACTATTTGTGGTGGATATGTGAGCCGCGTTGCGGATCATACCCAACAGAAATAAATATAACCGTTAAAAGTATTATATATTTTTTAATAAGTTCTTCATAATTTTTTTATAATTTTATCTATTTTTTTAATATTTATATTGATGTGTGGAAAAAAAAATTAAGGTGGGTGGGGTTTGGAGTAAATTTGGAGAGTTTGGATAACTTGGAAATGGGAAGGGTGTTTGGTGCAAAATGCTCGGACATCCGGTTCGGAGGCCGTTGGAGTTGAACCTTTCACCGAAGAGGCCTCCGATGAGGTGGCAGCAAAAAGCGGGCCCCACTTGCTTCGGAGGTGCTCCGAGCTTCAGAGCCGGTTGGAGATGCTCTAAATGAAAACGATGAAGAGGGTGCGATTTAAGGAATGGGGTTTCAATTTTCAAGAAGCGGGCATCAGTAGATATTAGATAAGATTTTATTGGATGGAAATAACAAAATTACTTAGAATGAAGAGAAGGGTCTCAAATCCGAGGGAGCAGTTATGCATGCAATGACACCCGGGCTTGCTCTTCGATAGGCCCATAGAGGGATGGAAGGGTTCTATGTTGAGTTCATATCTCCTCCAGTTGGTAGGCCTGGTCGGTGGGCCCGGCGCTCATCACAGCCGCAAGTAGCCGTTGGAGTACTGCAATTCACTTTTGGGTCGCCTACCATTGTGCGGCTGTGATGCACATTTGTGAAGATGCTCCTCCAGATAGATTTGGTCAATAACAGGGGAGTAAGGATCTTGATGAGCCAAGGAGAGTTAGAAGGAAGGAGTTGGTGCGTGGGTCCAACACAATCCCTGCGTGTGAAGAAGGAAGGGGTGGGTGTCAGACCGGCTCACGAGCTACTGCGTTGACGGGGAGGATGTTAGCGGTCTGCTAGGCCTCGCATTGACCACTCCACACCCACACACACCCCCATTCACCCCTCCCCCACACATACCGACTGTTTGCCAAAATATAAAACCATCGTGGTGCGGTGCGGTTTCGATTTTCGGTTTCGGTGTAGCAGTGCGGTTTCGGTTTTGACTAAAGCCGTATAAAATCGTCCTATTTAGGCTATTATAATGATAAACCGCGGTGCACCATACAACAGAGTTTCGGTTTTATATAATGATACACTGTCGTGGTGAGGTGCGGTGAGGTGTGGCGGTTCAGTGTTGCAGTGCGGTTTTGATTTTGTCCAAAATCACACCAAAACTGCACCGTTGCTATCCCTAGACACCCACACATGCCCCTCTCCCCCCTACACAAACGGACACCCCCACACACCCAAAACAAGCCACATACACACACGCGCACACACACACCCCTACACCCAAACCACCACCCACAACCACACCCACCCACCCATGCCCCACCCACACACACACCCATTCCCCCACTCCTCCCACACCCACTACCCACCCACATGCCTTACACACCCATATACCCACGCACTAACTCACACACCCCTCCCCCTTCCACACACACACACATGCACCTACACCCACACCCACAGACACACACTCACTACCACCCACACACCCACCCACCACTTCCACACACCCATTCCACCCCCCGAACTCCCATGTACCCTCCCCTGACCCACCCAAACACACTCATCCATCCACACACCCCACCATATCCACTCACCCAGCCATACATGCACACACACCCTACCACCACCCAGCCATACGGACCCCAATACACCCCCATCTATCCACACAACCATTCCCACCAACCCATACAAACTCACATGTCCACACCCACCAAACCTCACCCTCACACCTACCCTACCCACTGTCTCCACACACCCATTCCAGCATGGGCAAACCTGGTTAAAAACTTGGACGAGTTTGGATAAAAAAAGTTCAACCCGATTTTAAACTGGACGGGTTTGGGCACCGGGCTTACTCAACCCACAGAACCCGAATACAATGACATACTTGCATCTCACTATAGTGGATCCACTACTATGATCTTATTGTACTATAATGGTGCAACAATGAGTGGACCACACTGTGATCTCATTGCAATACAATGGTGCAACGATTAGTGGCATGCACACAGTCACTAGACTTATACTCGCACCCACTCGAGTGCTCGACTAATCCAGTAATCCATATATAACTCACAATATCACAATAGAGAAAGAGAAACCCTAATCCCACACGGCCAACACCCTCTGTAATTATCTTACCCCTTCGCTCGTCTCTCTCTGGCGTGCTGAGCAATGCTTCATTTTATATCAATTAGTTTTGACCTCTTAATTTTGTTTTTTTTTTTCATCTATAAAAGTTTTACAAGTATTTCTAATTGGGCAACCCGATCAACCAGTCCATTTTTTTTACAAATTGGACAACCCGAACAAACAAATTAACATGGATTGGACTTCCATGGATTCCACAGCAAAGCGGGTTAAGGTGTCTGTAGGTTGGGATGGGTTGGGCTCCCCCCCCCCCCCCCCCCTCTCTAGCAAGACCAACAAAGGAGTGAAGTGGGAATTGCCGAGTGGGTCGGGCTTCACTCCCGGAGGGATTAGTCTGAGCCTGAAGTGGGCCATTGCCCGAAAGATTTCGGGACACCCGCTGATGTCAAAAAAAAAAAAAAAAGACCAACAAAGTTGTAGTCTCTGCCACCAACAAAAGCAAGCCTAAACAATGGCCAACAGAAACTAAAGCAGAGGTCTAACAGCAGTGACCACAAAACCCAACAAGCCCCACATCATCAATAATTGTAGGTAGAGGTTAGAGGTAATTTCCATGAACCATGGCTGTAGAATAATAGAATACTTGTGCACTCGGCACGTGCGTGGCACGTGCAACAATTGCTGATCTATGCACCCTTTTACACTTACATAAATTAAAAGTAATCATTTTAGTATAGGGTATGGATTCATGAAATAATAATAGGGGCATAAGGGCATATTGATAATTTTTGTAGGGCCACAATGGGAAGTACAAAAATGCAACATTTTCTCACTTTTGTTTTAATGACATAGGATCCAAGTATGAGGCATATGTACACTAGATTTTTTTTTTTTTTGAGAAACCCTTTCGGTTAATGAGGGGGGGGGGGGAGGGGGGGGTTGGCCTTGACCCCTACCAGTATATTAAAACATAAATATATACAGTACAATCATAAGGAAAGGAAGAACAAGTACAAAGCTAAATAAAACCATCAACCGACTCAATTAGGCCCAACCAGGTCCAGAAGCATCTTCTGCATGACTCCATTGGCTGCAGATACCCAAAGCCTAACTGTCTCTTGGATTCGATTAATGACCTCTGTAAATGGGGTAGAAGTTTGCTTGAAGTGTCTGCTATTCCTCTCTAGCCAAATACACCAGGTAGTAGTGATGGCAATGACATCCCATGCCTTTCTACGATCTTTTGGAACTCGTTTACTCTGCCAATACGTTCACAGAGATAGTAGGGAAGTCGGGTGCCCACGATTGTTCACCACTGCCTTCCAATATCGCCAGATTGGTTGAACAAAGCTGCAAGATAGAAAAAAGTGACCGATAGTCTCTTCCTCCATATTACAAAGGGAGCACTTATAATCGAGGATACCTGTGTGATTTCTCCTTACTAGATTCTCCTTAGTAAGAATGTTATTCTGCACATCAAGTATCATGATGACTTTTATCTTAAGAGGAATTTTGGCTTTCCACAGATGATGTTCTGCCGGCCAGCAGTCTGGATGTCCATTGAGATGTTTATAAAATGAGTTAATTAACTGTAAACTTTCCTGAGCTCGATAAGCGCCAGAAGGAGTCTTGCCCAGTGGTGATCAAGAACGGTGAGAGAATATCATGGAGGTATGCTAGTTTAACTGTGAGTTCTCCTGTAATTCTAGACATAAAGGTCGGGTGCCAACTGCTGACACCGCCGCACACAGAGGCATGCAACCGAATACAGGCATTGTTAATTCGGACTAAGGCGACAAGGTCCGGAAAAAGATCTTTAAGGGGCAAGCCTCCAACACAAGTGTCTTCCCAAAACTTAACATTCCTCCCATCTCCTAGAATAAACTTTGTTCCTCTCCTATAAGCTTCCTTGATCTTGATGATAACTTTTCAAAAAGGTGATAGATGTGAGGGAGGATTTTGGCTGCCGTACGTAACCCACAGCCAACAATCGATTGAAGGTTTGAATCTTCGAGGTATAGCACTGTGAGATGCTTAGTTGTCGCGTGCTTAGCTGTCACATAGGCACTATAGCAAATAGAGAGACAAAGAAGGATAAAGAGATAGATAGAGAGAGAGAGAGAGAAAGAGAGAGAGAGAGAGAGAGAGAGAGAGAGAGTTAGCACAAGATATGGTAACGAAGTTCGGTCGAAGGCAAAGTCTCTGTGCCGTAAGACGCAACCTTTGAATCTACTAACTCTGAGATAATAGAGCTACTCTCGACAGGCCGAGGAGTGCTTCTTACAAGTTGACAGAGGTTGGAGATGGCTTGAGAGTCTGAAAACCAGAAGGCTCTGGGAGCTCGGAAAAACAGAAAGTGGAGTTGGAAATAATGAATTTCAGTCCAAATTATTTACAAGGTTGGCTATATATAAAGGTTTGGAAATATTCACTGAAATATCAAGGGTTTAGGAAATTATCCAAGGGATTTACCAGACCTAGAATGGCATACTCGGGCCCGAGGCAGGGCTGCAAGCCCCACTATCATCTCCGTGGGCCCCAGGCAGGACTGCAGCCCCATTGTCATCTTCGTGGGGCCCAGACAATACTGCGGGTCCCACTGTCGTCATCATGGGCCCCAGGTAGGGCTGTGGGTCCCACTGTCGGGTGCTTAGCCAGATTTTGCACCCATAATAACTTTCTGGAAATACAACTTCTAATCTGAATAGGAGAATACCTTCTTAAATATCTGAATTAGGAAATGTCTTTCTACTTGTCTCCTGAAGAATTCTAAAGCCGCCACCACCACTTCCCAAGAGAGGCCACATTGTGGTCCCTAAGATTGGTAACTCCTGGACTGCCATTAGCTTTCGGGGAGCAAACCTTGGCCCACTTCATGAGGTGATAGGCTCCGGTTTTGTTATTTGCTCGTCTCCAAAGGAAGTTCCTCCTTAGCATGCCAATTTTCTTAATAACCCATTTCGGCAAGAGATAGAAACCTATAATGTAGGATGAGATTGCCGATAGAACGGAATTAACAAGGGTTAACCTTCTACCTAAAGATAAGTATTTGACTTTCCATCCAAATAATCTCTTCTCTATCTTCTGAATAATAGGGTACCAATCGTCTTTGCCAAGTTTCTTATCATTCAAAGAGTCCAAAATACTTAGCTGGGAGAGTCCCTGATTTGCAATTATGAACTGTGGCTAATGTGTTCATCTTATAATATGAGTCCCCAATGCAATAAAGAGAACTCTTATGAAAGTTAATTCTCAAACCGGAGCACATTTCAAAGGAATAAAGAATTACCTTCAAGTAGATCAGTTTGGAGATATCAGCTTCACAAAGGAGAAGGGTATCGTCAGCAAAATGAAGGTTGCTCACGGTCCAAGAATTATCTCCTATACTTTTCATAATATTGTTGGTCACCGCTTGCCTGAGGATAGCATCAAATATATCCACAACGAGGATAAAGAGAAAAGGTGAGATCAGTCATCCTTGTTTGACGCCTTTGTCCATTTTGAAATGGTTCCCATTAACATTGTTCGGCAGACATGCAAGCTTGGAAAAAGACAGGATGTCTCATAGCATGCAAACCCAGTTCGAGGGGAAGTTTCTCGCAATGAGTGACTGAATTAAAAAATTACAGTCCAGTCTATCTAATGCCTTCTCAAAATCTAGTTTTAGCAACACACCTTATCCCTTAGTCTCTATAAGATGAAAGATGGTTTCTTGTGCTAGGGCTATGCTATCCAGAATGTTGCGACCCTTCCGATTGAGATACCTGAATTAGCTTATCCATGACTTTACTAAGCTTGTTCGAGAGAACCTTCGTGATAATCTTGTAAATGCAGTTTGAGAGGCTGATCGGACGAAAATCAAAGATTGAGGAGGCATCCTCAGTCTTTGACAGCATAATGATCCAAGAGTAATTGATTATGTGCAACAAAGTTTTGAGCTCAAAGAAATCCTTAATAAAGGAAACAAGGTCTGACCACACTACTAACCAATATCTCTGAAAGAAGAGAATGGGGAACCCATCAGGGCCTGGGGCACATCGGGTTTCATCTCGAAGACTGCCCTTTTGAATTCGTCCTCCTGAAAGGCGTAATTGATGCTGGACGGATCCTCAAGACGATTAAAAGGTATATTATCCCAATCCTAATCCATCAAGCTGGTGTCTGGTCTCTTGAAATTATCTTTGAGGTGGTTGAAAACCGCTCGGAGAATAGCCGGTTGTGTATCGAACAAAGTTCCACCTACAGAGATAGTGTTAATAAGGTTCCTCTTCCTCCTTCCGTTGGCGACCCGGTGGAAGTACGAAATGTTAAGGTCACCTATTTTAACCCATTTATCACGAGATCACTATTGCCACATAGTTTCCTCTTCCTCAGATCTTCTAACCTGGAAGTCTCAATAGATGAAAGGGCTGAGGTCTCTGCTTTAACTTGCAAACAACTTATACTCTTCAGTATGGAAGCTTTCTCCTTATTAATGGGACCAAATGACTCCTTCGCCCATTTTCTTATCTTCTCACGCAGTCCTCTCATCTTCGCTGTAATCGTAAGTGTGGCGAGCTAGAACATCATTCCACCACTTCTCCACTAGTATGTCAAAGTCCTGTTTGAAGTCCACATCTTCTCAAATCTGAATAAAGTGTCCAGATGCATAGCTTGTAGCTTGATTTGTGTCTAGAAGCAGCGGGACATGATCAGAGATAAGCGTTGTCAGGCCGGATTGGACGGTATTGGAGAAGTGGAAGTCCCAGATGTCATTTATCAAAAATCTATCAAGGCGGGCTAAACAGTTCCTCATATTGGACCAAGTGAAGCGCCGGCCCGAAAGAGGGAGGTCAACCAATTGATTATCTTGTACGAATTTTGAGAAAATTTCCATAGCTTGATAGTTACACCTTGATCCCGTGGTTTCTGATGAAAATCTTTTTTTTTTTTTTTGGTATTCTTATGCAAAGGGGAGGTCACAAACGGACCTCCGGGAGGCGCCACATACCGGCACAGCAGAAGACGACCACATCAAGTCGAAGAAGAAAACCGCTCACCGGCGGAAAACAAGAGCACAACCCATGTAGAGCCACCAGTGGCGAGGGGGAAGGAGAGAAAAAAACCTAAAAAAAAATTGCACGCCAGGGGAGGAAACCCGGGATCTACACCCATACATCACAAAACAAAACCAAAAGAAAAACCCAAAAGAGGAGGACCATCACCTCCAGATCCTTCCCTGCGCCGGCTGAAGTGGTGGAATCGAAGACGAGCCGTCCCACCTCCGTCGAGACCGCCGCCTCTGCAGCACTGCCAGGCACCGTCACCGTCCAAACGGGGGCGAACTGGAAACCCACCGGCAGAACATCATCGCCGGGGCCAGATTCGACCTCCCCGCCGTACCCGGTTGAAGATCCAACCCCGGAGTTGAGCTGAGGACGACACCCGACCCGGGGGACACGCCGCCTTGACGCCGTCGAGCCAAACACAAAAAAATCCTGCATCAGAAGAAGCCCTATCTACAGAGGGGATGAAGGGGGACAGATCTCTCCCCTACCGAAGCTCGGATCCAAGATCCGGCCTCCCCGGAATCGCTGGCTGTGGCCGGGGAGGCCGAGACTCCTATGGCGAAACCCTAACCCTAAGAAAGGAAAGGGGGCAAGAGCCGGCACACAGAGCCAGGTTGTGATGAGAATCTGACTATGTTGAAAGTCTCCCCCAATGACCCAAGGTCCCCCAAAATCCTGCCTGCAGGAACATAGCTCCTCCCACATGTCAGCTCTCCTCCTATAGTCACTAGAACCATACACATTCCAATATATCAGACGCATAAGAGCACCACCGAAACCCAGAATTAAGCTTCAAACACCACGTCCCCCTACTAGAAACTTGAGATTTTCTCCAAAAGTAGTAGATGTGGGTAATGGCACCATAGAAGGAGATGGCACTCTCTATGGAGGAGGTGGTGGTCCACCCGTGAAAGGGCATTCCGGGGATTCTGAGGCGTATCATCCCCCGGTGGTGAAACCCTTGGGACTAGGGGTGGCAATGGGTCGGGTTCGATTCGGGTCTAGTTTCGGGTCGTGTCTAAAACCCCTAGACCCGGACTTGATCCGTTTAACTAATCGTGTCTAGATCCTAAAATCGTACCCGACCCGTTTATAAACGGGTAGACCCGATAAGACCCGTTTGAGTTGACCCGATCTGACTCGACCCGATAGACCCGTTGACACTATATATTACAGTATCAGATTGCGGGTAGTATCGAATTTTAAACGGGTCTTCTCGGGTCTACCGTACTCAGAGTCTACCGTACCCAGACCCTAAACCCAGACCCGACCTATTAAACGGGTCTATCGTGTCGACCCATTTACTACCCGAACCCGTTTAGACCTGACCAGACTCACTAACTTCGTGTCGGATCCGAAATTGCCAGCCCTACTTGGGACCGGAAAGAGGGAGACTACGGTTCGAAGGAGACACAAGTTGAGCCCAGCTCAAGAGTGCCGTTGATGGTGGCCTGCTGAACATCTCCCGATGTAGGGAAGATCGAAGACGAGAAATTTGTCGTCTCCGATATCTTTAGACTCACACGGCCACGAATCTCCTAGCGTCCATTTGAGGCAGTTAGTGAGGTCCCTCGAGGTGGTGGAGCTCGAGTGGATGGTGTAGATGGCTGCCGTATCTGACATTTAATTGAGTAGAGTTCTGATATCCATACCTTACCCAAGTCTTTAAAAAGTATTAAGGCACCCATACCCATACGCAAAAGCTTATAGGGTAGAATTTCTATACCCATACCCTATCCAAACCTTGTACAACCCGTACCCATACCATACCCAAGCCTTGTAAAATCCTTGTACAACCCTTGCTACGCATACCTGAAAGTACATTTGTATTCATACCCGTACCAGATGTTTCAAATCGGGGTCGACTCAAGTTAGAGGGGCAATTGGGTTTCGGGTATGGGTATTGGGGTATTCCATACCCGAAAGTTAATCGGCTAGAGTTTCAATGCCCATACCCTATCCAAACATTTCCCTTGGTATTGTTTTTACACATAGGATTGAGAAGGGTAAATGAGGAACAAAATGTAGTATAGAAGGAAGAATGGGTTAGTAGATTAGTGGGATTGCCCTTTCCATTATAGCCCTTGTTTTTTTAATAGATAAATAAGATTCAATTGAATAGTGGCAAAGAAGAGAGAAGTAAAATGGAAAACAAAAATTAGGATGGAAGGAAGAATGGATTAGTGGGATTATTCCCATAATAGCCCTTGGTTTTTTAAATGGATAGATAAGACTCAAATGATTAGTGGCAGAAGGGTAATATTCTTGGATAGTATTTATCATTTGTGTAGGGATAGATCGGGAAAGGCAAAAAATAGCATACTACGGTCCTAGTCCTTGTGTTTGTTTTCATGATATAGGATTCCAAATAGTAAGTATTGATTAATATATAAGGTGAATGATAAAATGGAAACTTATGCAAAAGGATGGAAGGATCAGAAAGTGTGGATTTATCTGGGGGTATGGATATGGATATGGATAAGCAACAAGGAAGTCATGAATGCCCATGAAGTCATGAATGGCCTGGGGCTATAGATCTCCATCTCAGCATCAGAGAATCAACAACAGATCTGATCTCAGCATCAGGGAATCAACAACAACTCTGTAGCTTCCAGGGTTTTTTTTTTGGTTCATTGCAAGGGGAGGTCACAATCGGACCTCCAGAAGGTGCCACAGTCCGGCGCAAACCAAGAACCGCCACACTGGCAGGGATTACAAAGGAGGCACAAGCCTCAACACCACAGATCTACATGGCCCGAGATGCCACACCGGAGATCGCACCAGTTGCCGGAACCCAACGAGAAGAGATAAACAAAGCCCCAAAGGTGCAATCGAGGCTGAACCACCACACGCCACAACGGCGACCAGGTAGGAAAAACCTATAACGAGTAGGAGCCAGGCACGCCGCCGGGAAGGAGTCGCCGCCGACCAGCCACCCGAAGCCACCACCACTGAATCGAGCCTGAGCCACCTTACCTCCGAGGTCAGGTGCCGCCAAAGACATGTAAAGGCGAGGTCTGATAGACCTATACAAAGGCCGCTACAATGATCGGATCGAACCGCCGCCCCACGTAGGAGATGGATCCACCTGACCCGAGAGGAGTTGGAGTCGGGAGGGCCGATTCCAAAATCCCAAAACCCCAAAACAACAAAAAAGGGGGCGAGGAGAAGAATCTACACATCACTAGCATGGGGATAGAAGGGGGTAGCAGTTCCGACCCCGAGCGTCTCGTCTCACCGAAGCCCCGGACTCCCTGGTGCTGCCATCGGCAACCAAGAAGGCCAGGGGGAGGGGAACGCAAAACCCTAACCCTAGGGGAAGAGGGGATTTTTCTCCCTGAAGGCTCTTTTTAGCACGGTCAGTTGTTTGTAGCCTCCAGGTAATTGTGAAAGAAGGAAGCAATAAGGGGCTTGTAGTAGGGGTGGCAATGGACTCGGAAAACCTGACCTAAAACCGACCAGAAACATCGGTATGGGTACAGATTTTGTACCCGAAACATGATTTAGATGGTTTATGGGTACAGAAACTCCACCCGATATTAACTTTCGGGTATGGATACCTCAATACCCATACCCGAAAGTTTGCCCCTCTAACTTGTGTATACTAGATAATACAGTTCGACTCCAAACTCTGTCACATTTCCAAATCCTAACCGAACTCATATCCGTACCCAAACTTATAATCTACTAAATCCACTGTAATAAGAAACCAAAAGAATTTCAAAAATTTTATTGTGATACTTGATTTTTTTTTTCCTTAAGTAATTGTATATATGATTGAGAAAGAGAGACAAAATTATATCCAATTCATACCGAAAACCTAAACCAAAATCCGAAACCTGATTGGGTCTGGATCTGGTATGGACTCTCTTTCACCCGAATGGGTATGGGTCAGCTATGGACCCTGCCATACTCGAATGGGTATGGGTATGGGTAGTGGTAGGGTCCGACCCGAACCCGACCGCCACCCCTATCGATGACAACAGTGGTAGTTGGCGATGATAGGTTGTGGTAGTGGCTAATGGGGGGCCTAATTGATCTGAGTCAGAGTAGAGTTCGTACTCTACCCAAATTTGGGCATGTCCTTGTTGGGTTTTGCTTGTAAACTGCTGGCCCAAGGGGAGACCAGCTGGTGATTTCGCCTTGACGTGAGCCAAAACATAGTCCATGCAGGGACTTCCCAGGCGCCTAGTAATTTCGCCCGAGTGAATCCGGGACGGGGGCAGAAGTTCTGTCCTACAGGATTGACTCCCGAACGAGTTAGGAAAGCCCATACTTATCCCCGCTTACCTAGATGAGGACCAAGTCCATATTCTAGTGATATTTTGACTCTTATTACTATATGACTCCTCTTTTATATAAGAGGGTGTGTGTGGCTCTAGGGTTTTTGAGCTGAACGTTGAGATCGTCTGCTAGAGGGCTGGAGAGAGAGAGAGAGAGAGAGAGAGAGAGAGAGAGAGAGAGAGAGAGAGAGAGAGAGGAAGAAGGAAGGAAGAAAAGGAAGGAAGAATAGAAGAGAGAGAGGGGTGGTTTATCTCTTGATCTCGCTTTTGTCATTCCCCAGTTGTTCTATGGGTTGGTGTGTCTACCTTGGCTTTTACTTCGGCGGGTGCTTTCGTCTTTTGATGATCCTCTGGTATATTTATGTATCTCCTGGGTGGGATAATCTCTACTATGTGTATGCACTTGTTCTGTGAGTATCAAAGAGAGGTTTTGCGGGGTTTCGACAAACGGTGAACCACTGCTTGTGTAATCTCTAGATAGTGATAATCCATATCTTGATTGTCGGTGATATTCTGTTGTTTGTATGATTGTGTGGGTGCATCGTATTATCTGTTGTTGGGTGTATCTCCGCAGAGCTCCGTTCTTCTATTCATAGCACGATGCTTTTAAAAAGACTTGGTGCATCAGATCTAGATCGTTGGTCCTTTGATCCCCACCACAGGATCTAGATCGTTGGTCCTTTGATCCCCACCACAAAAATTGGTATCATAGCTCTGGGTTCCGGTTTAGGGAATAAGTGGTAGCTAAGCACCAAATGCAGTGTGAGGATTCATGGAGGTTGGAGCAATGGCGAAAGACAAGGTACAAATCAAGAGATTCAATGATATAAATTTCAGGTTCTAGAAGATGAAGGTAGAAGATTGCTTATATTGCATGAATCTCTACCTATCTCTGGGCCTAAAATCGAACAAGCCGAAGGAGATGTCCAAGAAGGATTGAAGGATACTCTGGCCTTCAATATCTCCAAAGAGAAGACCATAACAGGCTTAATGGAAGTACTACCCAAGATGTACGAGAAGCATTTGGTCTCCAATAAAGTTTTCCTCGATCATGAAGACATTGTTCAATATGAAGATGGTCAATGGTGGAAGAATAGCAGAGCATGTCAATAACTTCAATGTTATTATGAGTCAACTGAAAACTATTAGAATCAACTTCGATGATGTGATTAGGTCTCTAATGATCTTGTTAGGACTACTATAAAGTTGGGATAATCTCGTGATGAAGGTTCGTAATTTTTCTGGTCCAGGAAAGATAAAGTTTGAAGATGTTGTGGGAGTGAAAAAGCATGTAGAAAAAGCTCAAGTGCTTCTGCGGTGATTTCCATTCATTCGATGATGGTGGAGCAGGGTGCGAAGAATATAAAAAATATTACTTGTTGGAAGTGCGGAAAGTCCAATCACTTGAAAAGTGAGTGCCGATGGAAAAGTAGAGCAAGTTCCAGAAAGGGATCTACGTCGGCCAAAAGCAATGAAGATACTGAGCTTGGTGAATAAGTTGATTAAGAATAGGTAATTTATTTCGATGTTGGAAAATTCTTAGCAGCCACTGAAAATAAAAGCAAGGACTGCGATCTTGACAACGGAGCTACATATCATGTTTGCTCACACATGACATAGTTTAGCAGCTATGCGGGGTGTGATGATTGCAATATGAAGATCGATAATGGATTCAAAAGGCTGACCACATAAGTCAGAAATATTTGCTTGAGGATGTTTGATGGTTCTGTTCGAACATTTATGAACATTCGTCATGTTCTGGAAATGAGAGTAACTTTAATTTCTCTTTCCATATTAGATTCTCTTGGGTATGGAATTACAAGTTTAGGTGGATCCCCGTAGGTTACATATGTCACTTCTTCAATCATTGAGTGAATTTGCAGTTGCGGAATGTACAAAGTCTCAGCGAGGGTAGCTCCGAGAGCGATGGGTTCAATGAAAAACAATTATACAGGTGGAGTAATCCCGAGTATGCAGAAGACAAAGAAGAAGTTGGTTCCAATCAAGTTCAAAAGCAAATTGGACTTGGTTGATCATCAGTCTAAATGATCGGGCACCTGCTGCGGGTGCAAAGGTGCCGACAATGATGATATTGGATTATCACAAGTCTATCAAAACAATGATGAAGGGCGATGGCAGAGGCTTCATGGTGTCGGGTTTTAAAAGTCAAGGTGGAGATTGTTAGGTTTGACTTGTATTTGGCTGACCCAAAGGGAGACCGACTGACAATTTCGCTCGGGTGTGAGCCAAAACATAGTCCGTGCATGGACTTTGCCTGTGTGTCTAGTTCTTAATTTTTCTCAAGTGAATCCGGGATGAGGGCAGTGGTTCTGGCATTCGAGATTGACTCTCGAACAAGTTAGGAAAGACCAAACTTAACTTAATTTCCATGGATGAAGACCAAGTCCAAATCCTAGTCATATTTGGGTTCCAATTGATATACGACCCCTCTTTTTATATAAATGGGGTGTGTGGCTCTAGGGTTTTTAAGCCGAACATGAAGATCGTCTATGAGCGAGCGAGCGAGCGAGCGAGCGAGAGAGAGAGAGAGAGAGAGAGAGAGAGAGAGAGAGAGAGAGAGAGAGAGAGAGAGAGAGAGAGAGAGAGAGAGAGAGAGAGAGAGAGAGAGAGAAATGGTTCTTATTGGCTGGTGTGAAAGAGAAGAGAAGGAACCTAGGTCGAGAGAAAGAGAAGAGAAGAAGAAGGAAGGAAGAAGAGAAGAGGGAGGATATCTTTATCTTTGGATCTCGCTTTGGTTATTCTTCGGTGCTTCACTAGGTTCCTCAGTGCGTCTACCTCGGCCTTTACTTTTGTGGGTACTTTCATCTCTTGGTAATCCTCTGGTATATCTCTATATCTCTTGGGTGGTTAATCTCTACTCTTTGTGTGCGATTGTTCTTTGATGATCAAAGAAAGGATTTGTGGGCAACCAACAAATGGTGAATCACTGCTTGTGTATTATCTTGATAGTGATAATCCATATTCTTGATTGTTGTTGATATTTTGTTGTTCGTTCTGTCGTGTGGGTGCATTGTATTCTCTATTGTTGTATGTGATATCCACAGGGCTCTGAACTTCTATCCGTAGCAAGATGCTTTCAGAAAGACTCGACACATCCAATCTAGATTGTCAGGCCTTTTGTTCCCCACCACAACAGTTCCAACCCCACACTATCTATAGGAGTAAATGTTCTTAGGGTAGGAACTACATCCAACCAAACAATGGGTAATATACATCAAAATGCAAATCCCTCACATGACTTTGAGTATTTTGGTGATCTCCGGCAAAGCAATGGGGAAAGTAAACTCTTAAGGACTTTCAATTAAAGTTCTGTGACAAGGAAGAATGTACGAAGTGGTGGGGTTTTTGGTGACCTCCAATGAAGGAATGAAGATAAATAACTCCTAATGACTTCTCGATAACCTTCGGTGAAGCAATGGAGAAATCAAACTTCAGGCGGGCACTGGCAAACATTACTAGACAAGAGGGACATAAGTGGAAGGATTTCTGTGGCAGGAAAGAATCGAAGTAGTGTTATTTTTGGCGACCTTGGGTGAAGCGGCGTAGAAAAAAAAACTCCTAATGACCTCTAACAAGAGTTCCACTACAAGGAGGAAAGTGTGTGATGGGGTTCCTGGCATTTAATGTCTAGTGAAGCAATGGGGAGTCGGAAGGTGAAGAAAGCCAAGGGCAACTCACACAAGCCAAGCTTGTGTTTGGCTTGCCTCATCGGAGGTTTATGGGAATACCACCATCTGTGTTCTTTCTTATCGATCTTGGAACACTTGTCGGAGGTTCCCAGGGCCCAGGAGTTTGTTTTTTTCCCATTGCATCGGCAAAGGCCATCGAAAATCTCACCACTTGCATTTATCTTTAACGTGAAACATTGCTGAAAGTGTTGGACATTTGCTTTCTTCATTACTTCACCGTAGGTTGCCGGTAGTTCATCCCATTGCCCCACAGAGGTCACTCACTTATAAAAGAAAGTCACAAGTAGGGGGCTTATGTTTGGGATTGAATAGGTGTCACGAAGGAGGACAAATAATGTTTCACTATTGCGCCCAGTTCCTCGAGAGAGACACATTCTATAGCAATCCCCCACTACAATTATTTACTTTTTCAACCCTTTTAAATGACAAAATTGTCATTCCATTACCCATCCAGCAATAGTAACAATTCATTCAGCAAAAGAGTAATAATTCGTCAGTAAAATATTAACAATTTGGTTCGTTGACACAATGCATATAGCAGCTATTACAGTGATTTCACCATAGCTGCTACAGTGGCATCGCTATAGTTGGTGCTACAGTGAAATCACTATAGCAATAGTATCAATTCGGTTAATACTATTAATCTTTCAAAATCGAATTGATACTCTTGCTATAATTATTTCACTGTAGTTGCTATAGTGGAATCACTATAGTAAGAGTATCAATTCAGTTAATTGCTATTATTACCAAAATTGAATTATTTCTCTTGCAACAATGATTTCACTCTAATCGCTACAATGGAATCACTATAACAGCTGCTACATGCACTTGTCAAGCAACCGAATTGTTCCTCTTACTGATGAATTGTTACTTCTACTGCATGAATTGTTACTTCTGCTGCACGAATTGTTACTCTTGCTGGGTTGGTTCAACTAAATGGGTATTCGAAGGATATTTTTGTCATTTGAAGGGGTTGAAACTGTCAACAATTGCAATGAAAGGCTTGTTGTAGAAATGTGTCTTTCGGGAGGGACTTTATACTAAACGCAACTGTTGTATGTCCTTTAGCTAGCAGAGCATCTGTTCCAATGACTTCAGCAAAATTACCCCAAAAAATAGAGGGCTTGTTGAGTGTGACTCCTGCAATCTGCACCTTATATATATAATACTTTAAAGGGTGTTTTATATACATTACCTACCTACAAATATTAATATTAAATAAAATACCCCATTTTTTAAGTCTTATTAAAGATCCCCTAATATATTCTATCATTAAATAAAATCCTCTATATATCATAGGAGGGGTTTTATGTATCATACATATTTTTTTTATTAAATGTCAGATGTTAGGTAATCATTAATAAAACTTACAAATGCACGTTTAATAGCAATCAAGACTAGTGAATGGTCATTGGAAACCTATAGGCATGTCTACAGACAAAGATTCAAAGCCAGGTGAAAGTGAAAATAGATTTTATCGGTTGAGGAAGATGACGTCGAGGCTTTTGCAGATTACAAAGCTCTGAAAACTTTAATCGTCGCCGACAGAGGTGTGCTTTGATCTCCGATGATAACTCCACAGGGTTCAACGACGGTTGGTCCCATGCTCCAACAACACCCAGGACTGAGACCGATGGGACTTTCAACATAATCTAAGCGAACAGCAGAAACATCCAAACAAAAAGAAAGAGCAAGAGGAATTTCTTCTGTGTCTCTAACTTCCACATCCAAACCGAAGAGAAAGATTAAATAAAGTCCAAAAAGTATCCCAAATTTCAGAGTCCATTCGCGTCTATGCAGCTCGTGAGCTCGTGCTTGGTCTGCACGCGCGTGTATACGATGGCCAAACCTTGGCTCTTCTGAAGCTACATAACCCTAAGAATGAAGTTCTAGTAAATATGTAACTCTCGTATTTTATTAATCCATGGAAGTTGGTGGTCATTTTTCAAAAAAAAAAAAAAAAAAAACATCTTTCATGAGAAATCCTTATGTTGAAGACATATATGGACTAAAATCAAAATTTCTATAGGTTTATCGAAAATAAAATAAAATCTCTACAGACACCAAAAATCCTCCCCAGAAATGAAACCCCGACGCATAACTCAATCCTTTCGAGAGGAGTTCCTTTTCCGGAGCGCTTTCGTCTGTGTCCTCAGCATCAGCAGTCCTTCCCATGTGCTCGTCCAACAACCACAGTAACTCCACAGTAATGACCAGCTGATGCTAGTTCAGACCGGTCTCTTCCGATTTTTAACCCGACGTCCACCCAAACCCTAACCCTAGGAGAAACACGCAAACCCTAGTTGACAACGTGTGGCTTAGAGCTCGTGACACTTGTACCCTACACTCTTCACCCCTCCATCATCCTCATCCCCCCCATCACCGGGTGTAATTTTTAATCGCCCCCCCTCCCCTTTTCCTTCCTCCTTATCATCACCCCCCCTTCCCTTCACCGCCACCCACTGTTCTCCATGGCGCAAGCTGACACCCAAACCGCAGCCCTAACCCTAGGAGCAGTGACCCTTTAAACATGGAACCGGCCCCGCGAGCCCTAGACCCGGATGCCAGACCGAACAGGACCCTCACCTTCCCCAACGGCGCCGTGAAGAAGCACCACCTCGCCAGGCCTCCGCCGCAGGCGACGGACCTTCTGTACCGTGAATGCCTCAAGAACCACGCGGCCAGCCTGGGCGGCCACGCCCTCGACGGGTGCGGCGAGTTCATGCCCTCCCCGGCGGCCAACCCCGCCGACCCCACCTCGCTCAGGTGCGCCGCCTGCGGCTGCCACCGCAACTTCCACCGCCGCATGCCGGAGCCCCACCACCGCGACGAGGGCGAGGAGGACCAGGAGGGCGAGGACGAGATGGACGGCGGGGATGACGACGAGCAGATGGAGGAGAACAACGGGGAGGACCGGCGCCGCCACGGGAGCTCCGGATCCCCCCCGCCCTACTTCTCCTCCGCCCCCCACATGCTCCTCGCCCTTAGCACCGGCCTATCCGGCGGGGCCGCTCCCGGGCCCAGCCCGGTCCGACCCTTCGCGCCCGCGGCGGCGCCCGGGACGGCGGTGGCGGTGCTGCCGAGGAAGAGGTTCCGCACCAAGTTCAGCCCGGAGCAGAAGGAGAAGATGCAGGAGCTGTCGGAGAGGTTGAGGTGGAGGATGCAGAAGAGGGACGAGGCGTTGGTGGAGGAGTGGTGCCGGGAGATCGGGGTGGGTAAGGGCGTGTTCAAGGTGTGGATGCACAACAACAAGCACAACTTCGTTCCCGGCTCTTCGAGGAGAGGGGAGATCGGCAGCAGCAGCAGCGGCGGTGGCGGCGGCGGTGGCGGGGGGATTGAGGGGTGCAGCTCCGTCGCCGGAGGCGGCAACGGCCATGTGGTGAATGGTCCTCCTTCTTGAGTGGATTGAAGAGAATTATGTTGTTCGATCATGTTGCTACTGCTGATGTTAGTTTTGTTGATGGTGGATTTGTTATTGGTAATTACTCCAACTAGCCAAAAGTTTTGTAATTTGATTAATCACAGGGAATGAAGAGAGGTCCAGAGAGAGAGAGAGGTCTAGTAGAGAGAGATCTCTAGAGAGATCTAGAGAGAGAGAGAGAGACATACATTGCTTTTTATGGTGGTTCTCTATTTCTCAAGTGAAGGAAATTCAATCAGGCTAGATTATGATTTGATAGAATTGGTGCTGAGTGGATTAGGTTTTCATGATTTCCAGATTCTAGTATCGAACATACCTGCACAATGTAGAGAGAGAGAGAGAGAGAGAGAGAGAGAGAGAGGACTTGTGTCATTAGAGAGAGAGAGATTTGTGTCATTAGTATGATTGGAAAACGTTCCCTTAAGTAGCAGACTGAGCTTTATAGGTACGTAAAGAGTCTGTAAACATTTGCTTGCCTATATATTAAGCGGTCAAATGACCCTTTTTTTTTTTGGTGCGGGATTAAATTTATTTGAACACCCCCTCTCAGTGCATCTCTAATTATATATCAAAATTTTCATCAGATTTGAAATAGGGTTAGGTTAAAAGATCAGTATGATGTGGAGTGTTCCAGTCCTATATCAAATCTGAAAAAAATAATTTAATGTGGAGTACTCTAATCCTACACTGAATCGTCGGTGTGGATTGCGATCGTCGGAGTGGAGATGCATGTGCTCACCGGAGTAGCGTTACAAGTGCTCGTTGGAGGGAAAGAAATGGGCGGAGGAGGAGCTCGAATATGATTGTTGGGAGGAAGAATATAACCGTTGGGATTTGATATAGAAATTTACGTAGGGCATCCAATTATATCAATCTGATGAAAAAAATTTGATGAAAAATTAATTTGATGAAAATTTGGTGTAGGGCTAGAGTCGCTTTTTAGCTCTCGTGCTATTAAATTTAAATTTGATAGGTCATTTGATATAGGATTGGAGATGCTCTCATACTGAGCTTGAGCCTACATGACGAAGCATACTGGAGGTGCAACCCGGGAGCGGATCCAACTCTTATACCATATTACTACTCATGCCATGTTACTAATCTGGAGTGCCTGGAGTTAGGGGTGTCAATGGGTCGGATCGTGTCCAAAACCCCTAGACCCGGACGCGACCCGTTTAACTAATCGTGTCTAGATCCTAAACCCATACCCGACCCGTTTATAAACGAGTAGACCCGATAAGACCCGTTAGACCCGTTTACCACACGAGTCTATTCAGTTGACCCGATCCGATCCAATCCGACTCGACCCGACATGACCCGATAGACCCGCTGGTACTATATAATATAGTATCGGATTCCGGGTAGACCCGACCCGATCCGACACGACCCCTTGAATTTTAAAGGGATCTTACCGGGTCTACCGTGTCTAGACCCTAAACCCGGACCCGACCCGTTTATTAAACGGGTCTATCGTGTCGATCCATTTACGACTCGAACCGGTTTAACCCTGACCCAGACCCGCTAACTTTGTGTCAGGTCGTGTCGGGTCCGCCGTGTCGGATCCAAAATTGCCAGCCCTACCCGGAGTGTTCTAAAAGACGTCGAATCAACGAATCAAGCGTAGAGACTTAGAACTCAACATAGTGAAACTTATCGAGAGAAATAAAAATAAAAATTTGTCAGAGGGGTGTAAAACCTTTGAATCCCTGATTGAGGCTGAGAAGGGCTCAGCAAGCCATGTGAGGTCCATACAGGCATTGTCATTGATGTTTCCTTTGGGATTGGCGTAATGCTCTTTCAGATTTTTTTTGAGCTCAATCTCCTTCAGTGGGTCCGCCAGGTCGTCGGGACCCATGTGCATCACAGCCACACGATGATTGATTCACTTGTTGGGGCGCTTACCATCGTACGGCCTCGATGCACAACGGGCCCATGATGGTTTTTAAAACCTAAAAATGGATTATCTAACCTACAGTTGGAAACGATAACCAGCAGATGCATGCCACATGGTACTAAGGGCATCGTAGCCATAATGGCCAAGTGCGACTCACTGTGTGAGACCTGATGACAAGCATACACGACAGATGAATTGCACTCAGCTCAACGGCTAGATGAAGTTAGTGCGCATGCATCCGCCGGCTACCGTCCCAACTGTAGGTCACTTGATCCGTAGAAGATTGGAACCCCAAAATTCCGGTTCGAATCTAGAATTAGTCAAGTAGAGGTTACTTAGAAATGCAGTCAAAATTTGAATTAGTCGTGACAAAGATATAACATTTTACATACGGTATGTTACTAACATTTATTGGTATATGTATATATCATTAAATTGATCATCACTGATAAATTAAACGTAACATTAGAAATTTTAATTTGCACATATAAACCGTTCATGAAAAGTTTAATTATATCTAATCTATATGAGACCTCATTATACGGTTATTATTTAACATACATGACTCATCGAGACAGCTAAGTTATTAAATGTCCAATATCATTGGATAATCAATTCGAGTTTAGTCGACTCGAACAAGCTCTGAGTTAACTCAGTCACACGATTTCTCATTGGACAATAACAAACGCCAACATGTCCCCTCACGTGAATAACAAATAAACAGACGGGCCTCTACACCCACGTGAGACTCGGACCTGGTTCTGATACCATATTGATATTTTCTTAATCCCAAAACTCGAGTTGCAGGAAAAGAACTTAGTATTTTTTTTTTTTTTTTTGAAAAATCCCTCTCAAAGAATAAGGGGGGGTTCGACATGGACCCCTACCTGTTTATTAAAGAAGAGAAGAGAATGTTACACCTCAAGGATCACCGTTACAGAGGTTCAAAAGAAAACTCCTGACACCCACCGTTGCGCAAGATGTCCAAAGATGGATCAATGACGTCGTCGTGGAGATGACCCGCTCCGTCTTTAAGGTCTTGCCTTGAATGATCCTCTGGTTCTGTTCTAGCCAGATTGCCCACGAGATCCCTATGGCCAGCATGTCCCTGCCGCGGCGCTCTGGACCTTTGAAGTGCCTACGTCGTCATTTCCCCCACAACAGAGCGACGTTATCCGGAGGAGATCGGCAACCCAGGAGGCGAGTAAAATGAACCCAAACCGACTTCGAGAAGTTGCATCCCATCAGCAAAAGATCAGTTGTCTCCTCCGCCCTGCCACAAAGGGCACAAGCTGGGTCAGCCACTCCCGGGTGGTTCCTCCGCAGCAGATTGACCTTCGTGAGGATCCTGTTCCGGAAAGCGAGGAGCATGAAGATCCTCGTATTGGGGGGGCACCTAGCCCGCCAGACCGCCATGGCCGGTGGGTAGAAAATCCCCCCGAAGTTGAGAAACTGATAGTATATAAGCAAACTTCCAATCTCTCCATAATCGACGTGGGACTAAACAAGTCACACGCCTATTCAGGTGGACAACAACAAACGCCAACACTTTGTACTTTATCGATTTCTGAAGTTCGCCTTGGAAATGGTGAGGAGGATCTCATTTAACATTAACATTGATGTTGGGCCGTTAGGGCTCAAGGGACTTCAAAAGTACTTGTTTATTGAGCTCTCTTTTATCCTCACTGTAGCCCTTGGAGCAATCCCAACATTCTTTACCATTACTTTAAGCACCCCAGAGAGGAGTATTTAATCAAACCCTGATCTTCTTTTGTTAGTTTAACCCAAGAGAGGAGTATATTTAATATTGAAGGAGGTTTCTATAACTGGAAAGAAAAAATCATCAGATGAGGTCAGCTAAGATGACAAAGTCCGGTCTGATTAGTTAACTTTTTTTGTTTGTCTCATCTTTGCTTGACCACTTGTTTCTTTGGGCTCATGGAGTCAAAGTCTGTTTTAAGCATTTGGCCTTACTTGTTGGGCTTATCCTTTCCTTACTTGTGTTGCTTGGGTTTCTGAGGTTATGATCTGGATTTGGTTGAGGAGGTTGGGAGGTGAGATCACAAGTAGGAGTGGCTTGGGTTTATTGTACCTATTTTGTCCCTTCACATGACCGTGCAGGTTAGTGTATAGAATCCTGACACATGGACATTACCCATTTTGCTCTACACGTGATTGTGCAGGATAATGTTCAGAATTCAAAAACATGGACACAGGTCACTGGAGCAATGGATACTCTTTTCGGTCAGATTGTTACTCTTGCTACAGTGCAATCACGGTAGCAATTTTTTTTTAAAGAAATAACGTTGGATTTTTTTTTGCTAAATTCAAATTGTTATATCAAATGTTACTCTTTGTACACCACAAACTGATACTCTTGTATCACTGATTGTTACTCTCTATACTGTAGATTGTTACTCTTTTTGTTACAGTAAAATCACTGTAGCAAAAAACAAAAAAAAATCTCGCCTAAAAAAATTAATATAGTGATTTCACTATAGCAAACGTAACAATCTGTCCGAAAAGAGTATCCATTGTTACAATCATTTTGTGTATGTAAATTTGGATTCTCTATAATTTCCGAACAGTCAAGTGTAGAGGTATTTTTGTTTTTTAAACGGTTTGTAAAGACAAACATGGTAGTTGGAGGAACTTGATGTACTATGATATTTCGGGGAGGGACCTGATGCAATGTCGGAATGTTATCTGTGTCCTTTAGCTCAAAATCATTTTCTTAAATGGACTTTTCATATAGTCCCCCCCCACCCCCCCACCCTAAAAAAGAAAACCTTATTCTAATCCGACTTGCTCAAAATAGGCCGCATTGTAAAATTCAAATCCAACCTGTTTAAGAAGAGAGAGAGAGAGAGAGAGAGAGAGAGAGAGAGAGAGAGAGAGAGAGAGAGAGAGAGAGAGAGAGAGAGAGGGAGGAGTAACCCTTGTTGTGTGCAACAGAAGCGATGATCGAACGAATTGGTATTAAAGCCGAGTTTAAGAATCATAGCAAGTTCAGAGCCTGGGTCTTCGATGAAATCAAATCAGTATGTGAACATCCATCAATCCAAAACTGATGTTGTGACGTTCAATCGCACAAATAATTTTGGCATGTGAAGATGCGAAGTTTTGGATGCCCTAAACATACAAAATTTGAATGAAACCCTAGAGTTGAAAGAAGAGCTAGTGGAACCTCAGAAAAGGAGTAAAAGAAGATAGATTACAATGCTTGTGGAGTTATCAGGTCATGCTTGACACAAGATATCAAATATCTTGTGATGAACGAGACATCTGCACTGATGATATGGGAAAATCTTGGACAAAGTATTTAACCAAGAGTGTTGAAAATTGTCTCCATATGAAGAGGAGGCTTTACCGCTTCCAGATAAGGAAAGAAGTCACCATCGGTGAGCATATGAATAATTTAATCAAATTTCTTGCTGATTTGGCTAATATATATGAGATTATCAAAAATGAAGTGTGACGACCAAGATCCAATAGGCCAAGAGTCAAGACTCCTGAGGTTGTGATGCCAAGATAGATGAGGTAAGGTAAGGTAAGGTAAGGTGAGGTGACCATGGCTATCGAGTTAGTCCAACATCGCTTGGAGAGAAGGAGATCCTGAGCAACTTATATAATTTTCCTTTCCGAACATAGAAGGCGTCTTTTAAAACTGTGCGCCGCTACAGATTTTCTAAGAACTCTGTAGTTAAGCGTGTTCGGGCAAGAGTAGTGCTGGAAAGGGTGACCCCTTGGAAATACCTCGTGTGGGCATGGGAAAAATGAACAATATCTTATATGTTTGGGGCGGATGTTATAAAACGATATCAGAGTCGGTTCTCCTCACAATGGGGGGAGTCTAACCATATACGTGTACGTGTAGCCCTTAAGGGGGTGGGTTGTGACGACCATGATTCAATAGGCCAAGATCCAAGACTCATAAGACTGTGATGCCAAGATAGATGAGGTAAGGTAAAGTCTCCAAGGCCACCGAGTTAGTCCCACATCGCTTGGAGAGAAGGAGATCATGAGCTACTTATATAATTTTTCTTTAAGGGGGGTGGATAAGAGACTATCTGTGGATGGATGAACTTGTCTTGTTCCCGACATTAGACATTCCTCTATCTCCTGCTTAAGTTGAGCAATATGGGAGGATCCAAAAACATGAAAGTTAAGATAGTTCGTACCTCTATAGCTTGCATAGTTTACTATGTGTGAATAGAGAGAAATAAGAAAGTGTTTGGAGATATAGATAGCACAGTTCAGTAGATTTTGAGAGATATCACAATACAATTAAGGAGCTTCTTCACTGGCTTAGAGTGCAAAAAAATTAACGCTCAGGATAGTGCAAATTTTCAGTGTTGGAGAAACCGACTGGCTTAGACAGTATGTGTTTCATGCGGGTGCTGATCTCAGTTCTCGGGATGCAGTGCTAAAGGAGAAAATGAATGACTTGCAGCTGAGATGTGGAGACCTCCAACCAGCTCTCTGATGGTTCTTGTAACAAGTCAGTATAGTTTCTCAACCCAATCTGATTTCAGCTTTCTGTAGGCTTGGCTAGTATTGTAGATTTCAGTCTGTGGGATGGTTTTTCTTCATTTCTAGTCTGGTTTCTTGTGTGGTGTGGATTGAGAGTCGTTGTTTGGTTTGGTTTTAGTTTTTGTTTAGTTTTCTTGTTTTTTTGGTCTCCCTTGACGAAGAGGATCTGTTGAAGAGATTCATATTTGTACTTTCCATGTTTTGAATTTATTATAATCACTTATATTTCAAAAAAATGGGTGATCTTCCTGGGAAGTACTCGTGCGGGCACAGACAAAGCAAAAAATATCTTGTGTGTTTGGGGCGGATCTTCCAACATTGTATCAGAGCCGGTTCTCCTCGCAATAGGAGGGTCTAACCCTATACGTGGACATGTAGCCCTTAAGAAAGGTAGATTGTGACGACCAAGATCCAATAGGTCAAGATCCAAGACACCTGAGATTGTGATGTCAAGATGGATAAGGTGAGGTGTCCAAGGCCATCGATGTCATGCCCCAAAAATCTGATATCGATCTCTGGGGTATGAGGAGAGAAAATATGAAAGGTTTGGATTTTGGTCAAGTGACTATACCAAGTTGGGGATCTAAAGCTAGGCACACTCTTAATATATGTTGAAAAAGAAAGAGAATGAGAAGCAAAACTCAAACTTCAAGAAGGCTATCCTTTCAGTATGTGTAGCACATCGTTGCTACTACATACTGACATGATTTTCTTCCAAGGAAGCTCAACGCTCAAGTCACTGACGGCAATCAAAGTAACCTTACCCTCTCCTAGGAACACAGATACGCTAGACTAGTGGTCCTATCTACAAGGTTAATCATTTAAGTCATTTATATCTCGTTATATTTTAAGGTTATTTATCCTAGGCTTGGGCCTTGAGGAGAGGTCTACCCAAAAAAGTCTTATAGCTGGATCATTATCACCATGATCTATACTAACACTACAAGTCAAAATAAACACAAAGATAATCTTATTCTAATAATCATGATACAGACCCAACAAGGATAACCAAAGATCTAAAACTACTACTATAATAAGAAAACTTTAGCTACTAACACCACCACTGCTACCGTACTCCACAGTCGCTATCCATCTCCATTCCTTGTGCAACCCTGCAAGAAAGTCTACTCGTGAAAAAAGTGGTGCCCCAAATGGGGTTAGTCCAAACCACTGACTGACAAGTAAACCTCGCAATATGAGGGTGAGTGTGTGCAATGGTGTCTTAAAACAATATTTTAGATAATAAGATCAAAGAGAATAATAATTAATATAGCTAAATAAGAAACATTCTAATGGAACCTAGTGAACTAGCACTAAGGTACTAGTTCTCCAATTCCCATCTAATATTGTACCCCTCTTCTAATTATAATATATGTGCGTGCAAGTTGTAAACGGCTCAAAAGTATATGTCATCATACCAATCATGTGTCATGTAGTAGAAGTACAGTACAAGGTCTTTTCTAATCATCTAGTAAGCAAGAGTCTCAACAAAGGTACCACTTAACAGCATTAAGAACTAAGTTATATCATTCTAATTTAATAATATCAAAGCCAATATACCACCCTAATCTAATATTAACCAACTAGATTAATGTTATGCAATATACGAAAATATTGATTGAAAATCACAAACTAGGGCTTCAAAAACATTAGTCGAAAAATAGCGTCAGAGCAAGTGAATATTTGTTTTAGTTTCTGTGAGATATATGCATATACTTCTAATTGTCCAAATTGATCTTCCTGCTAGTTAATCTCCGCTCCGCCCGATCGTCACGGTCTGACAAGTTGCATATTTTCATATATTACTATTTATCATTTTTAAAACTATCAAGGAGAAGGTCTGAGAGAGGTCAGAGGTTCAATTCGTCATCCTCGTTATGGATTTTGATGCACATACCTTTGATCATCTTCGCAAGGCTATTGGTCTTTGCCATTATTCGCTAGTTTGTATTCACTTCTTTTATTTTTTTTTAGCTTCCTGAATATCTTTGAAATTGTTTTCCTCGATCAAATTTATTTTGTCACCTTATTGTGAATTGTCTTGACTCCTTTAATCGTTTCCCTTTCTTCTTATGGTATGGTGAGATTTTGTGCCCTTAAAATCTTGAGACATAAATGGTAGTTCTTTTATTCTTCTCTCTTTGAGGTGTTGTATGATATATTCTTATGTATAAGTTTTCTTTTAGTTCATTATGCTACTTAGAATTAACTTAGGTAGTCACTATTTGTATATGAACATAGTGTGTAACTAGAATATGCTCTATAAAACTAACATGTTATAATGCTTCTTTTATTAAATTAACTATTTGCTTAGTTGACTTAGTGGGATTGTTACATCTTAAATAGTATTAGCATTAATGATAGTTTAAATATGTTATCAAACCCATGTGGCCGTAACTAGTTGAATTATTTTTTGAATAACTTTTGCTATTGTGAAAATCCCAAGAACAAGAGCCTCAAACTGATTAGGATTTACCGGTCTTTGTACTTACTACATAGGAAATCCATAAGAGCCTCAAACGAGGACAATTTGTTCATCTTTGGATTCCTTTTTGTATTTGCTTACAAAATAGTTAATAATTTTAATATTCTTGTAATGGATCATGAGTTTATGCATAAATGAAGTGAAATGTGCTTAGTATGCTTGACCTTTCAATGAATTCACATTTATGTTGCTATTTCAATAGTTAATTAGTGTAAATAAATGTGTATTATGACTCCGTTATTCTTTATTTTGTATTTTTAGTACGCCATGTTCACATAAATATAGTACTCGTCTAAAGTGTTTTCTTGCTTTATTAATTACCATAAATTGACTTATTGATCTTCTTAACTTTATGTCATATTTTATCTCTTTTTTTTGACATGTTTTATGAATTTAATTTTTCATTCTGAAACATTGTCTTTCAACTTACATTTCGAGAGCAGCTTATTTTCTTTTAAGCTTTCTCATTATATATATATATATATATATATATATATATATATATATATATATATATATATATATATATATATATATATATATATATATATGATTTTGCTTAATGTTTACTCTTTATCTTGTAAATTGGTTTTTTCATCTCTTTTTTATTTTCATTGCATATTTTTGAGAGAGAGATGGTGTGTTTGGGTCACCGATACTTTAAAATCCATATATTTTGGTGAGCCTGTATACCATATTATATATGTCACTAGTTGGCATATGTATATGACATATGTGGTGGTTGGGTGGTGACCTACCTTAAGCCTTATGTTTAAAGAGGTGTTTTTGAGTGGTGCACTCCTCTTTAGGGTTGCATCCTCAAAAGGAGGTTGGGAGGTGTTCTACCTCAAGCTATGCTTGAGGATGACTTTTTACTAACACCCTACTATACAATTCGCATATATCTGCTAGGGTTGCTAGAGTCCCCTCCGTGCCTTGACGAAATTACTTTTCGGGAAACATTTATTTGTGCTCTCTTTCGAGAAGCATGTTTATTCTTCCTTTTGTCATATCTTTTGTAACAAAAAAGGGAAGAAAATCCTTATGAATTTACTCCACAAGACTAGTGAATTTATTCTATAAACTTCTTATAAACCTTGGTTCATAAGACTATTCCTTATGAATTCTTTCCACAAGACTGTTGCTATCCTCTTAGAGGGAGTTTGTCTTTGATTAAACCTAATTAGAGATCATGTTAGTCCTTTTTTAGAATTCGGCATATGATATTATTGATGCTATGCTTACTTTGCTTACTACTGCATAGATGATATCATACATGTTCTTTAAGACTTACAGCGTTTTTATAGGAATAAAAGTGGATCTAAAGTATGTGTTTGATTTATTTTAGGTTTACAAGTGTCATCTTTTATATCTATCTCTGTTTAGAGTCTAGAGTTTATACCAAGACACTCAGGGGCTGAGTTTAATAGAATTGGATGTATATCAAGCTCCACTATAGTGGTTTGTGTAATGAGGTATTTGTTTTGTCACTAAAAACTATGACAAACAGGAAGATTATTAGGTCTCCTTATGTTGCCATTAGTTTTTAGTGATTTAAACAAACCTACTTTACCGGTGTAGTAGTAGCTGCGAGCTAATTAATTCGAAAGGGTAGAGTTAGGATTTGTTTATTAGCAATAAAAAAGTACAGTTGAGGCCAAATCTACTCTTACCATCTTTCCTCATATGCTTAGGCATGAAAGGTACATTTCTAACTCTTTGAGAATATATTTTACTCTTTTTGTTTAGGGTGTTTACGTGCATGACTAGATATTGCACAACACACACATATACACTTTTTCCGATCGAATATTCTGGTTAAGTCGATGCATGCATGTTCATTTTAAAATCTTTAAAATCAAGATGTATGGACATCTTTATACTAAGAATAACCATATGGGCATGTTAGACTTCTTCGATCACTTCGTTCGAAGCAAGGGCCGCCCTACAATTAGTGTGTGTATAGTAGGCTAGTCGTGCGCATGACTTTATATCGTACGCATGACTTGGCCTTAATCTGTGCGTAGAAAATAAGGGTTGTCTGCCAAACTACAGTCGTGTGCACGACTTTACATTCGTGCGCACAAGTTTGCCATTGTTTTTTTAGTGAACAAAATAGTATCTGCCAGACTAAGTCGTGCACACGAATTTCATAAGTTGTGCACACGATCCTAGTCGGCTACACTCTATTTGATATCCACCTTAGCTCTATATGGGATGGTCCTATGACACACTGACACGTGGTCGGTCATGCACATGACTTTAAAGTCATGCGCACGACTTGACTTAGAATATTCTGGAAGGCTTGAGTTGGTTGGTTCAACCTATCCAATTGTGCCACGAGTTCGTCGTGCGCACGACTTAGCTAAGACAAACCCTTAAAGATATGGGCTTATCCTTTGGTCTTAGCCATCCACCTAAGGGCTCTCTTGGGCTATAAATAGCCCACCCCTACACCCTTCAGCTACTAATGAGTCTTTTAGTTTAGGAGAGAAATTAGAAGAGAGCTTTAAGGTTTTAGTGAGTTCACCCTTGAACTCTATCTCTTCTTTTCTTCCCCTTCTTCTTTCTTCAATCTTCTATCCTAGTTTAAATATATAGAGTGGACTCACTATTTGCATGGTCACTTGAGAGTCTTCTAACTCCTTGTGATCATACAAGTAAGAGAGGTCAAAGTTAATGAAGGATCTAAGGTGTCATCCAACACCTAGATCTTGATCTAGTCATTGGGGGGTTTTGTATCTTGAGTCTTTGAAGTATACTAGGCTTAGAAGCATGCATCTAAGATCTTGAAAGACATCTAGGTCACCTTCTACCTTAGTTACTTCTTAGATTCAAGTGTTATTTTCATTTTATTTTGTTTCTCCCCACTTTACTTTTCATATACCATGTGCTCCCACCGCTGTGTGGAATGCTCTTGCAAGAGTGATCCGTGATGCCGTTCATGTCGAGCACCCTTACCGATGCTGCTTGCTTTGAGAGGTCTCTTTGGGGAGAAGGATAAATGGAGAAAAGGTACGATGACGAAGGTGCAAGAGTTAGTTCAGTTCAGCACCTATGAAGTGAGAGCGCTGCCTTCACTTCATCGAAGGCGCAGGTCATGGACCTAGGGGGCTAAGGGGTAATTTCTGTGTAGTCACATCGTAGTTTGCTTGTAACCTTCTTTTGATCTTTTAAGGGAAGTTAAACCCCTCTATGTGATGGGTCAAGGCCTAGTTTCGATCGGAGGGTGATTTTCATCCCTGTTAAGGGTTTTCACCTATAAATAACTTGTGTGATCTTTAGCGTTATATCTTGTGATCACTATTTTTAACTTTCACTATTCTATAAATTATGTGATCTAATCCATGCTTGCGTCCGCCCATTGTGGGGTATGCCAACTATCTTCGTCTAGTTGGTCTCTTAGTGTACGATGTTTAACTAGCCAAGCTTAGCTAGATAAGTAAAATTTCAGATGTGTCTGAAAGCCTTGTTAACTGTATGAATAAAAACTAAGATTATGTATTCAACTTTCATGAAACTAAGATAATGGGGAAGGAGGAGAGGAGGGTGGGGGCGTATAAAGGAGGGCATGCCGGAGTGGTATGAGATGGGGACAAGACTAGATCGAGTTGGGTTGTGGGGAATGATGTGAGATAAGTAGAGGGCATATTTGTCAAGTCCCAAAAATCACTAGTTAAATCTATTAGTTATCCCTTGTGGTGTTGAAAAAATTAACTTGGTAACAAACATTTTCATTCACAAGAGAAGGAAATAGAGCTTTTTATTTATTTCAACTACAATTACATTGTCAAGCCTTCAAAAGAATGTGCAAAATACAATGAGATAATAAACCTCGAAGTTCCTCGTTCCTCATGTCTCGGGTTCTCCGCCTTCAGAAAAGAAATGCTCATACAAGAGATTTGCAGCTTTTAAAGAGTCAGCTCCCTCATGAGTATCCTTCGGCCCAGCAATGTTAGTCTCTACAACAAGATCGTTTGTAGGGGGTGAACTTTAATTTTCTTTAATAAGCCCTCAAGTTACTTTTAAAGGATATCATGTTATCAAAATTCATAGAATTAATCTTACTATCTCATGTAAAGGTACAAAACTATTGACCAATTTTGAAAAAACATTATAGACCTTAGCCCGGGATAATAGCCCCACACAAAAGGAAATCTTTAAGCCTGAGTCGGGGCTAGCCACACACCCAAAGAACTCTTTTAGGCTGTAGTCAAAACTCGCCTCACACCCAAGGCACCCTTTTAGACCGTAGACCGGCTAGCCTCACACCCAATGAAACACTTTTAAACCATAGCCAGGGCTACCCTCAACCATGGAATGCTTTTAGATCATAGTTAGGACTATCCTTACACTCAGGGACGTCTTTTAGGTTGTAGCCAATGCTAGCCCCATACCTTCCAATTGGTCATATTTTTGCACATCTAACACACCGATTAATAAGATTGAGGTATATTGTTATGCATAATATTCAACCAAACTAAGGATCAACTCCCCTATTTGAGTGATGGAGCATGATGTGAATCCCGATGTGGGATTTCTTAGAAATTTTGTAGAATAAATTGAGTATATGTGTATTGCCAAAGTTTATATATTCTACTTTTCTTGTAACATCATCATTGGATTGCCATTCTGCCATGAGCACGTGTCCGCAAAGGCATTTACATGTTGATACAGGAGTCCTAGGTTGCCTTCAGTAAAACCATTGGGTTGTTGTCAATAGTCAAGTTTTATTTATAAACTTGGTTTTGTTTTATAAATAGATCACCCCTTCATTTGTCCTTCGGGTGGTGTGTCCCCTCATGAGTATCTTTTCTCGTCTCCTCCTGACTACAGTCTACTTTGTTCTTTCGTGTACACCTGCTTTGTCCTCTTTCCACCCACGAGTGTAAGAAACTATCTGAAAGGTCAATTAAGTGCATCCTCTTGGGGATCAGTTCTGAGCACAAGGGGTATCATTTCTATGACCCATTGACTCGTCGCCTTCGCATCTCTCGGTTCGTCTCCTTTGTCGATGATGCCCCTTTCTACTCCTCTACGGCTTATGACCTTACCTTTCTCGAGACTCCTCCCACCCTGTCTCTGACTCTTGAACCTCTTCCGCCCTTTGCCTCTCCCCTTATTTCTAGAGACTCTTCCAAGACCTCTTCCACAAACACCTCTCCTCCTTTCTTACCTTCCTCTCCTTTGTCAATGATTGGTTCCTCTGGTACTCCTAGCACCCCTGACACCTCTAGTACTCCACCTGTTGTGCCTAGCCAGTCTCCACCGATTATGGATCTTCACTTACCACCTTGCTACCCTCAGTGCGACCACCGCCTGCCTGACCGCTTTAGCTTTGGCTCTGGACCGCCTGACTGTTTTGGCTTTGCCATCGTCACCTTCTACTTGCCACAGTTTACTACTTTTCTTATTGCCCTTCACTCTGGCCAAGAGTCTCCATCGTACCAGGAGGCCGTCTAGTTCCCTCAGTGGCAGCAGGCTATGGGCGAGGAATTTTATATTTTTGTGCAGACTCGGACTTGGTACATCATTTCCATTCTTGCCACTATTGAGCTTGTTAGTTATCGCTAAGTCTACAAGGTCAAGCAACGACCTGATGGATTCATTGAGTGGCACAAAGCTCAGTTGATGGCCTGTAGTTTCACTCAGGAATATGGGATAGAATATAAGGAGACCTTCGTGCCCATTGCTCAGATGACCACAGTCCGTGCCCTCCTAGCGGTTGTCGCAGTTTATCACTAGCCTCTTCTTCAAATGGACGTGAAGAATGTCTTTCCTCACGATGACCTTTCAGAGGTCGTCTATATGTAGCCACCTCCCCATCTGTACATTCTCCCTCAGCATGTCTCATCTTCGCCAAGCCATTTACGGGCTCAAGCAGGCTTCTTATGCTTGGTTTGAGAGCTTCCAAAAAGTCGTCACCGAGGTCGGTTTTGTTGAGAGTTCGCAAGACCACTTACTATTTGTGCGGTCCTCTCCTCAAGGATGGACAATACACATGTTGTATGTTGATGACATAATCATTACAGATGATGACTCCGTTGCCATCACCTCTCTTCAGCAGCATCTCCGGCACCGTTTCCAGATGAAGGACTTAGATCCTCTTCGATACTTCCTTGGGCTTAAGATCACCCACCGTAAACGAGGGATTTTGCTCTCCCAGTAGAAATACACCGCTGACATCCTTAGTCAAGCTACTATTTTTGATGATCACTCCGCTATTACTTTACTTGAGCTTCACATGAAGTTTCGTTCTCCCGACGGCGAGCCTCTCTCAGATCTTACTCGGTATAGGCATATTATTAGTCTGTTAGACTATCTTTGCTTCACAAGGCCTGACATTACTCACGTAATCAGTATCGTCAGTCAGTTCATCGAGGCACCTCGCTATGCTCACTATATTGCTCTCCTTCAGATTCTATGTTACCTCAGAGGCACCATCACCTAGCCGCTCTTTCTATCCTCGACTTCGCCTTTAGTTCTACGTGCCTACTCGGACACTACTGGGTCTAGGATTTGATTATTCGTCGATCAACTACCGACTACTGCCTGTTTCTTAGAGACTCTCATCTCATGGCGTAGTAAGAAGTAGAGTGTTGTCTCTCTCTCTTTAGTACTGAGGCAGAGTTTCAGGCCATGGCTTCTACCACCAAAGAGATTGTTTACTTGTGATATCTTCTTAGAGATCTAAGAGTTGAGATCTCTAAGCCTACAACACTTTATTGCGATAACCAGAGTGCCATATAGATCATCAGCAACCTAGTTTTCCATGATAGGAGGAAGCATTTTGAGCTCGACTGCTAATACTCTTGCTAAGAGTATCAAGCCAGAACTATATCTCTCCTCTTCATTTTTTTCGCGAGCAGATTGTTGATTTCTTCACGAAGTCGCGCCTAGTTCCACGTTGCCAGTTTTTACTCAGCAAACTTATGGTGCATGACCCACCTTAAGTTTGAGGGGTGACTGTTAGTGATAGTGTACATTATAGAATAGAAAACCTCTCCTCCTCTTGTACTCTCTCTCTCTCTCTCTCTCTCTCTCTCTCTCTCTCTCTCTCTCTCTCTCTCTCTCTCTCTCTCTCTCTCTCTCTCTCTCTCTCTCTCTCCGTGCTAAGGATTTGTTACAAGAAGGTTTAGAATGTGCTGATTTTTGTGGATGTTCTATCTAAGGTGGGATGATTGCATCCACAAAAAATCAACACATTCTAAACCCTCTAGGGAATCAAATAATCTTGATGGTAAAAAATGAAGGCAAAAATTTGAAGTACAGGATTCTGACCATTTATGTTATTTTTTCTATAAAATTAGAAAGAAACTTATGGTCTGATTGTTATGAAAGATGATATTTATACAGATGACTTGGGTTCAAATCCTACCTTGCCTTTTTTTCTTTTCTTTTTTTCGTCTATCAATCGGGATCAAAAAATATCAAAATTATATAGGAATTTAAATGATTCGATGAGCCCTATTTGATGGCCACCTGGAATTTTTGCTTTGATTATTTTATAGTATGATTTTGATAATTCAAAATATGATTTGTCATTAATAAATAAAATTAAAAATTAATAAAATTTTTCTATTTATTTTGACCTATTATATTGCTTGCCATCAAAAAAATTGAGAAATGCTATTCAGCTCGAAAGTATTCCCGATTTCACCAGCTTGATTGACATGGTAGCGTGCAACTGGTGTTGTTAAAGATTTTAAAATCGCTAGTGAGCTTCATCCACCAGTTGCACGCTGCCACGTGAATCGGGTCGGCGAAATCGGGACAAAACTCGAATAGCATTTCTCAAAAAAATTAGGGTAAATTGCACTTTGGGCCATGTAAGTCATGTTTATTTGTCAACATATTATTAAAATAATGGCTTGTAAAGATATAGTTATAATAAGACATTTCATTTTTTTTTTTTTTGCATGTTTTATGGGTAAAACAGTACATAAAACTCAACATTCTGATGACTAATATGCCAAAAATATGAAATATCATACATTATACATTCACCTTTAGGCCATGGTTTTGATAAAATTTTGGAGGAGTTAGTGAAAACTCATTTAAAGGAGATACTTTTAAGCCTAAGGATTTTGAAATGTTGTGGATGAAATTGTTCTCCACATTATTTTAAATTTTTTTTTGGTATGCCACCGAACCAGTAAACCATCAAGCCACGGATCCACCAAATGCTGCCACCGAACAACCGAATGCCGCCACTGGAGCTGCTCGCCGCCACCGAACCACCGAATGCCGCCGCTGGAGCTGCTTGCCGCCACCGAACCATCGAACACCGCCTCTTGTTAGAGCTTCTTGCTGCCACCGAACCACCGAACGCTCGCCGCCGCCGAACCGAACTGAACCTAACCCTAACAATGAGATCTACAAACCCTAGACCTGAGATATGCTGCTCGCCGAGCGCCACCACCGTCGGAGCTACTTGCCGACGCAGCCGAAGCTGCTGGCGCTGCCCCCACCGCCTCTGCTACAGTCGCCGGAGCTGCTCGAGAGAGAGGGGAGAAGAAACCGAGGGCCGGGTTAGTTTCGGGTTTACCAAGAAAGATAAGGAACTTAGGCTAAGAAGTGATTTGGGGGGGGGGGGGGGGGGTGGGGGGGGGGTTTAAAATTGGGTCCGGTCTCATCCAATTTTCACGAGGGGAACCGAATTCTCAGTTACTTGCACTAAATCTTCTGGAGTGAGTAGTGAGAAGTTGGTCAAACAATTGAAACCATCCAACCTGCCCCGTCTAGCAGTACTGCACTTTACACAGGTGGTGTTATTCCTTGAGTGATCCATCTTGGTTTCCGAGGGGATTTCATTTACTTTGTGTTCATGGTCCTATAAAGGATTGAGACTCCACAAAGATTCCCAATATGAGGTGATGAGGATTGGAAGGAGTGATCCTATCCCTAACCCAATCAAAACACACCGAAAGTTGCCGCGCTTTCCTTTCCATCACTTTCCTCTTTTATTTACTATTAATAGTGAACAATGACACGGAGAGGGCCCCCCCTCTCGTGCGGTCCCCAGACACATAATCTCGCCCTCCTGAATCGGGGCTGGAGCGGAACCTCGCTCTAATACCACTATTAGATATTCTCCTGTTTCAAAACCCGGATCATAAGAAGAGATCCACAGAGGATGTATGAAAACACCACGTACCTTCCAGCCCCCTATCCAATGTAGGAAAAACCCAACAAAGTGGATGACAAATCGACCATTGGTTCCTTCTTTCACAGCTGACATTTGATGGTAATTGCATCTCACCATCCTACAATCTTAACGGCATGGGTCGATCACATGAGCTGCTACAAGCCACAGAGAGAGAGAGAGAGAGAGAGAGAGAGAGAGAGAGAGAGAGAGAGAGAGAGAGAGAGAGAGAGAGAGAGAGAGAGAGAGAGAGAGAGAGAGAGAGAGAGAGAGAGAGAGAGAGAGAGAGAGAGAGCTCTAATAATATTCATTCAACTGATTTACTAAATATAATTACAGCAACAATTAGAGTTCACAACCACAGATAACATTTGATAGCAGGCTAATTATTTGGTTGAGTATTAATATCTCAAGTAGATAATTGGGTGGCACCGGACTTTAGAGTATCCGACTTCTCTGACCCAGTGTCCAATTATTGGCCGGAAACGTGGACTGTTACAATCATTAGGAGTTGACGTATTGACAATTAGAGCAGTGGAGGGGCTCCCACTGCTATCAGCTGAAATTGAGGATAATCTCTGTTAGATATAGTGTTAGTGTTACAATTAGTCTCACCTTGGTTGTGGTAGTGTAAGGGTGTCCATTCTCTCCTTATATAAGAAAGATAGTCTTCTGTAATGAGATATCAATACAAGGAGTTTTTTTTTTCCAAACCTTATTCTCTTGTCCTCTTTTTTCATAACATGATATCAGAGCCAGTCTAGAGTTTCGAAGACTTATCTCTGGTCTCGGTCGTCACCGACGATTTCAGGGAGGCTGGATATAGTAAATTTTATTTTACTTCCGACTATAGCAAATTCATTAGACCCTAGCCGCGCACGACCGTCCCTCCTGACCCATCGCCCTATGCGCGATTGTCGTCGGATCGCTCTCCCCTCGTGTGAGACTGTTTGATCGTCGTCAGATCAGGCTGTTGAGATCATCCTCGTGCGAACTCTTCAGCATGTTAAGATTGTCCTCTGCGCGATCATCCTCATCTTTGCTGTCTCAGCCTGCTGTCAATAGGATCGGGCAACCTGCGACCTTAGGCACCTGCGTCCCTGTGCAGGCCTCATCCCCATCGCATCTAGCTCTGGCCTCCTCCGTCTTGACCGTGAGCCGACGTCTCCCCCAGATCCGGCTTTCCACGCACATCACCTCTGGCCTCCTGATCCTACTCACCTGCCGCCGCCTGCACTCCATATTGTGAGGCTTCTTTCGAGGTTTCCATCGTGTCGACCAGAGATCACGAGGCTTCAATTGTGAGGCCCAGAGCATTGGTCGATCTTGAGACTGAGTCATGAGGCCTAGATCGCGTTCTACAATCAGATCGCGAGCCTCACCTCCCTGCAAGACCAGCTTGCTGCCGCATGCGACCTATTGCGACACCTGAAGCCATTGACCTCCTCCCTGCGGCACTCGCAGCCTGCGGGCATGCAACTCCTCACCAGATCTGTGCCCCGCACAGCCTGCGCCGGCCTCCTCTGCAGCCCTCCAGTGTGTAGCCTCCTCATCGGATCTTCGTCTCGCATAGCTCACCAATGTGCTGCCTCCTTGCTAATGTGCAATCTGCTCCATCGTCGAGCCACTGCAGGCCTCGACACCTGGCCTCCTCTCTATGCCAAGCCTCATCAATCGACATCCTGTTGTGAGCCAAGATTCTTTAGTGCCTCATCCTTCCTTTGCTTCGACGCATCAAGCTCCTAGCACATGATCGACCCTCCTTTTTTTCACTCGAGATCCACAAGGATTTGTTGGATCCGTTGGTGTCACCAACAAGGGGAGGAACATATCTTTCCTTCCATCTTCTGATCGGGAGCAGTGCTATTCCTCCAACCCTAGCTACGAGGGGGATTAGATCTCAGCCGTTTCTCTTGATCGGACAGTTTTTCAGACCTAGGTTATATGAAGTCCAACTCAAGTCAGACAACACGACTAGGCCTTAAGTGGCGATTATGTTGGGGATCCAACCCAAGCCCAGGTTATGTTCTTCTTCCTTCTATGATCTCTACCCTCCACCCTCTGTGATTCGTTGGCCTCGACCTCCTCTAGATCTGAACCGACAGATCATATCTCGCTACCGGACGCTTCTTATTGGCTTCTTCTCTGGTAGTGCCTCCTCTGCTCCTCGTCAATCTGGGCTAGATCATTCGCGACACCTCTTCTCTGGTGACAACCCCAATCCACGGGCACCAGCGATAGCCTTTTTTTCGCCTCTGCTCTGTGTGGTTAACGAATGGCCTTCTCTCACAACCAGCGGTGTTCCTTCGATGACCATGAGCAGATCGACTGGATCCATCCTTATACGGCCTTCTCTTCTCTTGCATCATTCCAACTAGCTAAATGTTGCCCCTCTAGTCCTTGATATGACCCTTTGTCCATCGCATCGACTCCACTCCAGTGATTTCTTCTCTTGAAGTCTGTGATCAAACAATTAATAGCTTTGTTTATGTGCCTTCTCCATCTCTCTGTGAGTTGTGCCTCCTCTAAGTCATTGCGCCACTCGATCCGGCGGTAAGCTATTGCACCTTCTCTGTGGGATCGGGCCTTCTCTCCATAGACCAAATCGGGTGCTTCATGATGACACCGGCCTGATCCCTTGGCCCTCCCGTGTGTCGTTTCTCCTCTCGTGACAGCGTCGCCCTCTTCTCAACCTCGTTGCTCTTCCTCCTGCAACGACTTGGTGGCTCCTCTTCTTGTCGACACACCACGACGTCGGTCAGTGTCATGTGTGACCACTTCCTGCACTCTGCCGGTTCGCCTATGCTCGACATGCACTCTGTTGGCTCGCCTGCAACCTGCACTCTGTTGGCTCGCCTGCGACCTGCACTCTGTCGGCCTGCATGTGCCTTGTGCTCATGCTGGTCCACCTATACCCTACGCTCTGCCGATTCTCTTACACCCTGCGCTAGGCTATACTCTGTCGGTCCTCTTGCACCCTGCGCTTTGCTGGACTGCCTGCCTTTACCATGCACTCTGCCAGACCGCCTGCCTGCGCCCTGCACTCTGCCCGCCCGCCTGTGGCCTACGCCTGGCCTGTCGTTCTTCTACGACCTCTCTTTCCATCTCCCTCTTAGGGATTGATCCCGCGCCTCCCCTGACGATCGAGATCCTCTCCCTCCTGATCCAATCGTCTCCCTGGTCGTGCGATCCTATCAGAGCTACGGCTCTATTTTCCCTCCCTCGTATGTGATGATTGAGATCTTCTAGAAGGTGTCGAGTGCTAACTTCGGCCGAGTGCTTGCCTCCTATGGGGATCCACACCTCTCTTAGCCAATCTCCCCCCACTTTTGACCTCCTTCATTGCTAGCTTCCATCACCGTCAGTTTTCTTTGCCCTGGTCCTTAGTGATACTTGCTAGTTTTCCGGTTGACCTGCTTACAGGTTGGTCGGGTTCCCCCGGTTGTCATGCTTGCAAGTCAATCGGGTTTCAGGATGGCTTGCTCACAGGTTGCCCTGGCACTATCTTTGCTTTACAAAAAAAAAAAGAGTGGATATTGATGTATTTTTTCCATTCTTTTATTAAGCAAACTGATGTCGGCTTATACCTTACATTAGTTTGACAGGGGGTTTTACGATGTTATGAAGAGAGAGGAAATGAGAATAGGATTTGGGGAAAAACTCCTTGTATTGATATCTCATTGCATAATACTACCTCTCCTTATATAATGAGAGAATTCACACCCTTACAATACCACAACCAAGGTGAAGCTAATAGTAACACTAACACTACTTCTAACAATCTCTATTAGACGGAGCACCCTACGTATGTGTTTTCTGTGAAGTTCGCCTACCAACATGTTTTGAAACTCGATAGACAGACACCATCTTCTTCAAATTCGGGTTTCTCGCCTCTTTTCGAAAGATGGGAAAGATTTTGGAAGTTCAAGGACATTATCCCTCGCATCCTCATGTTCTCGTGGAGGGCCCTCATAGACTGCATCCCCACCCGAGCCGTCATTGCTCGGCGTGTGCCTCACCTAGACCCTTTGTGCCCTATTTGGCAGGTTGAAGACGAAACAACCAATCATCCCCTCTTCTCTTGCAGCTTGGCAAACGAAGTCTAGTTTGGCTCCCCTATATCACTCGATGTGAGAAGAGCCAAGAGGAGCTTTGGCAAATCTGGAAGGAACGAAATGTTGTTTTTGAAGGAAAGACTCCCAATCGATGTCATTGTATCTATCACCCATCAGCTCAACTTTGTCTCTATCTTCTCTCTCTCTCTCTCTCTCTCTCTCTCTCTCTCCCCCCCCCCCCCCACTGCTCCCGTCGTCTTCGATGGAGCCTCTACTTTGTGGTCTCCCCCCCCCCCCCCCCCCCCTCTGGCGGTTTCCTCAAGGGGATTTTTGATGCAGCTGTTGGTAGTTCGTCCACCGCCTGCGGGTTTACTCTGTGGAATGACATGGGTCAGCTAATCCTTTGGGAGTGGTATAGTCTCATAGCTTTGCAACCCTCTAGAGGTGGAGCCATCGCTATGAAGGAATGTTTGAACCGTTTCCTGTCGGTTGGTGCCATTCATGTGTGTGTTGAAGGTGACAACTCATTCATCGTATCACTCTCCTGTTGGATAGAAAGATTTTCCCTTTCTGATATCCGCAACACCATTGCGGACTGCCAGAGCCTATTTTGAGGATTTCTGTTTGTATCTTATTGCATATTAAGAGAGTCTTCTTTCTCTTCAAGAAAGCCTATAGATTGATTTGCAAAAAAAAAAAAAGAGAATAGATTGCATCTCCTCTAAGCTGTCTATTGAGGCTACTCTTACTGTAAGTGCACCCCCTCAAATTTGTAATGATGGTGTTTGCCCAGGGGCATGATGAATAGAACCCCATAATTTCAAGCAAACAAAAAGGGGGTGGGGGGGGGGGGGGGGGGGGGGGGGGGACTTTGTGAGAGGTCCCTAACAAGAGATCGCTTAAAGGGGAAGCACAACCAACAAGATGGTGTTGCAGCAGGTCCCTCCGAAAAAGATGCGTTTACTGCAAGTCCCACACTTAACTTTTCTCCCTTTTTAATGACCAAACTACTCCTTAGTGCATGCACCTCCATCCTTGCCGCTACAGGACTCCAACCCGCGGATTTGTTACAGTGATTTCACTGTAGCAAATTTTTTTTTACACGATTTCACAAAAAAATAAATTACTATAGTAATTTTATTGTAGCAAAAAAGTAACAATGCCATGATCTATGCATTGCGGTTTTGGAGTTCTTTAGATCCGGTTGGATGCTGCCATCTTGAAAGGCTTCCTATGTTGTTCTTGTAGCTAAATCTCCTTCCCCTTTCAAGCTTGATAAGTTTCGACTGATTAGTCTTTGCAACGTTGTCTACAAGCTTGTGACCCAGATCTTGGTCGACCGCCTCAAGAACCTGCTTGGACGGTTAGTCTCACCGGAGTAGGGAACTTTCATCTCTGGCCATAATATTTCGGATAAAATTCTCCTTGCTCAAGAACTTTTTCACTTCCTCCATTCTTTGACGCTTAACCGGGATATGTTGGCTCTTAAGATTGATATAACCAGTGCGTAAGATCGGATGATTTGGCAGTTTTTTTGCGTAGTCATGAGTCGATTCAGTTTAGGTCACAACTGGATTACTTGAGTGATGGCCTGTGTGGAGCGTCCATCCTTCTCCTATTTTCTTAATGGATCGCCCACCGTTGGTTCAGTTCCAATTGGGGCCTGCGTCAAGGTGATCCACTGTCCCCCTACTTGTTTATACTCGGTGCCATTGTTCAAACTAGGGCCATCAAGGCGAAGACTGCTTTGGGTACCTTACACGGGGTTCGGCCCTCGACAGACGGGAACTCGATTGGGACGCTAGCAATGATGATGACTGTTTATTGTTTACTCATGCATATGGTGATGAAGTTGGCTATCTGCATACTCTTTTTTGGCAGTACAGCTAGCCAGCTATCCGGTCATCGTGTTAACCCGAGGAAGTCCTCGATTATCTTTGGCACGGGTTTCCATCTGGATCAGTGGCTACTCCTGTGTGCTCGACTGCAGATGCCCGAAGTTACTGGGCCATTCGGGTACCTAGGGGTCATGGTTTTTGGGCAGTGTGTTCACACTAAGGACCAACTTCAAGTGGTTCAACATGTCACTAATTAAACTGGTGGTTGAAAGGCACATTTACTTTCCTTTGCTGGTCGGGTCACCCTTTTTCAGACGGTTCTCCAGGTTCTTCCGAATTTCACCATGGCTAACTCATAGGTTTCTCTTTCGGTGACTTTGGCTATTGAACGAGAGATGCATCAATTTCTATGGGCCAAAAGTGCCTCGACTCTTAGTCTCCATCTTATTAAGTGGGACTCGATCTATTGGCCAAAGTGCTTGGGTGGACTCAATCTTCGGTGGCTTCCTCATCTTCAGACCGCCTTAATGGGTCGTAAAATGTTCAACTTGGTTAATGATCAGAACTTAGTGTGGGTTCAGTTTTGCCACAACAAATACAATCCCGATTTGAATCTTTGGAGATGGTCGTGCCCATTAAACTGCTCATGGGCTTGACGTGCAGTTTGTCAGGGTGTTCCTATGGTGTGGGACAATGCAATTGTGCTTGCCTCACGGTTATTGGAGTTTGATGTGTGGTATACCCTGTGGCTAGGTCCTACCCCTATAGTAGGATGGCAGCTCCCATCAATATGCAAGGTTTTTCGATGACTGCTCGTATCTCTGAGCTAATCTCTCCAGAAGCGGATTGGAGACTTGAGGTCATTCGTTCACTCTTTCCCGAATGGGGCTCCAGAATCAGCTCTGTCCCGAGTCTTTGTTATTCGTTGGCGTAATCTTTCTACTAGGGCCCACGGGTCGGTGTGTCTTTCTCAACTCAAGATGCCTATGCCCTCCTCCTCCCCCCCATTGCCTCTACTGATGATCAATGTCGGTGGCATGTCATGTGGTCTACTCGAATCGAGAATAAGGTCAAGTGTTTTGGCTGGAAACGCCTTCATTCGTGCCTCCCTGTTCGGTCCCATTTGTGCTATATCGGTTTGATCACCTCGGACGAGGACGTTTGCGTGCCCAATGCGGGTTGGATTCTGAGATGGTGGATCATGCACTTTTTCAATGCTTGGTTTCAATGGTCATATGGACACTGTTCTTCTCTTCCCTGCCATTCTCCCTACCCTCTTCCACCGCATAAATTAGCTATTTGCTTAGCCAGTTTTATGGTGGGATTATGGGCTAAAACAACCCTAATTTACTGATTTTATTGGTAGTATGGCACATATGGAAATCCCACAACTGGGCATTGTTTGATTTACATGTGGAGCTTCCCCTTGTCACCTGGCGGCAAACTTGATCGACCGCTTTTGAGTTCTAACAGGCTATGATGCATCTCTCCCCACAGGCCTGTGCTTCGGTGTGGGCCCATACACCTTTTTCGGTTTACTGGAAGCCGCCAGACATCGGTTTCCTCAAGCTTAACTTCGACGGTTCTTTTGACCTACGGTGACTCTACAGAGGGGCAGGGGTGGTGCTCAAGGATCACCGAGGGATGGTGCTGGCTGTAGATTATGTTGATTTCCATTACTCCTCTGCATTTGAAGCTAAAATGCGGGCTCTTTGGACCGATCTTCGATTGGTCAGTCATAGATGGCCTTCGGCAGCGCTTCTCATTGAAGGAGACTCGCAAACGGTACTGGCTACCCTTGTCTCCTCCTAGCCGGCAGAGGCGATTGTTCATGATTGTGCTCCCTCCATCGGAATATCAGGGTCCGTGGAATCTCATGTGTGTTTTGGGAGGAGAATACGGTTACAGATTGGATAGCTGGAGCTATATGTAGGATGGGTGTCCGTTTGGCCACCATCAATGATCTACTTCGGAACCTCAAGGATCTAGTTTTATTGGATGCCTTTGGACACCATCGGGTGCGTGGCGGCTAGTGCCTTCGGTTAGTGATTTCACTGTAGCAAAAGAGTAACAATTTGCGCAAAATGTTACTCAACAAGATTGTTACTCAATCTGCGTAAATTGTTACTCTTTTCCTATAGTGATTTTACTGTAGCAGAAATAAATAAAATTTTTGGAAAGATTTTGCAAAAAATAAAACTTGCTACAGTGATTTCACTGTATCAAAGAGTAACAATGCCAAAGATTTTCTCTTATTGCTACAATGCTTTTGTTAGGCTCAGATCAGTGTCCACATGTACAGCTGCACGATGGGTCTTGCTCATGTGTACAGCTAGCCGCAGGGGTGCAAGGGTATTTTTCTATCGTAGAAAATAACGCTAATTAACGAAGTTCGTTGTCTTTATCACTAAATTAGATATGTTAGAGGGGCCTATCACACATTACCCCCCCCCCCCCTGTCTGCAGAATGCAACCCCGGGTCTGACTCTGGCTATTGCTTAGACTCTTGCTTTAGCTTTGGGCCTTGGGCTATGGCCCTTTACGAGGCGATACATTTTGGTCCATGAGTAGGGCTTTAAATTGGCTTGGGGTAGCCGGATGTCCATCGGGCTGGCTCGATTTAGCCCACTCGGGTTTGAGTTAACACGGGCTATGGGCTGGACTTGGTTCAAGCTCGAACATATTATAGGCCGGTTTTAGGCAACTCCTAACCCAGCCCAAACCCCTAAACAACAGCACAAATTATTTGGGTTTTACTTTTTTTATACAATAAATAAAAATAAGATTTTATTTATGTATATCATTTTAGTACCTAATGGAATCAATTATGCTAGAAGTTTTGGGATTAATTTAGCCCGGTTTAGGCACGGCTTCATAAATAAGTTTGACCCGGGTTCGGGCTAAGTCAGAAATATTTAAATTGGGCTTGGGAACTCAATCACAAGTTCGGGCTGGGTCCGGGCTTGGGGTGGCCTGATCTGAATCTGGCTCATTTACAGCCCTATCCATGATGTAAAACCCGGAACAAGGATGCCTTTTTGTAGGGGTGGGACTTGGGCGGGCCCGACCCACTCAACCCGAGCAATGGACAAGCATGGGTAAGGCTGGTTAAATACTTGGACGGATTTGGACAAAAAAGATCAACCCGATTTCAATTAGGATGGGTTTGGGTGCAGGCCTTACCCAACCCGAGAAACCCGAGTGCAGTGGCATACCTGCATCTCACTACAACGAATCCACTCATCTGATCTCATTGCACTACGGTGGTGCAACGGTGAGTGGATCACACTCTTATCTCATTGCACTACAATGGTGCAACGATTAGTAGTACACACAATCACATGACTCACACTCACACCCGCTCGAGTGCTTGACTAATCCAGTAATTCATATATAAATCATAAATTCGCAATTGAGAAAGAGAAACCCTAACCCCACACGGTTGACACCTTTGGTTCTTATCTTACCCCCTCGCTCATCTCTGTTGCAGTCAACGCACGATAAATTCGTCCGTGGAGCCTCCGTCCTACGGTATCAGATCTTCCGCTGTCACTTACTCTCTTGATCAACACGTAAAAGTATCGATCTAGACATATTAAGAATAGCTTATATGCATGAATTATCGAACATCAACATACACTTTGATATTGAATTCATGTATTGCAGGTAGTAGCAGAGAGAACCTGAAAATGGCTTAAAACACACTCTACAGGAAGGTATAAGAAAAGAAGCCTAAAAGCTCACCAAAAAGAAAATATGAAAAAGAAGCCTTTACAGGAAAGTCCTATATTGTCAAACTCTAAGATAAGCCTAAAAAGGTTGGGAATCAGGTTCTAAGGGGTGCCTTAAAGCCTAATATACTATGACCAACTGATCAGGATATGTTAACCGAAAGTCCTACTTGACAAAGGGTGACTCCAAGAGTAATCGACAATTGCCGCTTTCTGTACAAGTAAGCATCCAAAGAAATGCTTGATCGTTTAAGAATTTCATATATTGTGAATCATCATTAATACTTAACATAGTATGTTGTGAGCCTAATATTGACTATCATTCGTTGTCAAAATTATAACAATCAAAGACACCGGACTTTTTGATCATACAAATAGTAAAAGTCTTCTAAAATTATCTAACTAAAGTATTTATAACTTTATTTTATCTACATAGCCTCACTAAACACAAACATAATGATTGTGGTATCATAATCAGCATATGCTTGAGGACAAGCATAACTCAAGTGTGGGGATGTGATCAACACGTAAAATTATCAATCTAGACATACTAAGAATAGCTTATATGCACGAATTATCGAACATCAATATACACTTTGATATTGAATTCGTGTATTGCAGGTAGAAGCAGAGAGAGCCTGAAAATGACTTAAAATATACTCTAAAGTGGTGAAAAGCGGCTAAGGAAATGCAGCTCATAAATCAAGTGTTAGTGGAGAAAATCTACCTAAAACGCCCCGGCGGATTACAGTAAAGCCCGGGAGGATTGGGACTTTCGTGACGTCAACAAACCCATACATATGGCCAGACGAATTGATGCATACGCCCGGGCGGATTCAGTGAAACCAGTGACGTGGCAGATTCATGATCCTTAAATCATCATCCAATGCTACAGCCAATATCCGGATCCAAAGCTAAGGTTGCAGAAGTTACAAAAGTTTCCAAAGTGATTGCGGAAGTTGCAGAAATTGCCAATGTAGTTAGCGGAAGTTTTTAAAGTGGTTGCGGAAGTAACAAAAGCGGTTGTGAAAGTTGCCAAAGCGGTTTCTACAACTAAATTTTGGTTATCAAAGGCATCTCTTCCATCATTTAAATAGGGAAGGAGAATCAGAAAAAAAGGATCAAAATTCATTCCATTGTTTATCCTTTGGTGGGAAGAGAACGGAAAGGAAAACGAAGGCGACGTCACGGTGATCATCTACAACTTCCATACTCCTTGATATTTCCTATATGACTATGAGCAACTAATTCAATATAGGGTTTTAAGGGATCTCTAGCGATATGTGTTAACTCTTTCGTATCAATGTAACAACAATTATATTCATGATTAATGCAAAGTTTGTGTTCATTCTAAACCAGATTTCTAGTTTCTCTTGTGTCTCCTAAATTGTGAAGATGTTAAAGGATTAGTATCATCACATAGTCTATGTGGAAATGCCTCTCTATGTGATTATCATGCATAGTGGTCACATGAGTCTTATGTTAATCCTTTGGATAGGTTGTGCTCGAGTAACTCATACTGGGATACTAAGTGCATAGATAGCATGTATCATGTCTCTCCTCTCCTCTCTCGATCCGGTCATTCCCCTCCTCCCGATAAGCAACAAGCATCAATAGTTGACTGTTTCCCGTTGATTGCAAACGTCGAGCAGCCTGATTAAGGCCTTTCTCTTTTCTCTATTTTGGTGTGCACTATTTTTCGTTGATTACAACCCCACTGGCCAGCGCAAGTGTGAGTATTCACACCCGGTGCACTGACTGCTTCTTGTTGGCTTCTTAACTTAGTATGCTTCATTTTCAAGCAAATGTTTTGATCTCTTAATTTTATTTTATTTTTTCCATCTACATATGTTTCATAAGCATTTCTAATTGGGCAACCCATCCATTTTTTTATAAATTGGGCAACCTGAGCAACTTGAACGAACAAGCACAAAGTTTGGCTTCCATGGATTCCACAGACAAAACGGGTTCAGGTGTGTAGGTCGGGTTGGGCATGGACAGACACTTCAACCTGCTTAACCCGTCCAAGTCCACCCCTAGTCTTTTGTCGCTGAGAGATTCGCTATTTCATGTGGAAATTAGATTTAGCTCCATTGGGCACTTTGTGAGCTCACGTAGTCTTCACTTTCAATTAGAAGAAATAAGAAAACACAAAAAATGGCATGAACTGGTTTGTGGGTTCGTTAGCAGATCTGTGGGTTAGATTAGGTTCAAGAATACGAGTCGGATATAGGAATTGGGTCGCGTATGGAAAGCTGTAAGGTTTTAGGTAGGGGACTTGATTAATTAAAGATACAAGTCAAAATTTGTAGCTTAGGTGGGGTTTGTGTATTAGGTGGTGTTTGGTTGAGCCACCAAGGAAAGCTACAAAAAAAGGTTTGGGGTAATGTGGCTAAGGTCCTTGCAGCAGGCACAATATTAGGTAAAGGACAAACCACATTAGGTTGTGGCTAAGGTCCCTCTGCAACAAATAATTTTATTATATCCATTTTGCCCCTAAACGTGCCTGTGCAGGTGTGCAGAAAACCGTATTGAATCCGGATGTATGCACACAAGCACTATAGCAATGGATACCCTATGTGGTCAGATTGTTACTCTTACTATAGTGAAATCACAGAAGCAATTTCTTTTTGAGGAATATAGCTAAAACAAATTTACTACAGTGAAATCACTGTAGCAAATGTTACGTTTTGTACCGCAGATTGATAGTACTCTTTTTACCACATATTGTTACTCTTTGTACTGCAGATTATTACTCTTTTTGCTACAATGAAATCCCTGTAATAATTTTTTTTTTTAAAGGCTCACCTTTTTATTTTTTGCTACAATGATTACATTGTAGCAAGAGTAAGGATAAGGAGCTTCAGGCTTTTGCTCATACAGGGACCTAGTCTGTAAACCCTCTACTCGTTGCCTACGGTTTTACTCAGGAGGCTGGGATCGATTATGATGAAACTTTTGCTTCGGTTGCTCAGATGACCACCGTTCGCACTCTTCATGCTGATGTTGCCGCACAACATTGGCCTCTGTTTCAGATGGATGTAAAAAATACCTTTCTTCATGACATCCTTTCTGAGGTTGTTTACATGCAACCGCCTCCTGGCTACTGTGGGGGAGGATTTCGACCGTCGTACGTGACCCTCCTCCAACAGGCGATTGAAGGTTTGACCCTTCGGGATGTGGCGCGTTTCGAAGCGCTGAGTTGTGACTTGCTGGGCTGTCACACAAGCACTGTAGAATAGAAAGGGAGTTGACACTAGATATGGTGACGAAGTTCGACCGAAGCCTATGTCTCCGTGCGGTAAGACGCAACCTTTGAGTCCACTATCTCTGAGTAAACAGTAGAGCTATTCTCAATAGGCCGAGGAGTGCTTCTTACAAGATGACAGAGGGTGGAGAGGAGATCTGGAAACCAGAAAGCTCAGGGAGCTCTGGAAAATAGAAAGTGGAATTATGGTTTGGATTTTGGGATCTGTAATCATTTACAGGGTTTTTCTATTTATAAGGGCTTAGTTTATCTAGGGAATATTCCAAGAATATTTCCAGGGATATCCGAGGTTTGGTAAATACCCGGGGGGATTTATCAGACCCCAAATAGTCCAAGTAAGCCCCAGGCAGGGCTGCAGGTCCCACGATTAGACTTGTGGGCCCGTGGCAGGGCTGCGGGTCCCACCATTGGACTCGTGGGCTCCAGGCAGGGCTACAGGTCCCACCGTTGGACTCGTGGGCCCCAGGCAGGGCTATGGGTCCCACCGTTGGGCGTTAGCCAGATTTTGCACCCATAGTTACCCCCTCCAAGCTAGATAGGTGTTTAACTTAGCTGGCTGGGACTTCTTGATACGAAGTTGGTCGTTTATCTATCAACCTTCTATTCGGGACTGTCCGTCATGTATCTGACGGCCCGTAGTGTGGGCCAACCATTGTATACTTGTCGATCCCCTGTCTGGGGTCGACTGTTGTCTGTCTGCCGACCCCCTGTCCGGGGCCGACCGTCGTGTGTCTGTCGACCCGTTGCGTGGGGCCGACCATTGTCTGCATGTCTATCCCCTGTCCGGGGTCGACTGCTATCTGTCTGCCGACCCCCTGTTCGGGGCCGACCGTTGTATGTTTGCCGACCCGTTGTGCGGGGCTGACCGTCATGTGCCTGTCGACCCGTTGCATGGGGCCGACCGTTGTGTGTCTGCCGACCCGTTTCGCGGGGCTGACCATTGTCTGCCTATCGATCCCCTGTCCGGGGTCGACTGATGTCTGTCTACCAACTCCCTATTCGGGGTCGACCATCGTGTGTCTACCGACCCGTTGCGCAGGGTCGATCTTTATCTGCCTGTAGATCCCCTATCCGGGGTCGACTGCTGCCTGTCTGTCGACCCCCTGTCCGGGGTCGATCGTCGTGTGTCTGCTGACCCGTTGCGTGGGGCCAACCGTTGTTTGCCTATCGATCTCCTGTCCGGGGTCGATTGTTGTCTGTCTGCCGACCCCTATCTGTCGATCCCCTGTCCGGGGCCGACCGTCGTATGTCTGCCGACCCGTTACATGGGGTCGATCGTTGTTTGCCTGTCGATCCCCTGTCCGGGGTCGACTGCTATCTGTCTGCCGACCTCTTATCTACCGATCCTCTGTCCGGGGTCGACCGTTGCATGTCGGCCGACCCGTTGCGCGGGGCTGACCGTCATGCTCGCTGACCCCCTGTCAGGGGCCGATCGGGTGTGTGTCTGCCGACTGTACGTATACCCCCACCCAACCAGCTAGGTGGTAACCTAGTTGGTTGGGACGCCGTGGTGCGAACGGCTCGGCACCTAGTCGGCAGGGGTCGGGGGTTCGATGCTGGCAGAGGGTCGGAGTCATGCTGAGGGGACCCCGTGGGGCCAAGGTAGGTGAAAACTTCCGGAGGAGGGTCGGATGCAAACAAAGGGGAGTGGGGAGTCGGTTGCACAACGAAAAAGGTTGGGGGTTGATTGCAAATATAGGAAAAAATGGGTGGAAAATTACGAGCCGGAGCTACGTACGATGAGACATATTGGTTGCATCCGGGATCGAAATCCGTCGATTTCAGAGCTAGTACGGTCCTCGTATAGTTGTCTATAAGGGCATCTAGAGTTGAGGGGAGAATGAAGCCGATAGGCCCATCATTTCGTGATAGGAAAACAGGATAAGTAGCGAGTTAAAAACTCGAATATTCGTTTTGGTCTGGGGCACCCATCGCGCATTTAGACGTAGGGGTGAAGGGGAGGAGGGTCTTTTATGGGTGCGTGTTCCCCACAGGGTGGGGAGGTAGAGCATGTAGCGCACCCCCCAAGGGGGAGCTGGGGGCGGCGTCAGTTGAAGGGGCAAAGGGGCAAAGGGGGGGTGGGGGTTTGGCTGGTCGGTTTTGGTATCAAACTATGGGGGATAATTTCGGCCGTCGTACGTGACCCTCCTCCAACAGTTGATTGAAGGTTTGACCCTTCGGGATGTGGCGCGCTTCGAAGCGCTGAGTTGTGACTTGCTGGGCTATCACACAAGCACTGTAAAATAGAAAGAGAGTTGACACTAGATGTGGTGACGAAGTTCGGCCGAAACCTACGTCTCCGTGCGGTAAGACGCGACCTTTGAATCCACTATCTCTTAGTAAATAGTAGAGCTACTCTCGACAGGCCGAGGAGTGCTTCTTACCAGATAATAGAGGGTGGAGAGGAGATCTGAAAACTAGAAAGCTCAGGGAGCTCTAGAAAACAGAAAGTGGAATTATGGTTTGGATTTTGGGATCTGCAATCATTTACAGGGTTTACTATTTATAAGGGATTAGTTTATCTGGGAAATATTCCAGGAATATTTCCAGGGATATTCGGGGTTTGGTAAATACCCGGGGGGATTTATCAGACCCCAGATAGTGCAAGTAGGCCCCAAGCAGGGCTGCAGGTCCCACCATTGGACTTGTGGGCCCCTAGCAGGGCTGCAGGTCCCACCATTGAACTCGTGGGCCCCAGGCAGGGCTGCGTGTCCCACTGTTGGACTCGTGGGCCCCAGACAGGGTTGTGGGTCCCACCGTTGGGCGTTAGCCAGATTTTGCACCCACAGCTACTCCACGCCTCCTTAGTACGTCTGTCTCCTCTATCATGCAGTCTATGGTCTGAAGCAAGCACGCCCCGCACTTGGTTCACGTGCTTTTGCTTATACAGGGACCTAGTCTGTAAACCCTCTCCTCGTTGCCTACGGTTTTACTCAGGAGGCTGGGATCGATTATGATGAAACTTTTTGTTTCGGTTGCTCAGATGACCACCGTTCACACTCTTCATGCTGATGCTGCCGCACAATATTGGCCTCTATTTCAGATGGATGTGAAAAATATCTTTCTTCATGACATCCTTTCTGAGGTTGTTTACATGCAACCGCCTCCTGGCTACTCCACGCCTCCTTAGCACGTCTGTCTTCTCTATCCTGCGGTCTATAGTCTGAAGCAAGCACCCCGCACTTGGTTCACGTGTTTTTGTAGTATTGTTTGTCAGATTGGTTTCTCCAAGAGCTACCAGGATATATCACTCTTTGTTTGTACGGTCCTCACCACTGGAGCAAGTTCTCCTTCTTCTCTACGTTGATGACATGATCATTACAGGAGATGATGTCATTGGCATTACATCGCTAAAAGCTCATCTCCAGCAATAGTTTATTGATGGAGGATTTGGGCCGTCTTTACTATTTCCTTGGCCTTGAGATAGCAAAGAGTCAGAAAGGCATCCTCATCTCTCAGCAGTGATCTTCAGATATTATAACTCGAGCTGCACTTGTTGATCAAAAGGTTATCGATACACTTGAGGAGCTTAATGCTAAGTTTCGGCCCACAGACGGAGAGCCTCTTTTTGATGCTTCACGGTACAGGCAGATAATGGGGCAGCTTGTCTACTTGTGCATCACCAGACCTGACATTGCTTATGTGGTCAGCATTGTCCTCCAGCTTGTTCAGGCCCCTCGCTCTTCTTACTATGTAGCACTTCTGATGATCCTTCGGTACCTACAAGGCACCATCACCCGATCCCTCCTTATGTCTGCCAACTCCTCGATCTCTGGTTTTTCGGGCCTTCTCCGATGCTAATTGGGCCGGTGACCCCATTACTCGCCGCTCCACCACCAGTTTTTTCCTCTTTCTTAGTGACTCTCTTATCTCTTGGCACAGCAAGAAACATGATATTCTCTCCCTCTCTAGCATGGAATCTGGATATCATGCCATGGCTTCAACCACCAAAGAAATCGTTCATGTTAGGTGCCTTCTCTCGAACTTTGGGGTTGAAGTCTCGTCACCTACTGCTCTCTACTGTACAACAAGAGCGATCCATTCAGATCGCCTGCAATCCGGTCTTTCATGAGCGAACAAAGCATATCAAGATAGATTGCCACTTCACCCGAGAGTACTATGAGGCCGGGACTATCTCTTTACCACACATCTCATCAGCTTAGCAGATTGCGGACTTTTTCACAAAGTCTCACCCTACTCATCGTTTTCAATTTCTGGTTAGCAAACTCACTTTGTTTGACTCACCGTGAGTTTGAGGGGAGTGTTAAGATTGTGTGTGTGCTATATACAGAGAGTAGGTGCACATAGAAGAAGAGAGTGTGTGTATATCTAATTTGTTGTGCAAGTCACTCTGTATCTATTTATATCTGGCCATAGAGCCCTAATGAACGTGAAAGTAATTTCCTATCAACAGGAGTTTCTTTCCTTGCTCATCTAGAATATAGCGAAGATCTGTAATTCCCTCCTCCTCCCAAATTTAGGGGGTTCTTAATACAATCTTACTTAAGTTTCAAAAAAAAAACAAAAAAGCTAGCCCCCCCAAATGTCTTTTGTCCATCAATGAATCTCTCCTTTTGTACATCTTATTAAATCTGTTGATATGTTAATAGAAGATTTTAATTGTAGCTATCATTGTATCAAAGGGGAGAATCCCTTTATATGTCCATACAAATCAATATAAGCTCCCAAAATCAAATTACATTCACATTCAGGGGTATGCAAGAATTAAGCCTCTCTCTCATGATGTTAAACAATTAATAAAACAAACCCCAAAAAAAAAAAAAATCCAAAGATTATCACAACACACCTCCTTTGAAGCTTAGCTCTCCTCAACATCCATCCCACTGCCTCGCTTCTGCGGTCGTCGGGGAAAAACAATCACACGTGCCGTCGTACTCCTGCACCCTCCGATGGAAGCTCCGATGGCACCCGCAGGCCGCGCAGTTGAGCGCACCGCTTGTCCCCTCCTCACCTCCGGCCATGAACTCCCTGCACCCGTCCACCGCGTGCCCTCCGATGCTCGCTGCATGGTTCTTCTGGCACTCTCCATAACTCACGCCCCTTCTCCTCGCGCATACCGCCCCACCCGGGCCTCGAGCCGCTGCTTCGCTCCGCCTCAGTATCAGGAACCGCTTCTTCATTTTTAAAGATGCCTTAATCCGCTTTCGAGCTCCGATGGCAGATTATTGAGCTAGAAAGCAAGAGTGGAAGCTACCTTGCATGTATATATAGAGCTCTCTCTCTCTCTCTCTCTCTCTCTCTCTCTCTCTCTCTCTCTCTCTCTCTCTCTCATCTCTCTTATGTGAGGGAGAGGGCCAGATGACCCTCTCTTGATGTTCGGAGGGGGGGGGGGGGGGGGGGGGCTTCTTTTTCCCTTAGCAACATGGTCAGTTATCTTCTTGAGCTGGGGCCCTTGAAAGAAAGGATACCAAATGCTTGTCCAAAGACTTAAATATTGTCGGAGAGGACAGCTCTCTCTCTCTCTCTCTCTCTCTCTCTCTCTCTCTCTCTCTCTCTCTCTCTCTCTCTCTCTCTCTCTCTCTCTCTCTCTCTCTCTCTCTCTCTCTCTCTCTCTCTCTCTCTCTCTCTCTCTCTCTCTCTCTCTCTCTCTCTCTCTCTATATATATATATATATATATATATATATTAGAAGTCATGATCTGGGCCTAAGTACCAGTAGACATGTATTTAGGGGTGTTCATTGGTTCAAAACCAACCTACTTAGGCAAAATCCAAACCGATCCGATCTTGATCGGTTTTGAGGGTTTTCAATCCGATCCAAACCGAACTGAGGTTGGAATCCAATATCCGATCCAATCCAATTAAAGCCGGTTTGGATTGGATTGGATGGTCGATTTTTTTTCTTCTTCTATTAGGACCTAATTCTAACTTAAAAATTAGTAATTATTACCAAATCATTACTAAATAAGATTTTTAACTGATTTTGAGTCATCCTACAATATTGCAAAGGTTGTTGGTAGCAAGGGTTTTTGAGGACATATGGTATACTTAATAAAATACCATATGTATATGCATATGTCAGTTCGGTTCGATTTAGGTCTGTTTTAGATTTACAAATCCGTCAACCGATCCAATCATGTCGGTTTTTTAAGAACTCAAACCAATCCAATCCAATGAGTTTGTCGAAACCGATGAAAATCAGTCGGTTTGGATAGTTTGGTCGGTTTGGTTTGGATCCTGCGCACCCCTACATGTATTCACCCCTTAAAAGCACTAAGAAAATAGAGATATATATCCTAATTAATTCCGCTTTATTTTTGTGTGGGTCCCTCTCTATCCGACAACTGCCATGTGCAAGGATTGTTTTGCCACTATGAGAAATTTGCATAATTTTTATGTGCATGAACGCTTAAGCTCCATATGTGGCCCTATCTATCTTGATGAGCCGATAGAAAAACTTTTCACAAAAATTTGTCAAATCATATCTCCTTTTTCATTTTATCTTTTTAATAAACAGGTTGGGGCCCATGCCTAACCCCTCTGACCTTGAGGACTCTAAAAAAAAAAAACTCGGTGGTTCGGTTTTTAATGAGGAATCTCCAATTGATAGCTCCAGGGGCAGAGCCAGAATTTTTCTGTAAGGGGGGCAAATTGCACCTCACCACCACCTCCTCCATCCTTCCTTTCTTCTTCTTCCTCGTTGTCCCCTTCTTCCTCTTCATCCTCACCCTCCCAGTCTTCTCCTCTTCCTTCGCATCTCATGCTTCAGGGACATATCCGGTATTTCTTTATTTGTTAAGTTAATTGGAGCTACTAGTAATTTGTGGGGTACAAATAACAACTCCCTCGATACAGCTAAGAGAGAGAAAGAGAGAGAGAGATAGAGGGGAGTGGGGGCACATATAGTCCTTGAAAAAGAAACCCATAAATAGCCTACAGCTAGCCCTTGTAAATAGGAGCCCTGGATATGATATTAAGGTCAATTATAGCATTCATCAGATCTTCATCGAATGACAGTGACCCTTGAGTATCATTTTCTCCAAATTTCAGAGGGGGGCAGTTGCCCCGCACCTATGTGGCTCACCTTGGATCAAGGGTTCGAATAAATGCTAGTGTATATTTTCTCCCGCTTTGTAGTTGCAGGCCTCCTTCTCGTATTAGTGGCAGGCTTTTCAACAAGTGGGGATATTAATTATTGGGGCATTTCTCTCATGGCAAGTTTTTTTATCATTGCTCTATCTTGTGATGGGGCATTGACAAGTGATGAACTTTCCAAAAAAAAAAAAAAATTTGGACCGTCCAGGCAGTCAGAGGATAGGGTGCTAGAGCAAGGGCTCAAAGAGGTCTAGAGATCGAAACGGGGGAGGCAGCAGCTACAATTCCATAATCCAGTGAACATGACATCAATGGCCAGGATTCGCACGTGTAAACAAGGCCCAACGGCCTAGAAGGAAAGCTCGCTCCACAGTGTCCATACTAGGAGTCGAACAGGGGAACCTCCCCAACATGGGCGAGAGGAAGTAGAACCAGGCCAAGAGCTTGTTGGTAAAGAAAAAAAAATTAGACTGCAAAATTGTGTGTTTGGTTGACGAGAAAGGGTTGTCCCCACAAGAAAATGATTCTCATGCTAAAATCAGTTTTTCGTCAAAAGGCCACGAAACCTTTCCTACCAAAAGCATAGAAGAACATAGAAAAGGCAAAAAAAAAAAAGGTCATTTGCTGGCACGTCCGTCTCTTGCCAGTTGTCTTTGTCAAGTTTTAGGCAACAATCTTAAAGGGATGACGCCAAAAAAAAAAACATTGTCCATCACTCCTCTAGTAGACCCCATCTTGATGGGAAAAGACTCGGTGATGACGATGATGAATCATATGGTGACTAACAACTAGAAATAAATACAAACTAATAGAGACTAGTATGTACATGGCTCATGATATATATTATCCATGGGCGACGCTCACCGATTCAAACTATTAAAATTCTATTAAATTTTTATTTTTATCATAATTTATTTAGTTTTGATTGTTGGTTTGATCCCACTCCACAGATTCACCGAACCCTACTTCACACCGTCATGTAAAAAATATTTTTTAATACAATTTTTGACCCCACTAATATAAATTTCTTGAGCCTCCACTAAAAACATAACTCGACAGCGTATAATGTGGCGAGGAATCCACAATCTGATGCCAGGATTGAGGCCCTTGAATCATCAGGAGCACGAAAGGATGATTCCGGTGTCGCGTACCGAAGGCCTAATTGAAACTGCTAAGAGCAAGCATGCACGGCACGTCACAACAAGCCTAAGACCGTACGATCGATCGGCTAAACTCGAGAAAGAAATAAAGAAAAGAAAAGAAAACGAAGTGCAGACAGTGATCGGGCCATCGGCATGTGATGAGCATTACATAACCAGGGACTTTCGAGCTATGAAATGCATGAGATGCATCACCCCTTGCGTTTGCACCAAGAAACAAGTCATTTGACCACGCAATGTCAAGGATAAGTTAGGTATCGATGGAGACCAGGGAGGGGAATAGTCGAAGAGGGGAGAAGGGGGGGTTGTGAAAGGTGAGGAGGGAGGGCCTTCTTGCTTCTCACCAACCCAACCATAAAGAAGGGTCACTCTATTCACACCCATGGAATAAGTGATGGCATCCAAATCCGTCTTGGCCCCCAACCTATTTTAGCCTTTTGATCTTGGCACCCATAATAATCCTAAAATGCCCCTTCGTACGTTGCTTTCAGTCCACCACCGCCTTCGTCCATGTCCGACCGACCAGCACACTGCGGTCATCCCCGTCGCGCCCCGCCTGGCCACCCACCTCCTCCTTTCTTTCTCCTCTGGCCTCCTTCATCTTTCCCGAACTAGAACCCTAAGATGTCGGCCTCCTCTCTCTTCCCCCTTCCTCTTCATCCTCCACCTCCCTCCTTCATCCTCCTCCTCTTCTTTCTTCTTCCTCTGTCTTTTCCGCACCTAAACCCTAGCATCTGTCTAATCCTCCTCCCTCCTTCATCCTCTTCCTCCCTCCTTCTCCTTCTACTTCTCCTTCCTTCGTCGGCCAACAACTAGGGCTCAGGCGTGGAAAAACAGAGGAAGAAGAAGAAGGGAGGAGGAGGTTGAAGAAGGAAGGGGGAGGAGGGCCAGCTACTTAGGGTTCGAACAATAGGAAGATAGAGGAAGAAAGAAGAGGGAGGAGGAGGAAGAAAGAAGGAAGGAGGAGGAAGAGGAGGGTGGAACGGTTTGTCGTCGGAAAAGGAGGTGGCGGAGGAGGCTTGGGAGGCAGCCAAGTCGGAGGGCGATGGGGCTGACTTCAATGACGACCTGCTGGAGGGTGGGATGAGGGTAAACAAGAAATAAAAGAAAAATTCAAAAGATTTAGGTGCATCCCCAATTCCATGGGTGCGAATGGACGGACCCCATAAAGAAAGCAGCCTTATGGGGAATCTCTTGTTTCATGCCTCACCCCTTAATGGTAATTTGAATAACTTAAAATAGTCGCCGCAAACCACGGAATCACCATGGTTCGGGGTCCAACCAACGACACATGTCCCTACCCGTTTGATCACCCGACCCTTATGATGGGAGCCCCTTGGGGTTCTCTCAGTGGCATATAGATCTTAACAAACCAGAACCATCCAAAGGGACGGAAGTAATAGGTGTTGATGGCTGGATCTCGAAGCACGGTGATCCCGTGGTTCGAGGCGACTAAGTTAAGGGCGTTAATGGTAATTCCCATAGGTATTGCCATGTAAGCTGTAACTCGACCTAACTGCTTTTATAAACAAAGGAAACTCCCAACATTTTTTTTTGGTATTGTAAAAGGGGGAGGTCACTGGACCACCGACCTGACGCAAGTTTAAACCAACCGCACGCAGGCAGTGACAATTCCACACGACAGAGAAGCCCGTCCACCGGTAGGGACAACACAAGTTGCCTCAACTGGCCGGACCCAACCCATCGCCACACTGGTGTACAGGCCAGTCATTGGACTCCGACGAGAAAAAAAACACCACAAAACAAATAACAGTTTAATAAAAAAAACCAAAAAAGGAGGATCCACACCTGACCCATCATCACCTCCATTGTCAGTTGAGAAGAAAACAGCTCTGAAGGCCCCCGATCTGTCACAAACCTACCGACCACCTTGAACTACCAGGTTCCTTCACTGATTCTGTGGAGGGACTAGAAAGCCACGACATACTTCGGTTGGGTCTATAAACCACATATCCAGCTGCACTACAGCCGAAAAACCACCAATCCGAGCAAGAGAAGGGTCCCCTGCCACCAGATCTACGAACACAAAATGTCGGGTTGAGGAAAGGAACTCCTATGTATGGGGGAAGGAGAAGGGACCGCTCCGACCACCCATCAAACAGGCCAAAACCAGATCCCCTGGCCCCCCCGGTACCAATGCCGCAGTCGTTCGAGAGAGGCCAAGAGAGGGGAAACCCTAACCCTAAATGCAAGGGGAAAAGGGGGAAAAGATTGAGGCGCTCCGAGCCCTTCCTTAGGAAACTCCCAACTTAGTACAACTAATTAATCTGCCAGTTCAACACAGTGAGAAATATAGACACTTGCAATAGTCTTTAGAATGGAAGATCTTCTAGAGGTTTTGGGAGACTCTCAAGCCGGATCTTCTGCGCTTCCTCACTGATTTCTTCGCAGGGCGAGTCAACCTCAAGAGCTTCAATCACTCTTGGATTGTTCTCATTCCGAAGAAGGAGGGTACTAGCTCCATTCGCGATTACCGCCCGATTAGCCTATCCAATTGTATCTACAAGGCGGTTGCGAAGATCATCTCGGTCAGATTGGTCACGCTGCTTCCTGTCCAAATTGGCCACTCCCAATCAGCTTTCATCAAGGGGAGGAGCATTCTGGATAGCGTGGCGACTGCCCAAGAGGTTCTTCATCACCTTCGCGAGGTGCATGGCGAGACGGTGCTCCTCAAGCTGGACTTCGAGAAGGCCTTTGACAAGCTAGGCTGGGGGTTCTTGCTCGAAAGCCTTCGGCAGAGGGGCTCCCCAATTCTTGGCTGGGATGGATCTGGGATTGTCTCTTCTCATCCAGACTCTCATGCCTAATTAACGGAGAAGTGGGCAACTCCTTTCTAATGCACCGGGGAGTGAAGCAGGGATGCCCTCTATCCCCCTTCCTTTTTATACTAGCGGTTGATATCTTCGATGTGATCCTGAAACAGATGGTCCAGTTCAGCCTCTTGGAAGGCATCAAGGCGGAGACTTGGGAGGTTTCAAACCTTTACTTCGCGGACGACACTTTGTTGTTCTTGAAGGATGATCGGGCACAGGCGATGGTTCTTAGGCTCCTTCTTCACTGTTTCCATCTCGCGTCCGGGCCGAAGGTCAACTTCGCTAAGTCGGCCATCTTCTACTCGGGAGCCCTCCAGAATCTTCCTTTAGATCTGGTGGTAATCCTCAGTTGTGGAATTGGGAAGCTTCCATTCCGCTATCTGGGCCTCCCTATCTCCGACCGGCGTTTGCTAAGGGATGGGTGGCTTGAACTTATTCAGAGGCTAGAGAGACGGCTTTCAGGGTGAAAGAGCAATTTGCTCTCGATTGGAAGAAGGCTGACCCTTCTCAACTCCGTTATGTCTGCCATCCCATCCTACGATCTCTCCTTCTATCACTTTCCTGTGTGGGTCATTAACCGGATCAATAGGCTACGATGCAGTTTCTTGTAGCGGGGGGCTGCAAGCAACTCTTGTTCTTACCCTCTCCTGACTTAGGGTAGTGTCTGCAAGTCGAAGGAGCAAGGGGTTTGGGGGTCCTGAACTTGCGGGACTTTAACCAGGCGATGCTGGGGAAATGGTGGTGGAGACTCCAGTCAGGAGCCGGCGATGTCTGGAGGAACGTCATTACGATGAGGTACTTCAGGAGATTCTCCCCCCTTCATTCCAGATAGAGGATTTCGGGGCCGATCTCGTCCTTCTAGAAAGGGGTCTCTAGAGCCTCTCAATTCTATCGTTGCGGTTCCAAGCTCGTTGTGGGCAGCGGTATGAAGGTTCGATTCTGGGAGGACCTCTAGATTGGCAAACTTTCGCTCCGGACGTTGTTCTACAACCTCTACACGTACCATGGCTCCGTTTAAGGGGCCGTCGGTTCGGTCTCAGGCCTCAATCCGTGGGGGGGTCACGGATTAGAGACCCAAGTTCATTGTCCCTTTCCCTCCAGAGCACCTTCCCAAGCTGGGTCAGCTGCTAGAGGTTTTGGGAGGGGTTTCTCTCTCGGAGGCCCCTGATGGAGCGGTGGCGGTGGACCAACTCAGGGACATACTCCGTTCGGATTCGGAGTTGCTACCGGTTCCTCAACTTCAGAGGTATTTCTTGCTCTCCGGCCAAGGCGATCTGGAGAGCTAGATGCCCCCCTAAGACGAAGATCTTCATGCTTCTCGCCTTCCGGAACAGTATCCTCACGAAGGTCAATTTGCTGTGGAGGAACCATTCGGGGGTATCTGACCCTGCTTGAGGCCTATGCGGCAGGGCAAAGGAGACTACCGACCACCTGCTGCTGGGTTGCGACTTCTCGAGGTCGGTGTGAGCTCACTTCACTCGCCTCCTGGGAGCCAGATCTACCCCGGACAGTGTTGTGAAGCTGTGGGGACCTTGGTGACGTAGGCGTTTTAAGGGGTCCTGATCGACGCGGATGGGATATGCTCACCATCGAGATCTCGTGGTCGATATGGCTGGAGAGGAATCAGATGATCTTCTAGGGCAAGGCTTTGTCAATGGATAGGGTCATCTTCATGACGAGGTCGTTGATCCACCTTTGGGCGTCCTGTGCTAAGGCGAGAGCCAGGAGTTTTCTGTTGAACCTTTGTAATAGCAACCCATGAGTTCATGGGCGGATCTAATAGTTGGCTAGCCCGGCCGAGTTTTGAGAAAAAATAACTCATATTATTAAGTACATGTCTCAGCCCGCCTCAACCCAGCGAGGCCCTTGGCTCCTCGCGACATGTATGTGAATCGCTATCGCCTCTAAATCCTCACAAAACATGAATCGTTGCCAAAAACACTTAACCCCACTATAGTTTACTTTGTTCCAAAACGCTCCCTAAAGTTTGAAAGTTAGCACAATACTCCTTTTGTCAACTACTTAATGTCTCTCATTTTGTAATTTTTATTTGACTTCAATGGGGGGCAAAATGTAGTTTTTTAACTACAGGGGGGTTAAATGTTTTTGAGTTAAAACTCTGGGGGGGCAAAATGTAGTTTTTTAACTACAGGGGGTTAAATTTTTTTAAGTTAAAACTCAGGTGGACAAAGTGTAATTAACCTTTTTTTTATATTAATATAATTTCTAGTACTGTCGATGTTCGCTTAAGAAATTTTGCTTAGTATTTCTTTATAAAGTAAAAGTTTCATTGTAAAAAAACACTAGTTTATCTCCAGCCCAGCCCAAAAAAATTTCTGGCTACGCCCCTGCTTGAGTTGTAACTTTTCTTTAATAAACAGATCGGGGTCCAAGCCGAACCCCCCCTCATTCTCTGAGAGGAATTTCTAAAAAAAAAGAGACTATGATGATCAGAATCCAGCGATCAGTTAAGTTTCTAGTCCACACTATAAAGCAAACTCGATCACCAAACTTTGAGGCTATTGGAGCTCAGCTTGGTTGTTCAAGCTTGGGTCGAGCATTGCTTTGTCTGAGCTTGGCTCAAGCCTACTCGAACGAGCGCTTACCGAGCTTGTTTGCAAACTTTAACCCATGTCAAAAATCTTGGACTACTAACATTGGACATACCCTTTATGGATTATACACGAACCTATTCAATTTTTAATTTCTTTTGGTATTTTTTTTTTTTTTTTTTGTTAGAAGGGTGAGATCGCAACAAAGAAAAAACCAGAGCCAACCCTAGTGGCCGGCCACCACCAACAACATCACAGGAGAGAGCACACCACCCGCGGCAAGATGAATCCTAGACCAAGACTAAGAAAAAGAAAGGGAAAACCAAACAGGGATTGAAACAAACCAGCACAAAATAGAACCATTGCTGGATCCGCCTCCCTCGGAGCCACCGGAGATGATGCAGAGCCGATCAGCGTCCCCAACCACCGCGAACCACCACCACCAGCCCGAATCACCAGGATCCGCCACCACGCAAAGGAGGAGGCTGGAAATCCCACGGCAAACACCAGCCGGGGTCCAGAGCCACCATCTCCTTCACGAAATCGGCCGGAAATCCATGATCCGTCGGTAAAGATACGAGCCGAGGAGGGGCCGCCTCCCGAATCTGTAGCTGGCGAACACAAAATACGGCCGAGGGGGGAAAGCACCTATGCACAGGGGGAACGCAACCCGGAGGCCGCCATCAACGAGCACCTGACCTCCCCGGAGCCGACGGCGGCGGCCGGGGAGGTCAAGAAAGCGGAAAATCCTAACCCTAACCCTCGCAGCGAAGCAGAGAATAAAAACTCTTAATGCTAAAGGGGAAGGTCACACAACGGACCCCAGAAGGCATCACATGCCGGCACTAGCATACAAGACCGTCACCCAACGGGAAGAACATCCCACCACCCAGTGGGAGACACAAACCACTGCCACCATGGCGGAGCCACGAAGCCACATGCCAGTGCAGGCAAACCACAAAAGAACTGCACACCAACGGAGACCCTCCTCGCTAGGGGTGGCAATGGGTCGGGTCGGGTTGAGACATAGGTATAAGGGCAAAACACCCAACCCGAACCCAACCCTTTTAATAAACGGGTCAAAAACTTAAATCCAAACCCAACCCGCCTAATAAACGGGTTGACCCAACCCGACCCGTTTACAAAACAGGTCGGGTCGGGTTGGCTCGAGTTGGGTCAACAGAACCCATTTAAACCTGTCGGGTTGGGTCAAGAAGGATCGGATTGGGCCGGGTTGGGTCGGATTGGTTCAGGTTGGGTCGGGTTGGCTCGGGTCGGGTTAACACGACCTGTTTGGTAAACGGGTCAAGTCGGGTCAATCGGGTTATAAGTACAAACCCGAACCCGACCCATTAAATAAACAAGTCAATCGGGTCGACTCGTTCCGTTTAGACCAAACCCAAACCCGCTAACTTTGGGTCGGGTTCGGGTCGGGTTGGCGGGTCGGGTCAAGGATTGCCACCCCTACTCCTCGCCACACTGGCGGAAGACAGGGGACCTGGCCCCAAGACAGAGAGAAGGAAATCTACCACCACCACCAAATGCATGCACCACCAACAACACCAGCCGTTGATCCGCCTCCGATAGCACGACAATAGATAGGGGGAGCCGCAGCCCCCCATCAAAACATATATAGAGTATAACTTGTTGTAATTTATTTTTAGGTTTTTACAAATCGACCTATAATATTCTATATTTAAATATCGATCCCTACAGTTAATTGGCATTCAAAATAAACGAATATTTCTCAAATATTTCTTCATTCGGTTGTTATTTTATTAATTTAAAGAGGAAATAACCGATTTACCTATGATTTTAATTACTTAAATTGATATATATTTATTGAATATGAACTTAATCCAAAAAAATCATAGACATAACCCAAATCCAACTTGGACCTAATCCAAAAAATTCTCACATTGGAGGGGTATTTACAGAGTTGATGTAAAATATTAAGGATGAAATCAAAAATATTCTAGTTTTAGATGTCAGCTAACTATATGGTCAATTAGTAATATTTGAATGAATTGAGGGATTTATATATAAATATAACTTTGTTAGGGGTTTATATTTAAATAAAAAAGATTGCATTGGTTGACCTGTAAAACACCCCTTATATTTTTCATCATTCTTTCATCGCATTGCATCTTAGAGTCATCTATTTCGTATATAACAATTAAAGGTGCGAAAAGAAAGCACAATTTTGAAGTAAACTCAAGAAATTAGAACAAACTCAACAAATCAGCTCTACCATCACATGGACCCAACCATCCAACCCTAAATGGGTCTCCAATCAACCATCAAACCCTAGATCGATTGAATCCGCAAGGCCTACACCGATACACGAGATCCATATATACGGTAAATTTTTTTTTTTTTTTGAGAACCCCTCTAGAAGGGAGTGAGGGTTATGCAGCCCCCGACCAATTATATTAAAAAAGAATCAAGTTACAATATGATTACAGTAAAGATGTTTGAATTTGAGAGAAGCACTGATTAACTATCTCGTAACTCCAATTCAAAATCAATGTGCGGTACGTCGATGGATGCAATCAAAAAAGCATAAAAACCACCGTAAATTCGAGTTGTGATAAGGTGCAACGGATCAACGGAGAGAAGTTTATCAGAAATCTCCTCTCGCCCCTTCCAAAAAGTGGGAGTGCGGTGGCCCGCACAACCTGCATACCGTACAACCGTGGGGCCCACTTCTTCCAGAGCCTATTAGCATGCTCGGAGTACTAGGGGCCCCTACCATTATGTGCTGGGGACTGCTACCCCTTGAATTGCAATGGGCCCTGCGGTTGTATGGTAAGCAGGTTGTACTGATGATTTTCGACCAGAGAAGAGGTTAATTATCATCTCCTTCAATCGGTCGGCCCTGATCTGTGCGCCCGGCGTGCATCACAGTTACATGCAGTCGGCTGGAGTGACTTCATATCTCCTCTAGTCCTCCGGTCGGTAGAGCTACCATGCATCATAGCCGCACAATGACTCGTAACCCAAAAGTAATCTAACAACAGCGTGCGGCTGTGATGCGCACTGGCCGCCGACCGACTGGAGGAGATCTAAACTCAGATGGAGTACGATTCACTTTTGGGTCGCCTGCAATCGTGCGGCTGTGATGCGTGCAGGCCCACCGACCGGGCTGGACCGACTGGAGAAAATCTGAACTCGGCCACCCCTGATTGCTGCAAATTTTCTGTCTGTACTCGCGTGCATCGCATGCCTCCCAGCGGTCTATCGGGCATTGCCAAGTTTGGGCCAGATTTGGGCTTAGTGGTTTGGGCCGGGCTGGGCTTACACTTTCCAGTTTGGAAGTATGTTGAGCCGGATTTGTTCAACTCATGACCGGGCCCAAACAGCGACTTGAAGCCCGATGGCTTTTCGCTTCCATATCCATACCCCTTAAATAAATCCGTATTTTTTGGTCCTTGCATCCTTCCATCCTTTTGGATGAGTTTTCATTTTACCTTCACCTTATCCATTAATCCACACCCAGTATTTTGAATCATATGTCATGAAGAACTCTATCCTATTAACTTTTGGGTATGGGTATGGGTAGGGCTGGCAATTATGGACCCGAGGGCAGACCCGACACGAAGTTAGCGGGTCTGGGTTAAACAGGTTCGGGTCGTAAGCGGGTTGACATGGTAGACCCGTTTAATAAACGAGTCGGGTCCGGGTTTAGGTTCTTGACATGGTAGACCCGGGAAGACCCGTTTAAAATTCAACGGGTTGTGTTGGATCGAGTGCGGTTGGGTCTACCCGCAATCCGATTCTATAGTATGTAGTACCAACCGTCTTATCGAGTCAGGTCAGGTCGAGTCGGATTGGGTCGGATCGGGTCAACTAAATAGACTCGTGTGATAAATGGGTCGGGTACGGGTTTAGGGTCTAGACACGATTAGTTAAACGGGTTGGGTCCGGGTGTAGGGGTTTTGGACATGACCCGAAACTAGACACGACACGAACCCGACCCGACATGACCCATTGCCACCCCTAGGTACAGTTATGGGTATGGATACCTTTATACATTTTACAATACTTGGGTAAGATATGGGTATAGGAACTCTACTCGATTAATCGTCGGGTATGGGTATGGATATCTCAATACCTATATTTGACATCCGAAACTCAATTTTCTCTCTCACTTGTGTATATATAGTGTACATATACCCCATATTTGGATCCTATCTATGACATTAAAACAAAAGCAAGGAAGGAAGTGTTGCATTATTACACTTACCATTGTGGCCCTACAAAAATTATCAATATACCCCTATCATTATTTCATGCGTCCATACCCAATACTAAAATGACTATTTTTAATTTGTGTACGTGTAAAGGGTCCATTGATCAGCAACCGTGCACGTCCACCGCACGTGCCCAATGCACTGGTTGTTATAAACAACATATAAAATTTTTAAACATCTACTTTATTTCCTACCAAAAAAAAACTACTTATTAGTATCGATCCTTTAAATATAGTGGGTCTTTTTATGTATATAGTTTTTTTTTAAAGGTTTTTTTCTTGTATATAGTTTCTGTCGAGGGGAAAACCATCTCTCCGCTCTCGAATCCCGATGATTTGGAGCTCTTCACCAGCAGGACGGTTGTTGCGGTGGCTCCAATCTTCTTCTTTGTCGAAGAGGAGGTGGATCTGGCAGTGACGACCTACAAGTCAAGGAAAGCGTCGGAGACATTGCTCCCTAATAAGCACACACAATTCGATGCCTAATTCAGCACTATGTGAGCGAGAGGCGGCTCAGTGACAACGGCGAGTATAGGAGCTCGGGGGCCAGGGAGTGGGATCTCATAGTGATTTTTTTCAATCCTTTGAATAATATACTGATAGGGATTTTAATAGGAGCTCGGGGACAAGGACGTGGACACACGTCTGGCCAGGTGGCAGTGTTCAACTAGTGCAGAGGGCCACCTCTCATAACAGTCTGGGGCCAATCGGGCGTGGGCGGCGGTGTACCATAGAGGGAACATGCTGCCTAGAGAAGCCCTATGTGGTGACAAAATGCCAGGCTGCTCAAGTTGGTGACGAAATGTCAAGCTGGAGCAGGGAGCCAGCCGGGGGGAGTGGAGCACGTTACTCTCCTTCACCAAGTGTCGCACTCCTATATATAGTGAGGTCAGCAACATGTCCGTGATAGCACTGCAGACGCATCGCATAACACATGTCCCGCCGCCTAACAGTCGAACAACGCTAGGTTACAAATGCATTCTCGCACTTGTGCACCGTGCCATTCGCCGACAATGAGGTGTTGATGGGCACCGTGACCTAAGCACCGATGAGTGTACGGTAGTGCGACAAACTCAATCGTGAGTATGCCTATGGTATGACATGGTGCAGAGGGTGTCAACGGGTGCCGAGTGCTGGAACAAGGAATGCATGGAGACACAGGCACGTGGAGCACTGGTTGCACGGGAGTTGCAACGGGTACAACTATGGTCAACAATATGCAGAGTTGTCGACGGACGACGGAGGCTCCGTGATCGAGAACAGTGGCATAGGAGAGGCCATGAGCACTGCAGCTAGTAGCAATGTGTGTGTCGGAAAATTAAGGCCACCGTACGATCTCCCTCCAACAGTCGATTGAAGGATAGACCTTCAAGGTGTAGTGCACTATAGAGTGCTAAACTGTCATGTGCTGAGCTATCACACATACAGTGTAGAGAAGAGAGAGAGAGAGAGAGAGAGAGAGAGCGAGAGAGAGAGAGAGAGAGAGAGAGAGAGAGAGAGAGGGAGGGAGGGAGGGAGGGAGGGAGAGAGAGAGAGAGAGAGAGAGAGAGAGAGAGAGAGAGAGAGAGAGAGAGAGAGAGTTGAGGCAGGATGTGGTGACAGAGTTCGGCCGAAGCTTACGTCTCCGTGCAGTAAGACGCAACCTTTAAATCCACTAACTCTGAAAAAGTAGAGCTACTATCGACAGAACGAGGAGTGCTTATACAAGTAGACAGATGGTGGAGTAGGCTTGACTAGAGTCTGATTACTTGAAGGCTCGAGGAGCTCTGGAAAACAAAAAGTGGAGCTGACAATAATGAATTATGATCTGGAATATTTATAGGATCTGTTATTTGTAGAGTTTTGGTAAATTTGGGGCTTTTGTAAACTTTCGGGGGGATTTCCCAGTCCCCAGATTGTCTTTGTAGACCCCAAGCAGGGCTGCCGAGTCCCACCGTCATCTCCATGGGCCCCAGGTAGGGCTGGCGGGTCCCACTGTCATCTCCGTGGGCCCCAGGCAAGGCTAGGGTGGGTTCCACTGTCATCTCCATGGGACCCTGGTAGGGTTAGCGGGTCCCACTGTCAATTCTGTGGGCCCCAGGCAGGGCTGGTGGGTCCCACTTCCAGGCGTTAGCCAAATTTTGCACCCACATGCGTGCGGAGTCACTGATAGGTGACTTTTCCACTCATTAACGGATGGAAACATGATGGGGCACCCGACAGGTGGAAGGAGGCGGCACTGATGGGTGCCAACTAGTCATCAACGGACGACAGGAGGCAATGACGGTCGCAGTAGCGGCGAGCACGGCCATAAGCACACCTACAGTGCAATTGGGCGTGTGAAGTCATCAACAGACAGCGGATGCTCCGTGATCGAGAGCAATGGCTCTGGAGAGGCTACAGGAGTGCTTAGCACTGATGATGAAAGGTGGTTCTGTGGAGATGGACGCATGAGACATCAAACGTAGAGGGCTAAGTGCGAGGGTGAAGCGGGTCATCGATGGACGATGGACCGGAGCGCAAGAGTATAGCAAAAGGTTAGTTCAACCGGAGCGTTGGAGCGTGGGATAAGCTCACTAGAAAGAAGTTGTACTCGTGAATGTAGCTCAGCTATGAGTGAATCACGTTCAAAGAAAGAAAATTATTTCTCACTGGTTATGTTTGTCTCTCCTCGATTATCTCTATCCTAAACAAAACAGATGTCCCCAAGCATCCCTGAGATGGTGGAGAGAGCTAACCAATCATGAAAGTTAATTAAGATTAAATAATAGATATAACGCATGGGGGAGCGCATGCAAATCCAAAGAGTAGGGGAGTCTGGGCATCATTCACCTTAGAGAGTTCAACCAGGCCATGCTGGCCAAATGATGTTGGAGATTGCAATATGAGTTGGGGGATTCCTAGAAGGTAGTGGTGGCGAGCAGTACTTTATGATGTTTGTGCCCCTCCACTCGAGATCTCGCACCTCGAGGACTATCTCATCATTTTGGCAGGGGGTGATCCGGGTGACTTCTATCTACCGTTGTGCGAACAAACTTATTGTGGGGAATGGTTCTAAGGTGTGATTCTGGGATGGAGAAAATTTGGATGGGGATCTATCCCTTCGCACTCTGTTCTACAACCTATACGAGTTGGCCCCTCGTAAAATAGCTATCATCTAATCGCAAGCGTTGGTAAGGGGGCATGCACATCCTGGCGACCGAGGTTCGAGGAACCTTTCCCCACGGAGCACCTTTGGGAACTTGGCAAACTCCAGAACGTTCTGAGCTGGGTCACCCTCAAGAGGAACCAGACTTGGTGGGGTGGAGGTGGCTTCTTCGGGCGAGTTCTCAGTGCGAAGTCTATACGGTTTTCTAAAGTTCGACGGGGTTTTCCTTCCCGCCAGCGAGAGCGATCTGGTATGCTAAATGCTCCCCCAAGACATGGATCTTCATACTTTTTGCCTTCAGGGATAGGATCCTCACCAAGGCAAACCTGGTAAAGTGCAAGCATCGATATCCTGGTTTTTGACCCGACCTGCGCTCTGTGGGGAGGCGAAAGAGACGACCACACACCTACTTTTGAGTTGTGCCTTCTCCAAGCGGGTTTGGCTACACTTCTTTGGGAAACTGAATCTCAGCTCCTCGCTGTCGTCCATGGAGACCATGTGGGGAACCTGGAGATGGAGAAAGTTATGTGGCCCTGATCGAAGAGGCTGGGATGCCTTCGTCATTGTAGTTTCCTGAGCTATCTAGTTGGAACGCAACAAACAAACATTCCAGGCAAGGAGCGGCTCGTTAGAGACTGTAATCTCTCATTCCAAATCCTTGATCCACTTCTAGGCTTGTAATCTTCTGTCGGGGCCGAAGGCTTATCTTTTGGATCTCTGTAACTAGGTCGGCCCACGGGCCACCTAGTCTCTTGTTCTCAACCCTAGCAATACTTCCCTATATTTCTAATTAACTAGTAGGGATCTAGGGCGAACCCCCCTTCATTCTTCGAGCGGGATTTCTCAAAAAAAAAATTATTAAGATAATCTTCATGCGATTATCAAGTAAATTTGGTCTTGGTGAGGAAAAAGGTTTTTGCTAAGCCCCTCACCCTTGACTTTGTCTGTATCAAGGGAGCAAGTCCTTGAACACTCGGTGCAAACTTCGGTTCAAAGATCTGTGTGTATGTGTCTACGTAAGACAGATGCCACTGATTGAACATTAGGATGAAGAAGCAAATATTTTTTCTTTCTTCTTTTTTTGCTGGACTGGTCAGGCAGCCAGAGGATAGGGTGCTCTCAAGCAATTAAGTGCTCAAAGAGGTCTAAAGATCATAACGGGGGGAAGCAAAAACAACTATTCATTAATTCCACAATCATGTGAATATGACATCAACGGGCAGGATTCGCACACGCAAACAAGTTACAACGACCTTGAGGAAAAAGTTTTCCTGTCAGAGTTTTGGCTCAGTTTCGACGAGGACGGAGCGTGACAGGAGGCTCGATGCGGAGGACCTGGGCGCGCACATCAGAGGGTTGGTACCCGGTCACTGGTGAGTGCCAGGATCATGGCTAGCTAGCCTTGGTTTGGTGCCCTGGCCTTGGTGCCACTTTTGACGCAGGGCAAAAGTCTCGTGTCTGGTGATTTTTGGACTACCAGATCATTGGCGCCCAATGGTGCCCTGGGCCCTACTGGGCGCGAGGCACAAAATGTGCATGAATTGGACTCGGGTTTGCACAGATTTTAGGGGCTATACATAGGGTTTTCACCCTAGGTTTTTTAAGGTCTTTGTGTTTGATGACTGGTTTTAGGGTCTTGCTTCAGGCATCTCTATTGAATTTAAAAGACGAAGAAGATCGAGGATAGAGATAAGAGATTACTCCCCTTGACATTCGATGGAGGCGCGATAGAAGAAAAGAGTTGTAAGTCGAATCTAATTCCATATTGTTCCAGGACAGTAACTAGCACCCGCAGAGGTAAGGATTTTTGAATTACGTGAATAAACTTCTTTGTGTTGTGTGGATTGCTTTTCTTTATTATCCTTTCATTGTGATTGCGATCGTTGTCAGTGGATTCAATCCTTCTCTTCAGATCATCAGACATTCGAAAACCTGGCCTAGATTGCTTTTGCGGGCGTAAGGCAATGGAAAGACCTCGTCTGAAGTATTCTGCGCTAATAATTGGTATCAGAGCCAAGGTTTTTGGAAGGTTTTATGTCAAGTCTATCAGAGATAGCCGAAAAGAAGACCATCATGGGTAGTATAAAGATTAATCTTAAACCTTTCGATGGAAAGACAAACTTCAAGCTATAGCAAAAGAAGATGAGAAATATCTTGATACAACAAGATCTCCGTATGTATATTATGGGAAGAGAGCATGGACTAAAGAAAACGATGGATAAAGCCTGGGTGAAAGCAGATCAGAAGTTGATGAGTTCCATTGAGCTTCATCTGTCGGAAGAGGTCTTGTACAGTTTCATGGAGGAGACGTCAGCTAAAGCTACTTGGGATAAGTTACAGTTACTGTATATGGGAAAATCTCTTTCAAACAGATTTTTCTAGAATGTTGAACTATACGATTTGCGTATAGATAAAGACAAGGATCTGATGGAATACCTGAATAGATTCATTCGATGTATTTTAGATCTTCTGTAGCTGGAGGTAAAGTATGAGATAGAAGACACGGCACTGCTCTTGCTACAGTCTCTTCCACCATCTTACAAGTACTTCAGGACCACCTTGATGTTCGACAAGGAGACTCCCAAGTTCGAGAAGGTTATCTAAGAAATCATCTCTCAATCGAAGATATGTAAGAATATAGAAGAAGATACGAAGGGTGCATGATTCATGGTAAAGAGTTCTCATGAGCACCGAAGCTGATCGAAGGATCAGTATGCCAGAAGTCAGAGCCGGGATAAGAGTCGATCGATATCTAAGGGACGAACAAAGAATTGAAAATGCTTTCACTGCAAGAAGAAAGACCATATTAAGAGAAATTGCTACGATTTACAAGATAAGATGAAGGAGAAGTAAAAGAGGACGGATAACTCTGACAAAGCAGGTATCGTTTCGCAAAGTAGTGATGGAAAGTTACTTTCCATATCCTCATGTAATAATTCATCTCAATGGATCCGTGATAGTGGTTGTACGTTCCATATATGTGCAAACAGGGATTAGTTTGAAACATACGAAGAGAATAATTAAGATGAATTTCTTATGGAGAATGATGTCTCTTACAAGGTAGTAAGCATGGGAACAGTAAAACTTAATATGAATGATGGTACAATTCGTTTGCTTGGGAGCGTAAGGTACATTCCAACCCTCAAGTAGAACTTTATTAATTTCTTTGGGTGCTTTGGATGTAAATGAGTACGCCTACTTATTAGGTAATGGGAAGATCAAGGTTACTAAAGGATCACTTGTGGTGATAAAAGGAGAAAGGCAGGTGAATAATCTGTACAGACTGTTAGGGAGCACGATCTTGGGTGGAGCGGCAGTCTCTATATTAATTCATAAGCGAAAGGAGGCTGCAGAAACTACACAAAAAGAAGCTGCTAAAAGGTATATACGAGTGTAAATTGGAGTTGTATCGATCTTGCATTATAAGGAAGGAGTCCAAGGTTTTGTTCAAGTTGACTTCTACGGAGAGAAGGATGAAAATCACTCTAGATTACCTTCACTCTGATGTTTGGGGACTGGCTCTGACTCGTTCGCATGGTGTAGCTCGATATTTTATCATATTCCTAGATGATTACTCTCAGAAGGTTGGTTCTACTTCATGCATGAGAAGTTTGAGGTGTTTGATAAAGCCAAAACTTGGAAGGCAAAGGTGGAAAACCTAACGGCGAGGAAGATCAGGTATTTAAGGAGTGACAACGGAGGTGAATACAAAGATATGAGATTCATAAACCTCTGTTAGCAGGAGGGCATTACTAAGCATTTCATAGTGAAGAAGACCCCTCAGCAGAATGATACTATAGAAAGGATGAAAAGAACTCTTATAGAGAAAGAGAGATGCATACGAGTATATGCAAATATGCCCGAGTCCTTTGGGTAGAGTAGGTTAAGAATGCGTATTAATTGATTAATTGATCTCCCTTGAAGTTACTGGAATTCAGATGTACCGAGGAGGTATGGTTTGGAAAAGATGTGGATCTTTTAATAATAAAGGTGTTCGGATATAAGGCATTTGCTATCATCATGATCGATGGGAGGATCAAGTTGAAGCCAAACTCGCAGGAGTGCCGGTTCATGGGCTTTGAATGACGTGTGAAGGGCTTTAAGTTATTGGATCCAAAGAATCGAAAGAAGATCATCAGTAGAGACGTCGTCTTTTTACGAGACAACCATGCCTATGGTAGAGGTGAAGTCAGATGTGGCAAAATTCAGTTAGGGAGAGAAGACTACTATAGATATTTTGGTTATCTCGAGAGATATGGGTCAAATAACTGAGGACGAAGTAGTTTGCACATCAGAGGGTCATGTGGATGGGCAGTAGCAGGTGTAGGCACCAGTGGAGGCTCAGGCGGAGGCTCTGGTGTAGGCTCAAGTGGAGCCTATAGGCACGATTCTGAGAAAGTCAAAAATGGCCATCAAACAGCCTCGAAGATAGGGATGGGATGATGAAGCTTGTTATGCTTTCATCATCAGTGAAGATGATCCAGTGAGCTATGATAAGACTACGGCTAGCAGTAAGGGGCAAAGCTGGAAGAAGGTTATAAAGGATGAGATGAGCAGTCTCCACAAGAACTCCGTTTGGGACTTTTTTTTAAGGCCCAAGGGAAAGAATATAATATATTCTAGGTGGGTTCTAAGGAGGAATGAGGGTATGCAGAATGTTTGTTGTAAAGGGGTTGCTCAGCAGAAAGGAATTGACTATGAGGTGATCTTCTCTCTCATAATCAAGCATACCTTCATTAGACTACTACTAGCTTAGGTTGCTCATCATGATATGGAGCAGGAGTATATGGATGTGAAGACGATGCTTTTTTATGAGGATTTTAAGGAGGAGATTTGCATGTCACAATCGGACGGGTTCATTGAAGAAGGCAAAGGGAATCATATGTGTAGACTGAAGAAGTTGATCTATGAACTCAAGCTATCACCAAGAAAGTGGTACAAGCACTTTGAATAGTTCATAGTATAGATCGGCTACTCGAGGGGAATATATGACTATTGCGTCTATACTCACATCTTTGAGGATGGAGAAACTATAACATTGATGCTCTATGTTGACAATATGTTTATCGTATATCGTGATATGAGAAAGATAGCCGAACTCCAGAAGATGTTGACCAGAGAGTTTGAAATAAAGGTTCTCCGGAATGCGAGGAAGATTCTCGGTATGGAGATCATGAATGATAGAAAAGCTGCGAAGCTCTAGTTTTCTAAAGGGACCTATATCCGAAAAGCCCTTGAGAGGTTTAATATTAAGGATGCAAAGCCAGCCTCTCCTCTATAGGCTTCACACTTCGCTTTGAGCAATAGGCAGGGTTCTTCTACAGAGAAGGAGATTTGGGAGATGCAAAAGACACCATACGCCAGCACAATAGGATGTCTGATGTATATATGTGATGGTTTGCACGAGGCTGGATCTAGCACAGGCGATGAGCATCGTGTCTAGATTCATGTCAAATCCGAAAAATGTCCATTGATAGGCGGTCAAGTGGATCTTAAGGTATTTGAAGGACAATGTAGATAAAGGGATCTTGTTTGGCAGGTAGAAGGGAGAACCCAGTATCATAGAACACATATCCTATAGCAAAAGGGTCTACCACAAGATATATATTCATGTGTAGAGGGGGATCGGTCTATTGGAGTTCTATTCTACAATCGATGATGACGCTCTTCACTACTGAGGCAGAGTATATGGCTTTAACAGAGACAGCAAAAGAGGTTATCTGGTTAAAGGGCCTAGTTGGTGAATTGGGATTGAGTCAGAGTTCAGTCATGGTCTAGTGTGATAGTCAAAGTATTTTTTGGTGAAGAATTCGGTCTTGCATACAAGGACGTAGCACATAGACATCAGATACCATGTGACCAAGGACTATCTGGATGATGGTGAGATCGAGGTGGAGAAGGTTTACACGGATGAGAACGCTTCAGATTTTCTCACAAAGTCGTTTACTAGGAAGATGTTTTGAGCATTGCTCAAGCATGCTCCAACTTGTTTCCTGCTAGTGCTGTAGAGAAAACACATTGCCACTTGAGGTGCGATGGAGGCATGTTGAGACTTACCAAGGTGGAGGTTCCCTGGAATGAGAGCATTAGTCGAAAATTCACCAGGTGGAGTTTATCAGAGTTTTGCTAAGTTTCAGCGAGGACAGAGCATGACAGGAATCTCAACGTGGAGGACCCAAGCATACATATTAGAGGGTTGGTACCTTGGGCACCAACTGTGTGGCGCCCGGTCACTGGCGGGCACCAGGATCGAGGTCAACCCAAGGCGCTACTTTTGGTGCCCAGGGCGAAAGTCTCATGTCCGGTGATTTTTGGGCTGCCAGGTCATTAGCGCCTGATGGCACCCATGGCGCCAGGCACAAAACGTGCACGGGTTGACCTCGGGTTTGCACGAATTTTGGGGACTATAAATAGGGTTTTGACCCTATATTTTGTATGGAGTTGTCATCGTATTTGACGGCTGGTTTTAGGGTCTTGCTTCGAGCTTCTCCATTGAGTTTGAGAGACGAACAAGATCGAGGATCGAGATAGGAGATTGGTCTCCTTGAGATCCGGTGGAGATGTGGAAGAAGAAGAGGGTTGTAAGCCAAATCTAATTCCATATTGTTCCAGGGTGGTGACCAACACCCGCAGAAGTAGGGATCTCCGAATTGTGTGAACAAACTTCTTTGTGTCGTGTGGATTGCTTTTCTTTGTTATATTTTCTCTATGATTGCAATCGTTGTTGGTCAATTCGATCATTCTCTTCGGATCGTTGGAGATCCGAAAACTCTAGATCGCTTACACGAGCATGAGGCAGTGGATCAAGATCTCATTTGAGGTATTCCGCACCAATACTCTCCATAGTGTCCATTCCAGGAGTCGAACTGGGGACTTCTCCAACATGAGAGACAAGAAGTGCCACCATGCCAAGAGTGTTAGAGAGGTGGAGACCAAGTTTGAGGAAGCCACAGAAAGTCCAAGGTGGATCCAGTACAACCAAGGAAGTAGAAGAACATTTGTTGATAGTTCAGGAAGTAATGCGCAAGTGGAGGAACATGCGCACGACTTGAAACGTGCACACGATATTCACATCGTGCGCACACGACCTTGATTTACAAGTATGCTGAAGTGGGATATATTGATCCTCCCAGGATTAGAAAAATCATGCGCATAATAATGGTACATCGTGCGCGCGACCTACTGGTTTCCAGCACCGACTTGCTAATATATTCTCCTTTTGGGGGTCTCTATAAAAGGGAATGTATTTCCTAACCCTAAAGGAGTTGAACCTAATCTTAATCTATTACTACTCTTGGAGAGGCCCGGCGGATTGGGGTTTGGCTATGGTTTCCTCCCAAAATCGAGAAGGGGGAAATCCTTGCTCGACGATTGGGGATTCTTGTGAAACTTAGTTGAGATGAGATATTGCCTTGTATTTGATCGGTTTTTCTCTACTTTATTGAAGATAGTGGAATTGGTGTGGTGGAGAGAGGAGGTAGGCAATTTGCCGAACCTCTGTAAACTTTGTGTCTCTTTTCTATGCTTGTGGTTGTCTTGCATTTCAGATGCTTGATCTCAGATTTAATTTGTGCATGTGGTTTTTCGATTTGGGTGCTAATTTTTTAGAGACGATCTCGTTGATTGATCGTTCTTCACATTGGGCCTATCATAACTCGTTGACAACTGATGATATTGGTATTCCAATGTGCTAGTTTGTTGCTTGATCGCCAACAAAATTTCGGTTGGTAGAAAATAAGAATTTTATGTTTCCATTTGTTTCTACTTCTTTGCAGTAGTGTAAAGTTATTTTAAACAAAGGTTCTACTTGTTTAGATGGAAATGGCCATAATGACATGTGCTTTATCATAAATTCTAGAATCCACAAATAAAAGCCCTAACCATGGGGTGAATTTGATGTGAATCCATGTCCCCTCTCACCAAAAAACACACATTCGGGCATCTCCGAGGTCAATAAACGATCGAAATCGATGTCAACATGATTATTGTTTCTATCCATCGATTTACATTGCTTCAAATCCTAATTCAAAATACTAGTCTGTATTTGTTGATTGACATAAATTCAATGGATTTTGAACCAATCGATCATTACCATGATGTGAATGTCTTCCCCAATGCATCAACAATTTTATAGTGTTGTTTCTCAAAAAAAAAACACAATTATAGTGCCAACACTCACTAAGGATCACAATAGTACTATTATTGGGTGCGTAATTGTTGCTAGCCTAATGAAAACACACTTTAGTCCTGGCCACTAGATTTTAATTCCAATCTTCCTAGCTAATTGACTGTTAATCTTTCAAAATTTTAGGGCAACCAATGAGAAGCATAAATGTTCAAATTTAGAAGGTAAGATTCGCAATATATATTGAATCATAGAACCAAGGGGGACTTAGTGAACGCTCCCCGACAAGAGACCAGTGTTAGCTAAAGGACAACCATATTTTAAGTACGGAAAGACCCCTCATTGTGCTTCAAATTTTCTTTTCAATGCCACTCCATTCTAAACTAAACCTAATCCTAAACCCTACGATCTATAGGCTATGGGATGAACCATAGACCTAACCCTAATCCTAAACCTAATCCGAATATTGAACCCCTACGTCTGTAGCCCGCCGCTTGTCTCTGTTGCTCGCGGCCACCGGGGCGGCGGCGGCGGCGAGTAGTTACAACTTGCGTTGCTGCTCACATTCGCTACCATCGCCGCTTCCTTCGCTCGCGCCTGTTGCTGCTGCCACCTTCGATAGTCTCGCCACTACTCGCGAAGAAATGGGAGAAACGGGGTGAGGGCATTTTCGGATTTTGGTAGCCCTTTTCACCAATCCAATCTATTGTCTAGGAACCTTAAACAAATCTCTCGCCCGTACTTTTCACATTACTGATCTGTTTTAAGGGACCTTAAACACATTAACCCTAGAACAAATGGAGATTAACTTGTGAGACTAGGATTATTTCACATACCTACTCAAATGAGTAACACGCATGCTACTATCTTGAAGAATTCGATACAGCGGTACCCCAACTGCTTTTCCTCAAATGATCATGCTTCATTGCAATTCAATTTGGGAATTATCTCATCCTAGCTTGGAGAAATGGCTCTATCGGTGGTAAGTTTACAGTTATTATGTTGATGAGTAAACTATTTTTTTTACCGTGAATTACATGAAATCCTCGGAACTATTGTCAATTTTCACATTACCTCCCTGAACTAAAAAATATAACAAAATTGCCATGAACCATATCTAGGGGGGGGGGGGGGGGGGGGGGTAAACCATTGATGAAAAACACGATCGATCGGTTACCATTTTTTGTACAAAATGCTAAGTTAAGATATTTCAAAGTTCAGTGGTATTTTGTTCGATCGGTTTTTTAGTTCAGAGGGATAACATGAAATTGAGTAATAAGTTAGGGGGGTTCAGGTAAAAAAAACTTTTTTTTTTAGGGTGTAAGGAATTGCAGAGTAAACTGAATTCTAGATAGTATGTATGTCTCTAGACTTAAAAAAGAGATTGCCATATATGTTGATGTGATGCCAGCCATGAGTAACCTATTCCACATGCACCATTTCAAGGTCTGCTAAGGTGCACATGGTACTGTCTGCAAGGTGAGTAATGGTGGCATGCACCACCAATGGAGGGTGATGGCATCTGCACAGATGGGATGAGGGGACCCTGTTGTTCTTTCTTGATGGGCAATTTCCTTCCCTTGGATATCCTACAGAGCAGCTAGCTGCATGTAAGGGTAAGGCATGAACTTCAAATATATATTGCTCCATGTATACCCAAATAAAGATTGAGGTATACCTAACATGCAAAGGGGTACATGTCCTCTCCAGCCTTTTGTCCCTCCCTTACAGCTAAGGAAAGAAAGGGTTCCTCAGTGGGTCCACTCACATCTGGAGGAGGGGACCATACATTGAATGCCTTTCTTATGATCTCATTTATGACACTTCCTTTGTTGTAGTGCTCTCTCTCTCTCTCTCTCTCTCTCTCTCTCTCTCTCTCTCTCTCTCTCTCTCTCTCTCTCTCCAATTCAAAAGTTGCAATGGGCTGCTCTTTCTTGCCATATGGTCATGGCATGCATGAGTGGCCTGGCCTTTGGGCTCTCTCCTTTGCTTTTACAGCTTGGGGTTGAATGCAAGTTCAACTTATAAAATACTGTGAGAAAAAGAAGTCAAAAGGATTCGCATGAAGAACATTTAATATCCATCTGCATATTTCCAAGGCTGCTGTTGTATAAGATATTTTGCATGGATAAAAGAGCTAGCCCAAACAAAGGTTTTGCTCAGTGATTACATGCTCATAATCTCCACAACATTGGGTGCATACAAGCTAGCTTGACCTCATCCTATTATATAGTAGTCATCACTAGCCACCTTGATACCATCACTCATTCACTAAGTTCTTTAGAAAATTGCATATGGTTTTAATTATAAATAATTTGATTATATATATATTCTTTTTTCGGATGATGTGTACTTATTTGTATGAGCAAATGCTATTAATCCCAAAGGTTTATCCCGAATGTTTTAAACAGAATGATGTGGCATATACCCAATCATCGTGTCCCTTTTTCTATTTGCCGGTCGGACTAAGTGTAATTTATAGACCAGGGCTGGATGCAACAGACGATTGTGATCGTGATATATTATTTTTGTTTAAAGAAATCAGTATAGCATTCACGGTAAATAATATTTTTCCTATTTGTACTGCATATCTATGTGTTGATTTTTTTTTTTTGAGAAATTCTTTGTATGTGTTGATCTTAAGTGCTACAAATTAACTGAAGCATTATTTCTCACTTTCTCATAAGAGGGATCTAGGGTATATATGCCCTGCTCAAAAAGTTGGTGAAGAGCTTCAATCACCAAGGAGCCAATCCAACCAATGGTTTTTAGCTGTGGGATCCAATGTCAGAGGATTTCCAACGGCCTCCCTTGAGCCCTTCCTTAGCCAAAATGTCGAGCAGTAATGAAAGCAAAAAACACCCTCCAATGGCCTCGCTTAAAGTCTCGCTACAGTAGTTGATCGCTAGCTACTCCGTAATCACATGAGACGTGGGGCATCACGTAGCTACCTATGGGCCCGCTCGCTTTCGTCAGTACCGAAGCGACGTCGAAAGCGATGTTTATAATGAGGAGAGGGCTACGCGATTTCGACTGTGGCAGTAGTGCCCTTGGCAACACGTACGCCAGCCTCCCTCCGATCAACTAATGTGATCAAGTAGCTAGCTAGAGAAGGGCATGAGAAGTACGTTGGAGATGCTCTCTCTCTCCACTCCTACCTATCCTGCGTGGCACTATGATCTTCCTAAAATCGTCCCTTTAGCAACTTAGCAACTCCTAGTTAGGAGGCAATTGGAGATAATTGGAGATGCTCTTAATCTCCACTCCTACCCATCCTACGTGAAACTAGGCGTTCCCTAAAACCGTCTAATTAGGAGCTCCTAGCTAGGAGACTAAGAGTTGCTCTCAAGATTACATGATGCATGATCCTAGCCTCATGTCTTTTTGTAGCACTCATTGGTGTGGTTGATTGACACCTTACCAAAAAGGAGCCTCCAAACAAAAAAGGATATACCCTAATTTACATAAATAAAAATGACAATAAATTTACATAAACAATGGTCCACATTCTTTTTTTTCAATACACATTAGGGAATGGACAGAACTCAAACCCTAATTTTCTCATACATGAGAATCAACCAAGATACAAAGCCCCTTGCTAATAAAATAATTTGGGCATTTCACCACACAAACCATAGATGGAAATTATTCTCATCTAACTTAAAAAAGAAAAAAAATAATATATATATATCATTAATTAATTCTCTACGATCAATAGATCTCTGAAAATATACACTTCTTTCCTTGCATCGATCAACGGATCTATTTCTGATCATCAAACCCCAGATCAGTTGGAGGCCTGCACAGAAGAGAAAAGAATCCAGAGCCAGGAGCTAGCGCCATGTTAGAGCAGCTCTGCGGTGTCCTCGAGCTCCATGTCAACCAGGCCCTCCTGAACTTGCCCAACGCTCTCATCGAACAGCCATGTGTCGAGGAAGGAGAGGGGCTCTTCGGCCTCGGAGCTCGCCATGCCCTCGTCCCCGAAGAGGCTCGTCTCCGACGCCTCCGGCACGGCCGGGCCGAACCCGAAGATCGAATCGAGCGAATTGGGCGACACGGTGTTGGTCCCCTCGCTCGAGGCCGAGTCGGCGGCCGCGACCGCCGAGTGCTGCGTCGACCACGAGCTCGACCGGGCAATGCCGGGCTTGGGGGAATTCCGCATCCACCCCTCGAGCAGCCGGGATATGTTCTCGGTGCTGGACGCGTAGGTCGCCGAGGACGGCGGCGGCAGCGGGTGGCTCGCTCTCGTGTACGAGTAGGCCTTCGGGTCAGAGAGGCAGGTGGGTTTCTCTAGAGAGAGGGCCTCGCAGAGAGCTCTGTTCGCCATGTTGATGTCGGTTTGGAGCCTCCTCTCCCACTGCCCTTTGGAGATGGGTGGATAGGCCGAGCACTCGCTGCTCGTCGGGTTGGCGCCGGGGCCGCCGGTCTGGAGCCGCCGGAGCTTCTTCTTCAGATGGGTGTTCCAGTAGTTCTTGATGTCATTATCTGTTCTTTCTGGGAGATAAGAGGCTATGGCTGCCCATCTGCACTCACCCACAAAAGGGGTTAAGACTAATTAAACCCTAGATCAAGCCATCTTAATTATTTTATATAGATCTCTACTTTGGGAAATACAAATCCAAGTAATCAAGAGTTCTTGATTTCTTTTCTTGGAGCCAGGAATTCTCTTTGTGCTATTTACCTGTTACCCAAAAGAGCCTGGAGATGGATTATGAGCTTCTCCTCCTGATCTGTGAAGTTGCCACGCTTGATCCCTGGCCTGAGGTAGTTGGTCCATCTAAGCCTGCAGCTCTTACTGCACCTCATGAGGCCTGGCAAGCAGGAGGGGGGTGGATTTATAAGCAGGATTTAGGGTTAGGTAAAGTAAACCCTAGAGACCCTTTTTGGATTTAGACCTCAAGATCACAACATATGTTGACAAATTAAAGAAGCTAGCTAGCTTTCTGATCAAAGAGGAAAACCAGATCCTAGAGAGAGAACTGATGAGAGGGTATCATCATGTGGGGAAAAAAAAAACCCCAACAAAGATCAGTAAGGGAAAACTACCTGTGTTTGTGGGAACAGCCCTCCAGTTCCCAGGACCATGCTCCTGGATGTAGGATACAAGGATGATGTCCTCCTCTGGAGTCCAAGGGCCTTTCTTCACACCTATCTTGTCACAGCAAGGTGGCCTCCCCATCTTCCTAGCTTCCTCCCTCCCTCTTCTTAGAGAGAGAGAGAGAGAGAGAGAGTTTCCTCTTCTTCCTACCTAGTCTTCCTCCTTAGAGAGAGAAGAAACAAGGGTCCAAGACAATGGTTCCCACTGCATATATACACAAGAGACCTGAGGAGAGCTCGCTGACCCTATAGAGAGAGAGAGAGAGGGAGAGAGAGAGGGGGGCTTGGGCAAGGTGTAGAAGAGGGAGTCAACAGAGACAGCAAGGAGCATTAACTCTGGGGGCACTCTAGGTCGTAAGTCAGCTAGGGTGAAGTGAAGTGAAGTGAAGGGCATCCTCTGCCTCACAAAACCGCGTGGCATTCAATGAGGTTGCACCGAGAGATTTGAGAGAGAGAGAGAGAGAACCCTAGAGCTCTGGGGTTTGTTGGGCTCAAACATTTTGAACACACAAACTTGTTTTCATTAGCAGTGATGATCATGTTTTGGGAGGAGGAGAGGACCTTCTAATGGGTTCTTCTTTCCCCTTGAAGTGCAATTCCATATCATGCAGAGAAACCCTAATTTTTCTGTATTTTCTTTTTTTTTATAGGTATGGAAGAGCATATTATTATGGTGTGCATCTGCAACATTGAGATTCAATGTGGTGCATCAGTGTTGGCAAAGGTCCTTCCTTCCATTCTTTCTTTCTTTCCTTTCTATTTTTTTTAATTAATTTTCTCTTTTTGCATCCCTCGACGTCTTAGGTCGCCCTAGCCTCTATCGGTTATTTATTCGGTGAAGGAGGAATTCATCCAAGGTCTTCGGTACAACCACCAAGAGACTTTACCAGGTAATTAAGTCTTTTTTTGGTAGCATTAATTCGATTAGAGTCTCATTTGTTTTCGTTCATCCATGTTAATTCCTAAAATCGTTAATTCCCTCGCCACTCACCTCCATCTTCACACATTTCCATTACATGCATACATTCAATTCTCCCTCCTAGAAAGGAAATAATACATTTTCAACCTAGAAATAATTAAGAAAATGAATTAGTAAGTAGAATGAGATTTTCTCGCTTTGAACAACATGGCGTAAACTACTTCGTATAGAAAATGCAAGTTTTCACTAAAACATGCATAATCGAGCGAAACCGGTGGTCAAGTAAAACTAGTTGTTTATAGCACTGTTTTAAAAAATTAAAACGAAAAACGAATATGCGACTGCCTAGCTGCGGATTTTGTGGGTTTTTCCGATAGCTAGGCTATCCGTCGCAAATATTGCAGCAATATCCTAGCGACCAAAGCTATTGAAATAAGTAGGAGGAAGCCTTGGGCCCATGTATAACCCACATCGCCCCTAATTAATTCGGTGGTCTACTCAACGAGTCAAGTAAGAGCTCACATTTTTTTTGTTGACAACCTGGCTAGTGAATTAGCCTCTAGGGGTTAACATTAAATAGTCGAGGACAACCTTCGTCACAAGTGACAACGTACGAGCTCCTTTGGTTAAGACGTGGCGGTTTATTCCCTAAGAGCATGATTCAAATCCCTGCTTCGTGAAAACAAAAAAACCTTTCACGTGGGGGGACGAGGGTCGGGACAGATCCACTAGGGATCGTGTGACGACCACGAGCCAAAAGTCAACACTCAATGAGACATGAAAAGCCAAGATGGATGAGGTGAGGTGAGGTATACAAGGCCACAAATTAGTCCCACATCAACTGAAGAGAAAGAGATTATGTCCTATATATATAGTTTCCCCTCTCAAACGGATACAATGTGTTTTAAATCTGTAAACCGCAGCGAATCTCATAAGAACTTCGGGAAAGTCCTCGTACAGTAGGGTACAAAGTGGTATATGATGTCCGTGTGGGATAATATGTTACAAAATAGTATCAAAGCCGGATCTCCTAACAAGGGGGTCTAATCCCACATTAGAACGTGTGGCCCTTAAGAGGGGAGAATTTTGATGACTAAGAGCTAATAGCTAATAGCTAAGAGCCAATAGTCAAGAATCCTGAGATGAGGAAAGCTAAGATAGATGAGGTAAGGTGAGGTAAAGTATACAAATTAATCTCACATCGTCTAGAGAGAAAAAAATTATATATATATATATATATATATATATATATATATATATATATATATATATATATATATATATATATATATATATATATATATATATATATATATATAGGAATGCTATGTTGCGACATGCGGTACGTGCGGCACCGCACCGCAGCCGTTTGATGCATGTGCTGCGTGCATCGCATGCACGCAGCGGTGCATCAGACGACATGCGGTAGGTGCCGCACTTACCGCATACCGCATTATAGCATTTCTCTCTCTCTCTCTCTCTCTCTCTCTATATATATATATATATATATATATATATATATATATATATATATATATATATATATATATATATATATATATATATATATATATATATATATATATATATATATAGGGAAAGGGGATGCTGGACCTGAGGTGCAGCATCGTTGCTGCACCTCAAGCATTATTTTACCTACCTAGAAGTTTTGGAATTTGATGAAATTTGGTGAGGGTGTTTTTTAGGGTAAGATGATCATCCTCACCAATTTTCATCAAATTCCAAAACTTCTAGGGGGTCAAATAGTCGAAGCAAAATCAGTTGTCCGCAGTCACCGTTAAAATCTGCATATTTTGCTTCGACCATTTGATCCCTCTAGAAGTTTTGGAATTTGATGAAAATTTGTGAGGATGATCATCTTATCCTATACAACACCCTCACCAAATTTTATCAAATTCTAAAACTTCTAGGTAGGTAAACAAGCGAGAGGTGCAACGTTGTTGCTGCATCTCGGGTGCAGACTCCCCGTCCCCATATATATATATATATATATATATATATATATATATATATATGGGGAGGGATACTCTTACTAATGGAATCTTACTAATAAAAGTTACAAATCGCCTTTTACCTAATCAGAGGTTTCAGAATTTGATGAAACTTGGTGGGGATGCTCTCTACGGCAAGTTGATCATCCTCACCAAATATCATTAAATTCTATAACCTCTAGGGGCATCAAATATGTTATTCAAATAAACGTTAAAATAAACGGTCGATAAAGCTTCTAACATTTGACGCTACTAGAGGTTATATAATTTGATGATTTTTGGTTAGGATGATCAACTTGCCATAGAGAGCATCCCCATCAAGTTTCATCAAATTCTGAAATCTCTAAGTTAGGTAAAAGGCGATTTGTAACTGTCATTAGTAAGATTCCATTAGTAAGAGTATCCCTGCCCTATATATATATATATATATATATATATATATATATATATATATATATATATATATATATATAGAGAGAGAGAGAGAGAGAGAGAGAGAGAGAGAGAGAGAGGACTGCTCACGTGCGGGACGTCCCGCAGCGGTATCCTGACGGACAAAATGTGAGCCGTCCAATTACGATCGGGATTAACGTGCAGATTCCGTACGGTGGGCCGGGGGTTGTACGGGTCGTCTGATCATCCTATAAGAACTCTATAGTTAAGCATACTTGTGTGATCTTTTAGAAAGTTTTCATGCAAGAAGGATCAAAGTGAACAATATCATGTCTGTATAGGGCGTGATGTTATATTTCAAATTAATTAAATCTGGCTCTCAAGTCCAGCCGATGCATAGATAACTCAATTTTCTTTATATGAATTTGGTCAAATCCGGAGGCTAGATGTACTGTCGAATAAGGATAGTGATTTCGACAGCTTAGCCGCTGTAAATGTAAATTCAAATTCGACGACCAGGTTGAAAAAGGTCTTTTTGACGACACCTAATGCATGCGACCACCGCATGCGTCTGCCCGATCACTTATTCAAGATTTAATTGGCTATTTTTGGCAGCCAATTTAGGGATTATCTGTTGTGTCTTCTTGAACAAACATACTCTTTAATAACTTTTGCTTAAATAAATCAATAGAATTTTTTATCTGAAGGATGCATGAGAATATGCTACAGCATATTTCATACCACTTTATAGTGGTCGGCCTCCGTCCCATCTTAGTGGCAAGTTTTCCCACCTATGATGTACTGACCACTATGGTGATCCCTTCAAAAAATAAATATATGGTTTAATCGAGTGAGGCATGGATTGATATAATAGCGTAAATTACAAAAACTTATCATGAACTATATAAGTCATTTTATATTGGTCCCTCAACCTTAGTTTTTAATAATTTGAACGTTGAATTATGCTTTGTCTGCATTTAGCCCCCTTTGTCAAATTTTATTCGTAAAATACCATTATCAAATCCTAATAAAACTCAAATAAGTTTTAAAATATTTAACTCATGCATACTAGGACAAGGGTATTTTGGGAATAAAATTTGATGGAGGAGGCTACATTAAGACGGAGTATATATAGCTCAGAGTTCAAATTGTTCAAAAAAGTTGAGGGACAAATATGAAATGAGATGCATTGTTCAAGGGAGGTTTTTGTAATTTTTCCTATATATTATATTATCCTAGCGCATATAATTAATAGACTAGTTATTTCCAAAAATATATATATATGAAGGTATATATTATATATTTTATATGCATTTCACGTTCTTGTATATAAAAGAAAGAAATTAATGTCTAATCAATAATAGAAGAGGCTCCTATCATGAGTTTATTCCGATTAGAAGGGATGAGACTCAAGAGAAGGAGAGGTAGATCCAACTATATGGTTAGAGGTAGTGCATAGATTTAAAAAGGCTTGAGTTAATTAATTGCAGTGTTAGCTAGCCTTTAATATATAGGAATGAACGGAGGAGAAGAACGATGAAGAAATGTCATAACTGCAGTGTTATATATTGTTACCAATCCCATGCCCCCTCAAAACCGATAATAAGAGGGAGTGGGCAATAGTATATGAAGACGTGGAACCCCCTTACCGATGTGGGGCTACTCAACATTCGCTTGCACACAGAGCATCTCTCGATCGGAGGGAGGGAGAAGATCTCGATCGGAGGGAGAAAAAGAGTACGACTGGACCACACGGAGGGGAGACAGGTTGGAGCCTAACTCTGATGTCTTGTTACAAACTCCGTGTCCCCCTTAAAACCGGTGATGAAAGGGAGAGGGGAACGATATATACATGAAGACATGAAACTCCCACTCCTTTATAGATGTGGGACTATTCTCAACAGTTATCATGACTAATTATCATTTATTTATAACTAGAAAATTGTTACCTTTAATTATAACATAGTCATTGTCTTTTGTGTCGTTACTTTATTTTTACATACCTAAAAATTCGACTTTGTTCTCTCTCTCTCTCTCTCTCTCTCTCTCTCTCTCTCTCTCTCTCTCTCTCTCTCTCTCTCTCTCTCTCTCTCTCTCTCTCTCTCTCTCTCAAATGACATACATCAGGATCCTTAGCACAATTGTAAGGGCGATGACATCAAAACTGGCACCTGAGAGTAAAACATATGTGTCATAATTTTGTTGAAAGGTTAGTCCCACAACGGTAAGAGGAGCGGAGTGGCCTCTCTTAATATACCCTCTACGCTCTCCTCCCTTCAAGAGGCAAAGGAGGACCAACCTTGAACCCAAGGGAGGCTCCAGGACCGACCCCCTCCCCACGGCCTCTCACTTTCAAAAAAAAAAAAAATTGATCCAGTCCCTGAAACAGTTGCTATTTAACAGTAAGGACAGTTACAAATCTTCTTTAACGTAGTCCGGTCCCTCCGTAATGTTGCATGAAGCATTAAATCCCTGTCTTAATTCTGCTTCTGCGGATAACGCTCCAAGCATTATATCAAATCATCCAATCTCGATCCCGTGCATCACTTCCTCTCATGTGTTTAATCCAATTTCAGAGTTATTGTAGATGCTACAGTAACTACGAGAATATTTTGTCCCATAGTAGAAACGAATGGTTTTGAGTGAAAAATCCCATCACTAATTAACAATTACATGACAATCATGCATCCAAGGGTTGACCTACCTAGGGCCCAGGGGATTGGTAGTTGGCCCATTCAAAACTGTGAACCCAAGCGGTTATTCACGACCCACATGACTCGCTCTCAATTTCCAAAGGACTCTGCCAGCTGAAGTCTCTGACTATGAGGTAATGATGCCTGCTTTTGAATCGATCTCCTCTCCTCTCCCTCTTCGTAGCACCAGCCACACCAAACGATTTACCAAAAATCCGACTCTCTACTCTTGTTTTTGTGAGCCTCTCTCTCTCTCTCTCTCTCTCTCTCTCTCTCTCTCTCTCTCTCTCTCTCTCTCTCTCTCTCTCTCTCTCTCTCTCTCTCTCTCTCTCTCTCTCTCTCTCTCTCCTTTAGTTTGCTATCAAAATTCAACATGTAGATATTTTCAATAGCATCGCTATATGGAGAAGATTAATCAATTAATGTTTTCAAAATATGAAAATTCGTAGAGAACAGTTGCCTTAAGAAGACTTTGTCGCTGTTCCAGAAACGTTAACTTTTCAATTGCAATTGCCACATTTTGTTATGAATTTTTGCTAAACAATTGTTATTAAATTTTACATCAATTTCTAATGTTTATACCCCCTTCCCCCCACCCCTCACCCCCCACACCCCCCTGGGAAAATCCTGGGTTCGCCACTGTCAAGAGGTTGTCCTCCTGGAGCAATCGGGTGTTGCCATGTGGTAGCAGAGCTGGACCTGTTTCGAGAGCACCTCCCGTGTGGCCCCAGTGCACCCCCTAACATTGAAATGTGCCCTGCATGCGGGTTAGTGTTGAACCGTTAGTCCCACATCGGTAAGAGGAGCGGAGTGGCCTCTCTAATTAATATACCCGATGTACGTGCTCTCCTCCCTTCAAGAGATATGCCTTTTGGAGCACTTGGGTTTTTTCATAATTTTATGGAACATTATCTTTAAAACATAGAAAAGTCGTAATAAAAAAAAAATACACTCTTTTAATGACATAAATAAATCCTTTCTTGATCCTGCATAGCCTACACGGTGAGCTAGTCACATATACAGTTTCTACATAAGATGCCCAATTTGATTGTGAGATAGATCTACATATTGCTCTACTTTTTAAGGATTTAATCATATGTTGTTCAATATTATGACAACCATGATCCAAGAGCCAATAGACAAGACTCATGAGGCAAGGAAAGTCAAGATGGATGAGGTGAGGTGCGATGAGGTGAGATGCCCAAGACCAAGAATTAGTCCCACATCGTCAGAGGAGATAAAGATTTTGGGCTATATATATGATCGACATCCCCTCGTTAACACACGAAAGACGTGTTTTAAAATCGTGAGACTTCGGAAAACATGGACAATATCTTGCATGTGTGTTAGGGCGGGTTGTTACAGAAACATACTTTTACTTCATTTTCTTCGTAGTATGATCACGTAATAAGAGTGGTGATCATGGGTTGAGGAGCAAAGATCACGTCATCTTAATTTTAAAATAAAGAAAATAAAGGTCAAGTTACAAAAAGAAAGTGGTATTTCAAACCTAGAGTTGAGGAGAAGAGGTGCATTCTGAAAAAGCTTTAATCTTGCAAGCTTAACATTTATAGACCAATGTCTAATGCCAAAATACACTAAAGGGAGTTATTAACTCTTCTAAGGAAGGACCTTGATGGCAAAGGCACTGAACTCTCCAGCTATTTCTCCGGCTACGGTGGAGAATGGAATGACTCCGCGAGGGGGGACGGGACCTCAGCTCTCCTACTTGGTAGCGGTGAAGGCAAACTCAGAGCGGCCACCCTTTTGGGGAGGGAGGATTGATGCATCTCATTGCTCTCGGATGGCAAATCTCATTGTTCTTGATCTCGAGAGGTTGCAGGCCTCGCAGGCGAGGTGGCGTCACACTCTAGCTAGTGGGTAACTTTTTAGGGCCTAAAATCCCTCTCGACACGCTTCGGAAGAGTATCGAGCACCGATGGTCTCACTACCAAAAAGATGTATTTTGTGGACAAAATATTTTATTACCGTCGGTACTAATATACTTATTACCTACAATAATAATAAAATCCGTCGGCATAATAACTTAGAATTTTTAAATATTTTTTCCATTTAAATTACCGACAGTAGGAGAAAGTCCGTCGGCATAATATATGTACCGAAAGATCATATTAATTCCGTTGGCAAATATATATATATATATATATATATATATATATATATATATATATATATATATATATATATATATATATATAGGGTCGAGATCGGATGACCCAGCAAATTTTGACCCAGCAATAACCCAGCACCCTTTGATGAACCTAGAGGTTTTAGAATTTGATGAAAATTGGTAGGCATGCTCTCTATGGTATGTTGATCATCCTCACAAAAAATCAGCCCATTCTAAAACCTCTAGATGCATCAAATGCTGATTTCAAATCAACGGTTTTTGACTATCAATTTTAACCGTTGATTTGAAGAGCGCATTTGATGCACCTAGAGGTTTTAGAATGGGCTGATTTTTTGTGAGGATGATCAACATACTATATACAACATGCCTACCAATTTTCATCAAATTCTAAAACTTCTAGGTGCATCAAAGGGTGCTGGGTTATTTGCTGGGTCAAAATTTGCTGGGTCATCCGATCCTGACCCATATATATATATATATATATATATATATATATATATATATATTACCGACGGTAATAAATATATCTATCGGTATTATAAATGATTATATTTAATAATATTTGATATTATTTTTACCGACGGACATATAATATATGTCGGTATTGAATATATATTTACCGACGGAGGACATTCAAGATTAGTTGGTGAAAACCCTGTGAATAACTCAGCGAACCGATCCCCTTTTCTCTGTTATCTCGATCTCGAATCCCAACTCCCCTTCACTGCCCATTCCGACTGGCGAACCTCTGGCCTCCCCTCCCCTCCCCTCCGGCGCACCTTCGGTCTCCCCTCCCATCCCGGGCACCTCTGGCCCCCCCTCCCCTCCCGCGCACCTCCGGCACTAGCTGCTCCTCCTCCTCCGATGACTTTTTCCTCGGGCTGAGACCTTCTCCTCCTTCGGTGAGTTCCCCTCCTCCTTCTCCTCCTCCTCCTTCTCCTCCCTCTCTAATTTGTTCCAATTCACACCCTAAAGTTTGAAATCTTAGCACAATACCCCTTTTGTCAACTATTTTGTTCCAAATCGCACCCTAAAGTTTGAAATCTTAGCACAATACCTCTTTTGTCAACTACTTTATTTGTGGCTTGATCATTTTTATCTAGGGCTGATTTTTGGATGGATCAGATCGATCGGAATAGAAGAGTTCGAAAAATTTCCAAAAATTTTCATCCCAAATGGTATTCTGATTCCGATTCCGAAATTTTGGAATTTCAAAATCCAATTCCGATTCGGAATTATCAAAATTTTTCAGAATGTTACATTTTCAAAAATTAGGTTTTCGGTTTAAGTTTAGGGTTTCGGAATCCCAAATGGTATTCTGATTCCGATTCCGAAATTTTAGAATTTCAAAATCTAATTCTGATTCGGAATTATCAGAATTTTTTGGAATGTTACATTTTCAAAAATTAGGTTTAGGGTTTAGGTTAGGTTTAGGTTAGGTTTAGGTTTAGGGATTAGGTTAGGTTTAGGGTTTCGGAATCCCAAATAGTATTCTGATTTGAATTCTGAAATTTCAGAATTTCAAAATCCAATTTCGATTCAGAATTATCAAAATTTTTCGGAATGTTACATTTTCTAAAATTAGGTTTAGGATTTAGGTTTAGGGTTTCGGAATCCCAAATGGTATTCTAATTCCGATTCTGAAATTTTGGAATTTCAAAATCCAAATCCGATTTGGAATTATCGGAATTTTTCGGAATGTTACATTTTCGAAAATTAGGTTTAGGATTTAAGTTAGGTTTAGATGTAGGGTTTACGTTAGGTTTAGGTTAAGGGTTTCGGAATCCCAAATGGTATTTTGATTCCGATTCTGAAATTTTGAAATTTCAAAATCCAATTTCGATTCGGAATTATCGGAATTTTTCAAAATGTTACCTTTTCGAAAATTAGGTTTAGCGGTTAGGTTAGGTTTAGGTTTAGGGATTAGGTTTGGTTTAGGGTTTCGGAATCCCAAATGGTATTCTGATTCCGATTTTGGAATTTTGGAATTTCAAAATCCAATTCCGATTCAGAATTATTGGAATTTTTTGGGAATGTTACATTTTTGGAAATTAGGTTTAGGTTTAGGGTTTCGGAATCCCAAATGTTATTCTGATTCCGATTCCAAAATTTTGTAATTTCAAAATCCAGTTCCAATTCGGAATTATTGGAATTTTTTGGAATGTTACATTTTTGGAAATTAGATTTAGGGTTCAAATTAGGTTTAAGGTTTAGTATAGGTTTAGGGTTTCATAATCCCAAATGGTATGCTGGTAAGCTCTAGGTTCTAGACATGCTAAATGGTTTCTTTTGTTTTCGTTTCGAATTGGAAGAAGACCTGTTGGATGTTTGGGTGGGGAGCCCTTGGATATTTGATGGTCGGGTACTCACCCTTAAGAGGTGGATGCCTTTCTTCCAACCGGTGACTGAGAACATCGATCGGGCACCTGTTTGAATCCGTTTACCAAGTTTGTTGATTGACTGTTTGGTGAAAGACATTGCAGCGGCAGCCGGGAGGTCGATTCGGGTTGATCTGAAGTTGCTTGATGGGTCGAGAGGCTTGTTTGTGCGCGTTTGTGTAGAGGTATATTTGACGAAGGATCTTGTTCCAGGCACAAATGTGGGATTGGGGGATTCCCAGTTTCAGTTCTATCAACCGTTTGTCCATGAAAATTTACCTCAGATTTGTTTCTTGTGTGGCAAGATCGGCTATTTTCTTTATCAATGCATAGAAGGGTCAGGACCCCCAATTAGGGCAGCTGTGGAGGAGGTGCAACCATCCCCAGTAGAGCGACAGTCGCTGCATGTGAGCTCTAGTCATTCGCCTCAGTCTGGTGGAGGTTTGCAATGATACATGCAAGATCGAAGTAGGCAAGGTTGGCGGCATTGACCTATGGGCCTTAGACGGTGGTACCCTGGAGGGGGGGACGACGAATACTTAGCGGTTCGCCACAATCGGCGGGGATTGCCGGCAAGGCTGGTGGAGCAGTTGGAATATCGAAGGAGGATGGGACATCGATAGTTCAACCTCGGGCGATACCCCCAACCCAGGGAGTGGTTTGGATTAAATCCCGAAAACCCAGGCCTCATGATCAGGGTGAGAGGTCATCGAGGCTGGGGTTCCCATCCAGGTCTTGATATCAACCTTTGCATTCGAATCTGGAGGGATTAGAAGGCCCAGTGCCCATGCAGTTCACTACAACAAATCTTCGTTTTCCCGGCGGCCAAAAATGGCTGATTATATGTTTAATCGGGGGCCTAGCCGTCACAAATGATGGCGGTATAAAATCCCCCTGCAAAAGATAATTTTGACTTGGCCGTCGGAAATACTGTAGCAAATTGGACGGCCAATCAGCCAAAATTGTTGCTGACTGGTTTAGAAAAAAATTTAAAAAAAGGATAAAAATCGTTTTTAACTCATCTCTCTTCTTCGTCCGTCTAAGTCGTCCTCTTCTTCGTCCTTCCACTCGGGTCGCAGACCTCTCCACCACCCGAGGCCATGGCGACGGGAGTTCATCTGCACCGCCCTCTCCTCCCTAACCTCCGTCGGATTAGTTTGGTGGCTTGTCGATCTGCTCGATCTTTTCCGGCCGAGTGGATCTCACTCACCGGATTTGCTCAACGTTTTCCGACGGGTTGGTGGGACGCCGGATTCACTAGACATTTTCCGGCCAGGTGGATTTCCTCCGCCGGATTTGGTCGACCATTTCCAGCTAGTTGGTTGACCGCCGAATTCGCTCCATATTTTCCGGTGGGGTTGGTTGCCCGTCGGATTTGCCCGACCTTTTCCGACCGGGTGGATTTCCTCCGCCGGATTAGCTTCATCTTTTCCGACAGATTTGGTGGGCCACCGATTAGAGAGCTTTTCCGGCCGTATAAACAATGGTCGCCGATTATGGCATCGCAAAATATCATTTCCGTTGTAGTGGTTTGAGGTGGTGAGTCGAGCCTCCACCCCAGGCTTGTTCGATCTAGTCCGCCCATCTCTATGAAGGCGATTTGGCAGCAAGCGGGATAGAACGACGGAGGAAGGATCAGTGGGCCGGTGGGGTCCAGTCCAGGCTCGCCAGCTTTGCCGTCATGATTAGAATCGGGCACTGCAGTTTATCCGTTTGACCGAGGATAGGCTGGGGGTTTAGAGGTGGGTCTTCATTCGGAGGCAGTTGACCTTGCTCGAGGAGTTCTTTCAAGGTCGGTGGGTGTTAGTGATAGTGTATAGTGTTGAGATACACATACCCGTAGATTACCTGTATAGGATACCCCTTGTCTTTCTTGTATCATTCATATATATTTGGCCCTTGGCCTAATAAGAACACTTGATTCATTTTCCCAAAATCTCTTGTATCATGGTATTAGAGCCAACTTCGAGCTCCCCTCCGAACAACCTCAAGCTCCCCTACCGCAAGATCTAAGATCTCAGCACCACTCTCCGGCGAGCTAGTCTCCGATCCGGGCCAGATCAGTACAGATCTGGTCTCACGGCTACTCCTCATCGACCGGCTCTGGATCTGCACCTCCGGATCTCTGCATCTGCTCTTCTTCCCGGCGAGATCCAAATCTGCACTTCTTCCCAGCGAGATCGGTGACCTCCAGACCGGCGAGATCTAGATCTGCATCTATTTTTCCTTCAGATCCAGATCTGCTCTTCTTCCCGACGAGATTGGCGACCTCTAGATCCGCGACCAATTTCAGATCGGCGACCGGTTTCAGATCTACTTCAGATCTGAAGACATCCTCTCCGGTTTCAGGTCCTCCGGCCAGATCTGAGATCTCAGCTCCTCTCCTCCTTTCGATCCAGATCCGCTCTTCTTTCCGGTGAGATCGGCGACCTCTCGATCGGCGACCGATTTTAGACCGGCGACCAGTTTCAGATGCACTTCAGATCTGAAGACATCCTCTCCGGTTTCAGATCCTCTAGCCAGATCTAAGATCTCAGCTCCTCTCCTTCGGTGACCTCATCTGCCGGCCAGATCTAAGATCCCAGCTCCTCTCCTCCGGCCAGATCTGAAGACATCCTCTCCGGTTTTAGATCCTCCGGCTAGATCTGAGATCTCAGCTCCTCTCCTCCGATGATTGCTCCTCTCCTCCGGCGACCTCGTATGCAGACTCCTTTCCGATCTGGACTCACGGTAGACACCTCTCAGATTTGAGCCTCGCAACTACGGCAGCCTCCTCTTCGATCTCTTCTTCAGATCTGACAGATCCACCGCGTAAGCCGCCATGGACTCCTCCTCCTCCGTAGATGCTCCTCCACTCGTGCCACTGCACTCTGAGAGCCTCCCATTCAAGTATACTCATGACTTCCTACCGAACTCGACGGACTTTCCTCTCGCCTCCTCCGCCGACTGGGAAGCATGGGCAGCCACCGTCCAGACCACACTTCTCGGACGTGGCCTCCTTGGATTACTCGACAGTACCACAGCGGCACCGAGTCAGGCTTTCCCCGCCGCCCTTCAAGCGTGGCACCTTCGTGATGCACGGGTCGCCGCCTACCTTGCCGCTTCGGTCGATCCGACGATGCACACTGACCTCGCCGCTCTTGGAGTATCTGCAGCCATATAACGCTCCCTAGTTGAGCGTTTCGTAGAGTCTAGCGGCGCCCGCGAGTATGCTCTTCTCTCTCAGGTCTAGTCCAAACAGTAAGGTGATCGTATGATCCAGCAATTCCATGCACAGATGCGTGGTTACTGGCGGGAGCTTCAATCACTGGTACCTCCTGTCTCTCCCAAGTGCCATGCCACCCACCAAGCCTTCTGGGAGCACCGTCAGCTTTACCAGTTCCTGATGGCCCTTCGACCAAAGTTTGGCTCACTTGCTGGTGCCTTGATCCACCGAGACCTACTTCGCTTGGATACTACCATTATCGAGTTCGTCGTCGAAGAGACCAGGCTGCGTACCATCGCCACCAGGGCTCCTCTGTCCCCCTCCAACCACACAGGCATCCTTACTGCAGCCCCAGCTGCCTCTTTTACTTCTGCTTCTGTTCGTGATCGGTTTGTGTGCACTCAGTACCACAAACTATGTCATGTCATTGCCACATGTTGGAAGCTACATCCCGAGAAGAGGCAGGGACCCCGAGGACGTGGTCGACCCGTTGGCTCTACTGCTGCTGTTGCTACTACTCCGTCTCCTCACACGGTTCCATCATCACCCCGGGGTTCCTTGGACGCTCCTGACACTACTCAGCCCCTTCAGCAGCAGCTTGCACAGCTTCAGTTCCGCCTAGACCAGCAGACGAGTTTCAGCCCCGCTGAGGCTTCCAGTGCCTCCAGTTCCTCTTCTCATTTAGCCACTCCCGGTACCTTCGCTACTTGAATTCTGGACTCTGGGACCTCCCATCACATGACTTCTAATGCTTCCCTGCTTATCGATTACCGACCGGCACCGCACATTCCATCGATACATACTATCGATGGCTCTTCTTTAGCCATCTCGCAGTGTGGATCGATTACCGCTACTACAGAGCCGAGCGATCGTCTCTCTTTACCCACTGTGTTGCATGTCCCCCAGCTTCGTATGCAACTCATCTCTATTAGCAGCCTCTGTGACTCCGGATGTGTTGTGATATTTTTTTTTTCTTTTTGTGTTGTGCAAGATCCACGTACCGAATGGGTGATTAGCGTTGGTCGTAGGTCAGGCAGGCTGTACCACCTCGATCATCTCTATCTTTCCCTCATTCCCCCTTATGGCGTCTGTAGTTTAGCTTCTCTCGATGTCGACTTGTGACACCGAAGACTCGGCCACATTTCTGAGTCTCGACTTAAGAGCTTACTCCAGACTGGAGCTCTAGGTCATTGCTCCTTTTCTTCTTTATCTACATGTACCGGTTGCAAGCTTGCCAAAGCTACAGCCTTACCTTTTCCTTCTATTATCTCTCAGAGTTCTGCTCCTTTTGACCTAGTGCACTTCGATATCTGAGGTCCTATACCTCTTCCTTCGATGTGTAGCTAGCACTACTATATATCTTTCATCGATGACTTCAGCTGATACACTTGGGTCTACCTTCTTCAGAACCGCTCTGAGGTTTCTCTGGTTTACGATCTTCACCTCGATGGTCCACACACAATTCGGTTATTGTATATAGACCTTTCGGTCTGATTGCGCCCTCGAGTACCTCTCCACTGCTATGCGGACACTTCTTCAGTCCCATGGGACCCTATTCCAGCACTCCTGTCCTCACAAATACGAGTAAAACGGAGTAGCCGAGAGGAAGCACCGTCATATTCTTGAGACATCGCGTGCTCTTCTTCTCTCAACTTCTGTTCCACGCACTTTCAAGGCTGAGGCTGTCTTGACCTCAGTCAACCTCATTAATATCACCCCTTCGTCTGTTCTCCCGGGTAGTGCATCTCCCCATAAGCGTCTTTTCTCTTCCCCTTCTGACTATAGTCTGCTTCGTACCTTCGGGTGCACTTGTTTCGTTCTCCTTCTGCCCCATGAGCGCACGAAGCTGTCCGAACGTTCTGTTAAACGCATCCTCCTAGGAATCAGTGCCGAGCACAAGGGTTATCGTTGCTATGACCTCTTGACACGTCGCCTTCGCATCTCTCGACATGTCTCCTTCGTCGAGGATGCCCCTTACTACTCCTCTGCAGCTTAGGACCTCACCTTCTTGGAGACTCCTCCCACTTTGTCTCTGACTCTCGAGCCTCTTCTATCACCCCTTTCGCCCAGCTCTACTTCTTCCTCTGTTTCTAGTGATTCTTCCACGAAGTCTTCCTCTGTCCCCTCCTCTCCTCCGTCACCAATTGCTTCTATAGGTCTTCCTCATACTCCTGACGTCTATGGTACTCCGCCTACTACGCCCAGTCCGACATCGCCGGTCATGGATCCTCGCTCGCCGCCCCAGTACCCTCAACGCGAGCACCACCCACCTGATCGTTTCAGCTTTAGCTCTGGCCCACCTAACCGTTTTGGTTTTGCCACGGTTACCTCCTACTCGCCTCAGTTTACAGTCTTTCTTGCAGCCCTTCACATAGACCAGGAGCCTCAATCGTACCAGGAGGCCATCCAGTTCCCTCAGTGGCGACAGGCTATGAGCGAGAAATTTTAGGCATTTGAGCAGACTCAGACTTGGGATATCGTCCCTCTTCCTGTTGGTATTGAGCCTGTCAGTTGTCGATGGGTCTACAAGGTCAAGCGGCGATCTGATGGTTTCATCGAGCGACACAAGGCTCGGTTGGTGGCCCGTGACTTCACTCAGGCATACGGAATAGACTACAAGGAGACTTTTGCACCTGTAGCTCAGATGACCTCCGTTCGTGCACTCCTGGCAGTTGCTGCAGTCCATCGATGGCCTCTTCTCCAGATGGACGTGAAGAACGTCTTTCTCCATGGTGATCTTTTAGAGGTCGTCTACATGCAGCCACCCTCTGGTTTGCATACTCCTCCCCATAATGTTTGTACGCTTTCGTCGAGCTATCTACGGGCTCAAGCAAGCCTCTCGAGCTTGGTTTGAGTGTTTTCGACGAGCCGTCACTGAGATCGGCTATATAGAGAGCTCGCAGGACCACTCGCTTTTTGTACGGTCATCTCCTCAGGGTAGGGCGATTCTCCTATTATACGTCGACGATATGATCATCACAGGTGATGACTCTGCTGCCATCACTTCCCTTTAGCAGCATCTTCGGCGTCGATTCTAGATGAAGGATTTAGGTCATCTTCACTACTTCTTGGGCTAGAGATCACCCACAATGAGCGAGGGATCCTGCTATCTAAGCAGAAGTAAACAGCTGACATATTCAGTCGAGCTACACTTTTCGATGATTACTCTGCTGTCACCCCTCTCGAGCTTCACGTGAAGCTTCATCCCATCGATGGTGAGCCTCTCTCATATCCTACTCGGTACCGACAGATCGTTGGTCAGTTGGTTTACCTCTGCATCACCAGGCCCGACATTGCTCACGCTGTTAGTATCGTCAGTCAGTTTGTCGAAGCCCCTCGCTCTGCTCACTACGTTATCTCCGAGGCACTATCACTCGGTCGCTCTTCCTATCATCGACTTCTTCTCTAGGTCTACGTGCCTACTCGGATGCTGACTGGGCTGGTGATCCGACCACTCGTCAATCGACTACTGGCTATTGCTTATTTCTTGGAGATTCTCTCATATCATGGCGCAGCAAGAAGCAGAGCGTTGTCTCTCTCTCCAGTACTGAAGCAGAGTTTCGAGCTATGGCCTCTACTACCAAAGAGATGGTTCACTTGCGACGTCTTCTTGGAGATCTAGGGGTTGAGATCTCTGGACCTACAGCCCTTCAGTGTGACAACCGGAGTGCAATACAGATTGTCACCAACCCGGTCTTCCACGAGAGGATGAAGCACATCGAGCTCGATTACTACTACTCTCGCCAGGAGTATGAGGCCGAGACTATCTCTCTCCCCTTTGTTTCCTCTGGAGACCAGATTGCTGACTTCTTCATGAAGTCACACCCTGCTCCACGTTTTCAGTTTCTGCTTAGCAAACTCATGGTGCATGACCCACCTTGAGTTTGAGGGGAACTGTTAGTGATAGTGTATAGTGTTGACATACACATACCCGTAGATTACCTGTATAGGATACCCCTTGTCTTTCTTGTATCATTCATATATATTTGGCCCTTGGCCTATGAGAGCACTTGATCATTTTCCCAAAATCTCTTGTATCAGTGGGTTTCTTAATGGTTTCCCGTCTTGTGTTACCGATGAAATGAACTCGATCCTCACAACGATTCCTGACATGGGAGAAATTGAGAGGGTGGCATTATCAGCACCGGCAAATAAGTCTCCTGGTCCTGATGGGTTGAACGAAGAATTCTATAAAAAGTGTTGTGGGTGCAAATTTTGGTAAGAAGTCTGCAAACAGCGGGACCCACCGGTCCTGCCTGGTGGGCCCATAAAGACTGCCGTGGGACCCACCAGCCCTGCCTGGTGGGCCCACGAAGACTGCCGCAGGACCCACCGGCCCTGCCTGGTGGGCCCATAAAGACTGCCGCGGGACCCACCAACCCTGCCTGGTGGGCCCACGAAGACTGCCGCAGGACCCACCGGCCCTGCCTGGTAGGCCCACGAAGACTACCGCAGGACCCACCGGCCCTGCCTAGTGGGCCCACAAAGACTGCCGCAGGACCCACCGGCCCTACCTGGTGGGCCCACGAAGACTACCACGGGACCCACTAGCCCTACCTGTGGAATCCCCAGGAGATAGCAGCGGGACCCACCATCCCTGCCTGGAGGATCCCCAGATACGATAGCAGAAATCGCCATTTACCCCGGAATTCCTCTTCGAGAATTCTATAAATAGCAGACCCCTCAAATGTAAATAATCTGATTTCCAGTTCTGAGATCTGATTTTCAGAAACCAGAGCTCTGGAATTTTCTAACCTCCGCTCCTCCACCTCTCCTCGATCTTCTTCTTCTTATCTTCGAAGAGATCTAAGAGGCTTCAGTGATACTCGGTCTATCGAGATCACTTCGAAAAAAGAGTTAGTGAATTCGGGTTGCTCCCTATAGCACGGAGACGTAGGCTTCGGCTGAACTCCGAGATCACATCTCGCGTCAACTCTCTGATTGCATCTCTCTCTGTTTATGTATTGAGAACGGCAACTCCAATCCATAGATCGAACAACGATCTTCGACTCGAACCTCAATTGACTGGTGCGGCGAAGTCTTCGGGTCGGCACGAAGATTTTCCCCCACAAGTGTTGGGAAGTAATTGGCGAGAACATGAACCGTGATATACAGTAGTTCTTCACTTCGGAAGGATGCCGGAGGGTTGGAATGACACATCTGTGACCCTTATTCCGAAATCTCCTTCACCTACTGGGCCGACGGATTATAGACCGATAAGTTTACGTAATCAAAGGTATAAATTCATCTCGAAGATTCTTTCTAATCGGTTGCGTTTGATTCTCCCATCGGTCATTCTGGCTGAACAACACGCTTTTCTTCCATGCCAAAGGATCAAGGATAATATTCTACTCACGCATGAGATTTTGCACTCCTTACATGGGGCTCCTAAGAGGGAAGTAGGGACGGCAGTTAAAGCTGACATCGATATGTCTTACGATCGAGTTCAATGGAAAGCCTTGGCAGAGATCCTCAACAAAATGGGATTCCACCCTGTGTGGTGTGGTTGGATAATGCAATGTGTCACCACCACTTCGATGCCATTATTAGTTACTGGGGAGGAAACTCTTGGATTTCGACCAAGTTGTGGATTGCGACAAGGGGACCCGCTGTCTTCTTTTCCTATTTGTTACTAAGGTTATTCATTGGGAGCTCGAAAACGGGGGAGATTGATGGGTTCAGCACTAGGAGGACCCTGCAACTAATGTGTTCATTTGCTTATGCCGACAATTTCCTTTTCTTTGCTTGGGTTTCTGCATTGGATGCGTGGGGACTGCGAGCTGTGTTTAAGCGAGTGGCGAGTTGTACCAGCCTCAATATTAACCCTCTCAAATCTAGTATTAAATTCTCAAAGTGTGTACCCCAATCCTTGAGGAAAATGTTGGTTAAGGCTGTAAACATGAAGGAAGATTCACTATCTTGGTTACATCTGGGAGTACCTAGACGGGTGTCGTGGACTACCTATCACTTCCAGTTTGTTTTGAGCAGGATGGAGGCTCGTCTTGCAGGGTGGAAAACCAAGCTATTATCCCCCCTTTTGGCGGAACTTTGGGCAGTGAAGGCGGCTTTGGAGGAGGTAGGGCGGAGGGGTTGCCGGAGAGTAGTTTTCTTCACTAACTCTCAACTGGCTCGGGAATGCTCTCGTGCTCAGAAAGGGTGGCACCGCTGAGATTTTTCCTATCCTAACTTGGTGTGCTCAGCTGTGGGAACAGCTTTCGGAGGTTGCTATTCACTGGGTTCCTCGAACTTCTAATAGCTCCGCTCATTGACTGACCCAACAAGCCAAATTAAAAGGTTTGGAAGGTTTTTGTGAGAGTGATACTCCGCCTCTATTGTCTTCACTTGTTGTAGAAGACCTACAAATCATGATGTAATGATCCTTGTCTGGCCTACAAAAAAAAAACATTTAGATCTTTTTTTTAGAAGTAAATAAATTGTATTCAAATCTTAAGAAAAAAAAAAGTGTGTATGTGTGGTTGGGAAACCAATCTCGATCGAGGGGCCCCAGCCCAAGTGTTAAATTGGTAGCTATACGATGCACAAAGATCATTTCAGTATCGATCGATAATGTCAAAATGTACATCACTAGCTCTCTTGCATCCCCCCCCTCACCTTGGCCATAAGTTTCTGCATATGCTTGGCATACTAAAGAGGTAGTCTTGGGGTCAGACCTCCAAAGGAGCCAAAGGTACAGAAATGACCTTATACATTTCTGTATAGCTAACCTCACCAGTATAAGAATACCCACAACATGTAGAATCATTATCTTGAATTTCATTCAACTTATACATTCAATGCATGACTTTTATTCAACTATCTGGTCCTATATTCTAAATACTACATTAGAATATATATAGTCCTTTAAACTACTACGAAAACAAGAAAATTCTTATACATCGTTTGGTGTTCAATCGTAAATACAAATGTAACTTCTTCGCCCGATAAATTTAAGAGCGAGATATGCCTACACGGTATGTATGCAACATCTACCCGTATACCATGTCTCGAAGGGGGTGTCATGATCAGAAAGCATGGCAATGGCAATATAGTCATAGTACATGCATGGGATATCGGTTTTTCAATCATGACACCTCCTTCGTGACATCGACTTAATTTTCATATGGCCAGAGATTGCCCACAAGGTGTGGGCGTAGCATCGCTCTTAAATCGATCCAGCTTCCCGTGCATCACATGGGTCGATCTTTTGCTTGTAGACCCTAAGGGTATAGCATGTAATAATCATCCATCAGCATAGTGGGGTCCGGTTGTGACCACCCCTTCTATGAACCAAAAAAAAATCTATCAACATAGAGAACATGGACTTGCCCTTGAATATAGCTACGTTGATTCATTTCTTGTGAATTTCTTATTAAAAGTAGGGCTAGTAACGGTGCAGTTTCGATACGGTTTTGGACAAAACCAAAACCGCACCGTACCGTGACAGTGTACCATTATGTAAAACCGAAACCGCACCATTCGGTGCGGTGCACCATGGTTTATCACTAGAATTGAATAAACGGTACGGTTTTACACGATTTTGGTCAAAACCGATACCGCACCGCTACACCGAAAACCGACAACTGAAACTGCACCGTACCGCGACGGTTTTAAATTTTGGCAAACCAAAACCGCACTATGCATGCGGTGCGGTTGACCACGATTTTTGATTTTAAACTGCACCGTTGCCATCCCTAATTAAAAGGGTCGGAAGTATGAAAGCATTTGGAATAAGTTTTGAAAGAGTGAGCTATCCATCTCAAGTCCTTGTCATTAGTAATGTTTCACAAGGACATATGGAAAGGTCAATCAGTGCCCTAATTTCCTTGCTTTGTGATGTGTCAATATTACATTGTAGATTGTTCATTCCTATTGGTGGACCACTTCCATGGTATCTTATATCTGGACCATTTCTCTCAACAAATGAAAGGGAGAGCTTTAAAGCATTGGCATGATTGAATCATTTTCCCTCATAATTTCTACATCATACAAGGGACCATCACTGAAATCATATTGATTGGGAAATTTGTAAATACATCTTTTTTCTCTTAGGTGGTGGCTACTGCTTGGGGGGGGGGCACTTTTGAGAAGAACTTACAAGTGACCGACTCCCATAAACTCAAGAAATTTGTACAGTCCATGGTCTTTGGGTCTATATGGCCTTTATGTTACACTGGGGTCTATATGGCCTTTATGTTACACTGGACTTTAGGTTCATGAACTCAAAGGACAAAGTTTTCAAATTCTCAAGCTCCATTCCATTATAATATTTGCAACTCACTCAACGTCGAACAAGGGTCACCGGCATGTGATTACTAGACGTCGGAGTTGGTCCGTCAGCACTTGGAAATGGCCGTTTGTGGTCACTGGAGCCGGTTGCCAGAGTTAGACACCAGACGTTGCCGAGCCGATTGCCAGAGCTGACCGCCAGAGTTGGTCACTAATCGTCAAAAATAGACATCAAAGTTTGCCGGAACTATTCACCTTAGGTTACCAGTCACCAAAAATGGCCACCGAAGTTCGCCAGAGACAGTTATGAGGCAAATAGTCAAGCTTCTAGGCACCCACTGGTCTATGAACTATGGAATCAATGTGTTCTGGCCATAGCATAGCGTGGATACATCACATAGGTAAGGATCAAGGTGGGCTCCAATAGTCTTGAAACATATGTCATGTCATGTTCAATAAATGAATTATAAAATTGTGAAGCTATCATTTGCGCGTATCTAAGTTGTAGCTTAAGTCAACTAATTTTTTAATTAATTTGTGGTATAATAGTCATATGGTGTTGAGATAAATTTAAGATCAAAGCATGCAATTTGTTAGATATAAAGAGAGAGAGAGAGAGAGAGAGAGAGAGAGAGAGAGAGAGAGAGAGAGAGTATTTCATTGAACCCGTTGTAGTAAAACGTGTCATGGCGTATATTTATACAGATTATGTCTAGCCATAACTCAGGATAACTTTGTCATACTTTGCATGTCATTGTCTAATCGCTACTTTATGATTAAGCATATTTGCATTTTGTTGACCTTGTCCCTAGGAGTATGTTTGTGTATTTAAAAGAAATAATATCTTGTAAAGAAAATGGATTAAGTGCAGTAACAGTAAGATCAAGTAACTTCTGAGCTGATGTAGTTAATGTATTCAACAGTAAATAAATAAAAGTTTTATTTTGCTTTTGAAAACATATTTGTTTTCACTAATAAAGTAAAGAGGCCTCCTTACGTTAACGATTTTTAACCCATGAATTATATTATTTGTGGAAATCACAAAAGATCACATTAGAAGAAAAAACATTAACCCAAATAATCAAATTTGATGATTTAGCATGAATTAGCGATTTGGAATCACAAAATATCACAAGGAAGGAAAAACACTTTTTTCCCTCTAAAGCGATCATAAAAGATCACATTAAAAGAAAAAACGTTAACCCAAATAATCAAATTTGATGATTTAGCATGAATTAGCGATTTGGAATCACAAAATATCACATAAGAAGAAAAAACACTTTTTTTCCCTTTAAAGCGATTTGGCTAACAAAAGCTCTGGAAAAGGTGAATATCTTCTCCCTTCATGCCTTCAGGAACAAAAATCTAACTAAAGTTAACCTACTAAAGAGATAGAACCCGAATTTTTCAAAGTCTACTTGCTCCTTCATCCTTACCGAGGAGGAGAGTGCATCCCACCTCCTTCTCAATATTTACCCGCTGGCGAGAGGGATATGGGACCATTTCAAGCTCAAAGACAAGGATCTCCTCATATCAGGCGAGCCTTAAAGCACCATGGTCAACTAGGAGGAGGAGGAGAGTGAAGAATTAGATCCGGCTGCCATGGGATATTTTGGCGATGGGGATACTTTGGATTCTATGTCTGGAGCGGAAGAACATAGTTTTTAGTGGCAAGGCTTCCGGGGTAGAGGACCTCCAGAGGTCGGTTGTCTCTAATTTAAGTTGTGGATCATTCCTTGGGCTACTTTCTTTAGTGAGAATGGCCGAAGTTTTTGTAACCTCATTTTTTCCTGATTTTTAATAGATAACTGGTCAGGGCAATCTTAACTTCCCTCCATATTTGGAGGGGTTCTAAAAAAAAATCATCAAATTGTAGATTACCTCTCAAAAAAAATTTGTAGATTAGGGTTTTATCAAATTTGGGATTTTGATTCTCGCAAACGATATATCCATATACCACCCATCCCCATTCAAATAAACACAAGAAAAACCCCTATTTGACATCTAGATTCAGTGGATCTAGATTTTGTTTTCTCAAATTTCTAGATTATGGTTTTCCCAAATTTTAGTCAAATCATCACAGCTCCTAACTCAGGTGATTTGAATGAAAGAGAGATGAAGAATCTATAGAACCATCTTTACAAATGTCGGACAACTAGAACCCCTAGAAAGAGAGAGAGAATGCGATTGAGGAGATCAGATCACCAACATTGGTGAAGACGCACTCATGGAGATCTGATCATCGGCATTGGTGAAGAAGCGCTCGACTAGCCATTGGAGAGCCGAGAATGAGGTTCCGAAGTCGTGACAAAAGAAAGACATGAAGTTAGCTTAAATTTGTGGGTGAGTTACTAGTGCGTACGTACTAGTAAGAAACTTGGGCAATGTCCGAATGTGCTTGATGCACGTCATTTGGCAAAAACAACATCGCAACTGTTCGAAGAAGTGTGAAATCTTAAGTGATTGTGATTCACTTGTTAGTGAGACAGAGAGAGAGAGATTAACATCAAATGATCATTAAATGTCATTAAATGAAAATTTATCATCTTTATGGTAGGTTTTTAAATGGATTTAAAAGAGAGCTACGTTTACACACGGAAGAAGAATTCTAGCTCCTTAAAAGACCTCCACGTGTTACAACACGGGAGAGAGGCTTCCATTTTAGTGTGTATACTAGTACAAAACCCGGGCAACGCCCAAATGTGCTTAATGTACTCCATTTGACAAAGACGACATCGCAACAGTTCAAAGACGTGTGAAATCTGAAGGGAGTGTGATTCACTTGTTAGAGAGGGAGAGAGAGATTAACATCAAATGACCATTAAATGCCATTGAATGAAAATTTATCATCTTTATAGTAGGTTTTAAATGGATTTAAAAGAGAGTCGCGTTCACACATAAAAGAAGAATTCTAACTTTTTAAAAGACGTCCACGTGTCACATCACGGGAGAGAGGCTTCCATTTTAGTGTATATATATATATATATATATATATATATATATATATATATATATATATATATATATATATATATATATATATATATATATATATATATATATATATATATATATATATATATATATATATATATATATATATATATATATAGGGGTGGGATCCGTTGACAACCCAAAATGGGAGGTAAATTTACCTCCCACTTACAACTCGCCATAATCGTTGGTTAGAGGTTTCCGAATTTGCTGATTTTTTGTGAGGATGATCAACATGGCACGTTGATCATCCTCACAAAAAATCAGCAAATTCTGAAACTTATAAGGGCGTCAAATGTGTTATTCAAATTAATGGTTCAAATAGACGATTCAGAAATATTTGATTCAATTGGCGCCCTTAGAAGTTTCAGATTTTGTTGATTTTTTGTGAGGATGATCACTATGGCAAGTTGATCATCCTCACAAAAAATCAACAAAATCTGAAACTTCTAAGGGCGTCGATTGAATCAAACGTTTATGAACAGTCTATTTGAACCGTTAATTTGAATAACACATTTGACGCTCTTATAACTTTTCGAATTTGCTGATTTTTTGTGAGGATGATCAACTTGCCATGTTGATCATCCTCACAAAAAATCAGCAAATTCGGAAACCTCTATCCACTAATTGAATCAAGTTTAAAATGGGAGGTAAATTTACCTCCCATTTTGGGTTGTCAACGGATCCCAGTCCATATAGGGGAAAATCAGCAAATTCGGAAACCTCTATCCACTAATTGAATCAAGTTTAAAATGGGAGGTAAATTTACCTCCCATTTTGGGTTGTCAACGGATCCCAGTCCATATATATATATATATATATATATATATATATATATATATATATATATATATATATATATATATATATATATATATATATATATATATATATATATATATATATATATATATATATATATATATATATATATATATAGGGCGCGGGGATGCTGGACCTGAGGTGCAGCAAGAACGCTGCACCTCGGCCTTGTTTGACCCCCCTAGAGGTTTTGGAATTGGATGAAATTTGGTGAGGGTGTTGTCTAGGGTAAGATGATCATCCTCACAAATTTTCATCAAATTCCAAAACTTGTAGGGGGGTCAAATGGTCGAAGCAAAATCTGCAAAATCTGTAGGTGACTGCAGATTTTGCAAAATCTGCGATTTTGCTTCGACCATTTGAGGCCCCTACAAGTTTTGGAATTTGATGAAAATTTGTGAGGATGATCATCTTACCCTAGACAACACCCTCACCAAATTTCATCCAATTCCAAAACCTCTAGGGGGGTCAAACAAGGCCGAGGTGCAGCGTTCTTGCTGCACCTCAGGTCCAGCATCCCCGCCCCCATATATATATATATATATATATATATATATATATATATATATATATATATATATATATATATATATATATATATATATATATATATATATAGGGAAATGGGTTCCTGGTACATTGTACCAGGGTATTGCCTGAGACAGTGCTCCGTATGCTGCCAAGTGGAATAGGGGACCAGCTGTACTCCATACGGGTGCGAAACCAGCGAAAATTCTTTATTTGTGAAACCCAGCCGTAGCCGTCCGATCAACCGATCGAACGATCGGTGTTCACCCCGCCCACCGACCGCAGCTGTTACTGTGCCGGGCATAGTAACAGCGATTTCGGTGGGTGGGGTGAACGCTGGCCGTCCGATCGGCGTGAATCGAACGACCAAATGTCTCTCCAGCCGGTTAAAATTTTTAACCGTTCGATCGAACGATCGAACGGGTGGGATCCCGTGGGAAACCATCAAATAGGACAAAAGGTAGTGGGTGGGGTGAACCCTGGCCGTCCGATCGGCGTGAATCGAGCGGTCAAATTTCTCTCCGGCCGGTTAAAATTTTTAACCGTTCGATCGAATGATCGAACGGGTGAGATCCCGTGGGAAACAATCAAATAGGACAAAAGGTAATGATTACAATCATTACCTTTTGTCCTATTTGATGGTGTCCCACGGGATCTCACCCGTTCGATCATTCGATCGAACGGTTAACAATTTTAACCGGCGTAAGAAATATTTGGCCGTTCGATTCACGCCGATCGGACGGCCAGGGTTCACCCCGCCCACCGACCGCAGCTGTTACTGTGAACACCGATCGTTCGATCGGTTGATCGGACGGCTACGGCTGGGTTTCGCAAATAAAGAATTTTCGCAGGTTTCGCACCCGTATGGAGTACAGCTGGTTCCCTATTCCACTTGGCAGCATACGGAGCACTGTCTCAGGCAATACCCTGGTACAATGTACCAGGAACCCATTTCCCATATATATATATATATATATATATATATATATATATATATATATATATATATATATATATATATGATAACGATCCAATAAGATAACTCTTCTATGAGATAACTTTGAGAAACCTATCTAGAGGTTTTAGAATATGATGAAAATTGGTGAGCATGCTCTCCATGGAAAGTTGATCATCCCACCAAAAAATCATCAAATTCTAAAACCTCTAGAGTCATCAAATACACAATTCAAACTATTGGTTTTAATGGACGGTCGATAAATCTTCTAACATTTGATGCCCTGAGAGGTTTTAGAATTTGATGATTTTTTGTGAGGATGATCAACTTACCATAGAGAGCATGCCCACCAATTTTCATCAAATTCTAAAACCTCTAGATAGGTTTCTCGAAGTTATCTCATATCTCACTGGATCGCTACCCTATATATATATATATATATATATATATATATATATATATATATATATATATATATATATATATATATATATATATATATATATATATATATATATATATATATATATATATATATATATATATATATATATATATATATATATAGAGAGAGAGAGAGAGAGAGAGAGAGAGGAATGTTAGGATGCGGCGTGCGGTGCGTGCGGCGCCGCACCGCAGCCGTCTGATGCACTGCTGCGGTGCGTGCGATGCACGCAACAGTGCATCAGACGGCTGCTGCGGTGCGCCGCACGCACCGCACACCGCATCCTAACACCCCTCTATATATATATATATATATATATATATATATATATATATATATATATATATATATATATATATATTGAGTTACATGGAAAAGCACATGTAACTCAAAACCGTTACTAGTAAATAGAAAGTAACATCTTCGGATTCACAATACTATCTCAAATGTGAAAAAAAACCAACTAAAAGTAATATTTTTGGGTTAATTACTTTACTAGGCCTTACTTTTCTAACTCTTCGGATTTACTCTACTATCCCTTAGATTTATGGTATATGTGACTTAGGAATGAAACTTAAGTTCATCATTTGCTTTGTTTAATCTAAGGGATTTTTGCACATATAGACCTCTAGAAACTAGACTAATTGTATATTAATGCTTGAAAACTTTATATTTATATATCGACCCCTGAAAACTAGATTAGTTATGCAAATTGACCCCTTAGATTAACTTACGTCTATTTTGGAGGAATATTTCAAATATATTCATGGCTGGACTATTACTTTCATACGATGATTTTACTAGGACTATTTTACCCTCTATTTAGACCCAAAGAATCACACAAAAAATCCTAAATTATGGCAAAATGTTGAGGTAAATGAAACTGGGGGTAGAATGAGACCATGGTTAAAGTCTCTTTGGAAATGGTGGGTGACGAAAAATCAAGAATATACTTGCAACATTCTCCCCAAATATCCACCAATTAACCGAGAGGTTGATTTGAATAAGTAATCTAGGTTCCAGTGGTTGATATATAAATATAAAGATGTCAAGGATTAATATACTATTAGTATAGTTTCCATGGGCTATATGCAAAATTCCCTTAATCTAAATGTGCATGTTATTATTTATGGCATGTATTACTCAAAACAATTTAAGTATAATAGAAGAAAATTTTTTATTTGTTATAGTTATATACAATTATACCTAACTTTCAAAAGCAAGACATTTTCTAATAAATATAGTATAGATGGGTCGGGTTACATGTATTTATTGTTGTATATATAGGGCTTACCTAACGAGAAGATGATCACATTCTTTCCAAACCCTACCCGTCGCTTTTCTAACATGGTATCAGAGCTGGTCCGTCTCCTACTCCCGCTCTAGATGCGCCCTTACCGCGTGTGTCTTGTCACAGATACTCCGCGTGAGAGGCGGTGTTGAGATAGTCTACCGGTTTAGTCCCACATCGATAAGGGGGGCACCCATTGGCCGCTAAATATATCCAGTGTGAATCTCCCCTTACGACCCAGGTTTTGGGATGTGAGGGTATCTAACACAGTATATTTTATAAATACAAGTTCATTCAATTTTGAACTCCTTTGGACAAAAAAATCCACTAGTATACACATTTTTGTTATAAGCAGCATTGCGACTTGCTCAAATTAGCAGTCCATAAGCCCAAACAGGTAAGTAAAGAATGAAAACACTATTAGCAATTAAACATCTTGCACCATAGAAATATGGGACTAGTAAACGAGAAATGCTACTCAACCCGAAGGTTTTCCTGATTTCGGCGGCCGATTGACATGGCAACGTGCAACGCCACCAGTTGCACGCTGCCACGTCAACCGGGCTGAGCGAAATCGGTAAAACTGTCATGCCCCAAAAATCCGGAACCGATCCCTGGGGTGTGAATTGAGAAAAACCAAGGGATTTAGGGTTTGGTCAACAGTCTACTCCAATTAGGGTCTCTCACAGGGCTTCTACTTTTTTTTTTTCTTTTTTTTTGAAAATATTTTTATTTGAAAAGAAAGTATAGAGATACAATTTTCATCTACAGATAAATGATCACACTCGACCCTCAACCGGGCTATCCTCTCAGCATGTGCGGCCTGCTGGTGCCCCACATGCTGATAGAAGTCCCTCTTAAGGGAGATCGAGGCTCAAGCCCCTGACGGCGAACCGAGTAGCCTCGCCCGTTCTCTAGCACTCAGGCCTGATTCACATATCCTATCAATTGGGCTAGTCAATTAGTTCACTTTACAACTTATATTTTCATAGTGAGCTACCCTAGGCTTGGGACCTTGAGGAGAGGCCTACCCAAAGAGAATACAGTTGTATCATTGCTACTGATAACATACACTAAGCCACCTCTAGTAAGATTACAATGCCAGAAAGAAACAGTACTGCTACACGACATACTGAAATCTAAGCTCTGCCATTATTCTAACTCTGCCGTTGGCCTCGGTTTGCGGCTAACCCTGAGTCTCCGAACCTGCAGAAGAGCCTACTCGTGGGAATAAGTAGCCCCCAAAATAAACTGGGAGATTAGCCAAATAAATTGCTAGTGACAAACTAACTACCTAGGTAATTAATTACGCTCGGATTTTATAAACAGTTTACTAATTAGCCTAGTTGTCCAACTATGTTCTCAATCACGCCCTAAGTGTCCATGCATTTTCTACATTTGCATACAATTCCTACTGTCACTAGGTTATCGAGAGTACCATTTTATAATTAATAAAATTAAACACACTCAATGTGAACCCCGGATATTTTGTTCATCCTGCCCCTGGTCGGGCATTACTATAGGGCCTTTTATTTCGATGTAGAGGGCCAACTCTCTCGCCGCGCATACTCCGACACCATGCGCAAAGTCACCCATATGATCATAAGGGGTTTTTCGTCTTTCACGGTGGAGCTCTACCGCCCAACTTGCTTTCCTTGGGGGCTTCAACTACCCCAGGACAGGATTGCTAGACCAATCCCTCTTCGAGGGCTTCACCTATTGGCTTTACCACAATCCCTGCCCGTGACCCCCTAGCCTAATGTGGTTCACGGTCCTTGCGCGCACGGGGTCCGAATCTTTCCACAGGATAGAATATCACACGATTATAATAATAACATGATTTCGATGTTTTACCCCGGGATTCGCACAGCGCTCGCAACCCATGCATCACAATAACTATAAAATTTACTCTCGCCCATATTTCTGTGTGCCCGGATCTCCACACTCCATCCAGGAGAGTGAGCCCAATAATTATTATTTAATTATTAATTTCTAACATTAAGGGTATTCCTACTTACGGTGTCCAAGCAATCAAAAGATTTATTATTAAATTATATTATTAAGCATGCGTCGCCGGACTCGCGACTCCGCATGCAAGGCGGTGTCAACTCGACCACATGCGACGATGTCCGGTGGGACTCGCATGCATCTTATGGACACCTACCATTAAGTTCTATAACAGCATAGTTAATTATCTAAACAGCGTGCAGTGTCACCTGGAAAGTGTGCTCGGGCTGATGCTGCTAGGCGCCCTCCACTCCGTCTTCGACTCGGTCCGCGCGCCCACTAACTGCCAAGTATACCAGCGGCCTATGGTCATTAAGTGTTACTAAAATATCACTGGCTTAGGCCTGAGTTGGCCGAGTCGAGAATTTATACATCATCGAACGCCGGTCTACTGGCACGCAAAACGGTGTGCCAAAGACACCGTCTTGGTTAGTCGGTGTTGCTGACACAAGAGTCACATTAGGATCTAATAGCACTAATCCGGCCAAACGGTCATAGCCGCATCGGTCGGTGGCAAAATCGGCAAAGCCGATCACTGTCAGGCTCGGACAATGACAACTAACGAGCCTTATCAAGCCTGTGCTCGGATTGGCAAAAGAAACATGTCTCGCTCGGAAAAATATCGAGGTTGGTCGATCGACATCCTAGCGCCCTTGGGCGTCGGCCCATTGGCACGCACCATGATGCCTCCAAGGTTTACACCCCGAGAATTAATAGCACGCATTATTCTATTGCCGGGTACGCTCAAAACCATAATAGCATAAGAGATGATTTGTATTTGTTGGTGGCATTACCGTCATCGTGGTGGGCACATTCCGAGTCAACAGATCCGTCCATCTCGAGTACGGTTCGACAGCGTGCGCTAGCCTACGCCGGAACAAGGGTTGCCCTACGTCGGCTCTAGGCCGATTGCATAGCCGGCAGCTACCTGGCCGGCTGACAATGGTTGCCCCAATGGCGACCCAAGGGTGGTCGGATGCCACTGGGCATTTTTGTCAGGCTTGGTCGGGCTCCTTTCGTTGCACAACCACTTGTCACCTGGCCGGCTGCTATGGCCATGTCAAATCTAAGGCGACAGGGGCTGGTCGGATTCGCACAGAGAAAGAAGAAAAGGTAGGGTTCGTCGGCATTGGTTGCATAACCGTCGGCCATATGGCCGGCGGCCGTGGCCATGACAAGGTAAACAGGGCAGAGAGGGGGGCTTCTACCGTCTGCCAATCAACGTCAAAGTCGACGGCGGCCACCACAACGGAGGAACACGGGGGTCAAAGCAGTAGGTGGCTATCATCCCATGGGGCCTGGTCGGGCTGGGTCGAGTGCTACCTGTTTCATGGCTGCCGACAACGAGTTTGTCGGCAACCATCGCAGCAAGGTGAGAAGGAGGGGTGGCATGCAATGGTCGGTTGGTTTCAATAGTACAAAAAGAAAAGAAAAAAAAAAGAAAAACATGGGAAAGGAGGGGAGGTGGCCGACCTGGTGCAGGGGGTCGTCGGCTGCAGCTGTGGCTACGGCTCCTCCTCCGGCCGGCAGCGATCCGGCTGCCGCACGCCACACACATAGCAAGAGGGAGAGGAGAGAGAGAGGTCGAATGGGTAAGAGAGAGGGAGAAATCGGAGGGGTAAGGGAGGGCCGGATCCGAGTTTTATAGGGTGAAAGGGGGGGCGGCGACCGGGCTTAGGGGTCGAGTAGGGGCGGCTGATAGGGTCGGCGACCGGCTGGGTAGGGGCGGCGGTCGACGGGGTAGGGGTCAAGGAAAGGGGCGGCCGGCTTAGGGCCTAGGGGCGGCGGCTGGTAGGGGGCCTAGGGGTGGCTGATTAATGGAGGGGGGCAGCGGGCAGTTGATAGGGGGGGTCGTGTCGGATCAGGTTTAGGGGGGAGAGAGAGAGAGAGAGGATCGCAGAGATGGGGAGGAAAAGAGAGAGAGAAAAGGGTCGGGTCGGTTTGGGGTCGGGTTCGGGTCTGGGTTTGGGTTTTGGGTTTTAGTTTAGATTTTTTTTTTCTCTAAATCCCGGTCGAGCTCTACTCGTGCTCGAGTCGCGTCACACCGAGGCGCGCCAGTACGCAAACCTCGCCTTATATAGAACTGGGCAGTTCTGACAAAAACACGGAATGCCGGTTGTTACATCCTACCCACCTTAATAGAAATTTCATCCCAAAAATTAAATAACACTAGTCATCAAACAAAGACAGGTACAGGGATCGCATCGCGGACTCAAGCTCCCAAGTAGCTTCCTCCTCACTGCAGTGCTGCCACTGCACTTTCACCATGGGGATAGTCTTCGTGCGAGGCACTCGGTCTTCACTAGTCAGATCCCTGATCGGTCGCTCCTTATAGGACGCATCTGAACTGAGTGCTAGATCCTGCCAATCCAGCACATGGGACGGGTCCGGCTCGTACCTCCGAAGCATCGACACGTGAAAGACACCGTGGATTCTAGAGACCTGTAGAGGCAGCAGCGCCAGCCGATATGCTACCTCACCAACTCTCTCCAAGATCTCGAAGGGGCCGATGAATCTCGGAGCCAACTTCCTTTTCTTCCCAAACCTCGTGATGCCTCGACGAGGGAAAACCTTCAAGAAGACATGATCTCCAATGGTGAACTCGAGCGGGCATCGACGCATATCAGCATAGCTCTTCTGTCGGCTCTGCGCCGCTTGAAGTCGCTCCCTGATCAGCTGGATCTTCTCCGTCGTTTCCTTTACGAGCTCCAGTCCCAAAAGGCTCCGCTCTCCTACCTCCGCCCAACAAAGAGGTGACTGACACGGCTTCCCATATAAGGCCTCATTGGGGGCCATACAGATGCTCCTCCCAACTGCCTCCAAAATCTACAATACAAGCTCGCAATATATCCTCCAGAATCTGAATCGTTCTCTCGGACTGGCTATCTGTCTGAGGGTGGAAGGCTGTGCTAAAATTGAGCTCAGTCCCTAAGGCTGTCTGCAGGCTCTCCCAAAAGTGAGAAACAAACCGAGGATCTCGATCTGAGACGATAGAAATTGGAACTCTGTGCAGTCTAACAATCTCCCTCACGTACAGCTTTTCCCGGTCAATGAACGTCATCGTCGTCCGTACAGGAAGAAAGTGTGCCGACTTCATTAGTCTGTCCATGATCACCCAAACTGAGTCATGCCTATTCCGGGTCAAAGGCAATCCCGAAACAAAGTCCATCGTAATATACTCCCATTTCCACTTTGCTACTGGGAGTGGCTGCAGCAATCCAGCTGGTCTCTGGTGCTCAGCCTTGACTTGCTGACAAGTCAGACATCTGGACACGAAGGCAGCTACATCTCTCTTCATGCCCTTCCACCAGATTTGCCTCCGCAAGTCGTGGTACATCTTGGTGCTGTCGGGGTGCACCGAGAATCTAGATCGATGCGCCTCCGATAGCACCTCCTCTCGAACCTCCTCATCAGTGGGAAGGCATAACCTCCTCTGAAACCTCAGACCTCCATCAGTATCAACTGACCAATCTGGAAAAGACTCCCCACTATCGCACTGTGCTCTCATCTCCTCTAGCTCTGAATCCAACCTCTGTGCTGCAATCACCTTCTTTGTAGGCTGGGCTATACTCGCATGATACGCAACACAGTACGAGAAGGTTCCCACTGAACCCACAAATCGAAGCCTTCTATCGTAGCCAAAATGTCATGTCGATCTGTCAACAATCTGGCAAGCTGGCTACGTGACTTCCAGCTTAGGGCATCAGCAACAACATTGATCGCTTTACCAGGATGGTAAAAGAGCGAATAGTTGAAGTCCTTCAGGACTTCGATCCACCTCCTCTGCCACATGTTCAGATCCTTCTGACTCACGATGTACTGCAGGCTCTTGTGATCGCAATACATCTCAAACTCTTACCGTATAGGTAATGCCTCCAGATCTTCAAGGCGAAGACCACCGCTGCCAACTCCAGATCATGGGTGGGATAATTCTTCTCGTGAGTCTTCAGCTGTCTCGAGGCGTATGCAACCACTCTGCCGTCCTGCATCAGAACTGCTCCAAGCCCCATCAGTGAGGCATCGGTAAAGACCACATAGCCCTTGTCGCTAGCTGGAATCGTCAGCACTGGGGCCGAAGTGAGATGCCGCTTTAACTCTCGGAAGGACTTCTCACAATCTTCCGACCACTCGAACTTGACATGCTTCTTAGTCAGACGGGTGAGAGGTGCAGCCAGACGCGAGAATCCCTCCATGAAGCGTCTATAGTAGCCTGCTAGCCCCAAGAAACTCCTGATCTCAAAGACATTCCTCGGCTGCTCCCAATACATAACGGCCTCTATCTTTGCTGGATCTACTGAGATACCTTCCTTCGAGACAACGTGTCCAAGGAACTTCACCTCCTGCATCCAGAACTCACACTTGCTGAGCTTGGCATACAGTTGATGATCTCTAAGGGTTTGCAATATCTCGCTCAGGTGCTCCCGATGATCTTCCTCCGTCTTGGAGTAAATGAGGACATCATCCACAAATACCACTACAAATCTTTCCAAGAACATGCTGAAGACGCGGTTCATCAGATCCATAAATGTTGCAGGAGCGTTCGTCAGACCGAAGGACATAACTAAGAACTCATAGTGCCTGTATCGCGTCCGAAACACTTTCTTCAGAATATCCTCTGCCCTCACAGCCAGCTGGTGATATCCAGTCCTCAGATCAATCTTCGAGAAGCAACAAGCACCTTTCAACTGATCAAACAGATCCTCAATCCATGGCAATGGGTACTTGTTTTTTATCGTGAGGCTATTCAGCTTGCGATAATCAATGCAAAGCCTCTTCGTCCCATCCTTCTTCTAAGTAAAGAGGACCGGGGCTCCCCAAGGAGATGTGCTGGGACGGATGAAGCCTCTGTCAAGCAACTCCTCTAACTGAGTTTTCAGCTCCTTCAGCTCAGTAGGAGCCATCCGGTACGGAGCAATCGAGACCGGTGCTGCTCCCGGTACTAGATCTATAGCAAACTCGACCTCCCGAGATGGAGGTAAGCCTCAGAGCTCATCTGGAAAGACGTCTGGGAACTCACGAACCATCGGCAGGAGTACAACTAGGTTCCCATCTCGATCCCTGCTCAGTAGCTGCGCCAGTAAGCTAAGGGTGATCTGCCGCAGCGGTACCGAGCATAGGACCTTCTGCTTGTCTCCCATAAAGTAGAAGGCCTCATTCCCCGAAGGTGAGAAGGTGACCCTCCTCAAGAAGCAGTCGAGGGTGACGTGGTAAGCCGACATCTAGTTCATCCCGAGCAACACGTCCACTCCTCCCAAGTCTAAGATAATCAGGTCGGCCGATAGCTCCCTATCTCCAACAAGAATGATGCAGTCCCAGCAGACTCAGTCCACGTCGGTACTCACCCAGAGCAGTGAAAATACTGACATGGTGTGACCCAATGGGACCGACTCCAGCCCCAAAGTTTTGACAAAACTAGGGACAATATAGGAGTGCGTGGATCCACTATCGAAAAGAACGTGGGCCAGGGTCGAGAAAACGGGGAAGGTGCCTAATATTACCGAAAGAACGTAAGAGGCTAAGCTAGCTATGACCAAAACTAATCCTAACAAGTGTTAAAAGAATCAAAGGCAACAAAGCAGCTATGACTAAGAATTGAACTTGCTAAGTTCGGGGTTACCTTCGATCGCTCTCCCAGAAGCCTCTGGGTCTTGACCAACCAACAAGTATGCCTTGCCCTGGATCTGATTGCCTCCTCCATCCTGACGGGGGAAAGGCATCTGTTGCTGTTGCTGGAGAGGACGCAGCTGCTGAACTCTCTGCGGGGGCCTCTGTTGCTGCACAGATGGTGCCGGCAGTGCAGGCCTGAGAGGTGGAACTAGTAGAAGTGGCTGCCGACGGAGCTATGGGCAACTCCACTTCAGATGCTCAAGCGAGCCGCATTGGAAACAACCACGCCTCTGGGGTCTAGGGACTGGAGGACCATGGAAAAGCTGACGCTGGCGAGGTGGGGGTCGAACCTCCGTGGGTCTGAACCTCTTCTGAGCCAGTGGGCCATGGCGACTGCCATTACCCCGCTTCTCCAAGATAGCACGGGACTCCTTTACCTCCTGTTCCCCCGCCAGGGATCGGTTGACCAACTCCTTATAGGATTGCCCCAGGAAGGTAGCAACCCTACCTCTGATTGCTGGGTTCAAGCCATGCTCAAAGCGCATAGCCCTCCTGCCATCGGTCGCCACCTGATGAGGAGCATATCTCGCAAGCTTCTTGAATTTGGCCTCATACTGCGACACAGTATGAGACCCCTGGTAGAGCACCAGAAACACCATCTCCATTCGGCTTTGCACGGTAACCGGAAAGAACTTCTTCCAAAAGATTTCCTCGAACTCTAGCCAAGTGATCACTCCTCGATCTGCTGCTCGGGTGTGCTGAACCGTCTGCCACCAGAAGTCTGCCTCCGTCTCGAACTGGTATGAGGCGAAGGTGACTCTCTTGTCGCCGATGATGCCCAACGCGTTCAGTATCTTCGCCATCTGCTGGAACCATCAATCGGCCTCCAAGGGGTCTGGCTCACCCCTGAAGCTCGGTGGTCCCATCGCCTTGAAGTCCTTCAGCAACTTCCCCTGCCACTCGCCCTCGGCCTGCTGACGAGCCTGGGCCTAGGCAAAGGCAACCTGAGCTAGCTCGGCCTGCTGCTGAGCAGCCGTCTGCTACTGGGCAACAGCAGCCTGCTGCTGCTAGACCATGGCGGCCATCCCCTGGAGCATCTCCATCATCATTGTCGTGCTGTCTGGCCCAGCGGATGATCCTGCTCCATTGTTACCACCATTACCACTCCTGGTACCCGCCATCTGAAAAGAGAAGGGATTAGTCTAACGCTAACCTCCTAATAAGACTCTAGACCTAACTAAAGACTACTCTTAGGAACATATCCCTAGGCTTTGATACCAGCTGTCACGCCCCAAAAATCCGGAACCGATCCCTGGGGTGTGAATTGAGAAAAACCAAGGGATTTAGGGTTTGGTCAACTGTCTACTCCAATTAGGGTCTCTCACAAGGCTTTTACTTTTTTTTTTCTCTAAATCCCGGTCGAGCTCTACTCGTGCTCGAGTCGCGTCGCACCGAGGCGCGCCAGCACACGAACCTCGTCGGGTCCACCGTAGCCTCGCGACCCGTACCCGGAACCCAGTGCCTGGTCCCGCTCGAGTACAACCAACAGCATCACTGCCAAATATATTAAAATAATATTATATAGAACTGGCAAAAACACGGGTTGTTCTGGCAAAAACACGGAATGCCGGTCGTTACAAAAACCTTTTGGCTGAATAGCATTGCTCCTAGTAAACATATAGAAACAAGAGCAATACTTGGCGGCTATTCCGTGTGCCGCTAGACTCAGCACATGAGGATGTGACACAGTAAGAGACGATCGAGCATTTCTCCCATACAGATAATTTATTTTATCATTTTTATATTGTGGGGCCCACTCCCCTTTACAAATCCCTGCTTGTCACCTCACCATGTGCCGCTTCTACCGATGCACAGGCTGCCGCAAAGTGTTTTTCTAGAAACAAAACCCAAATCTTCTACCCCATCGTCTGCCCCCAAGTCACAGCGGTTCGTTGTACCCATACCCGACCGGTGCATCGCTCTTGGCCCTAACCGGAAGACAAAGAAACGACAGTTATCAGGTACAAACTGGAGCCTATGTCGCTAGAGCAATCACAGCCGTTTCTTTACCTACAGCCAGTTGGGGATGAGTGCGATGCACCAATTGGATATGGGTGCAACAGACGGCTACGACTTGGGGGCAGACGATGGGGCAGAGAAATGAGTGTGTTCCTAGAAACAAGCATGAAGTTTCGAAGCTTTTAAAAATCATATAAAATATGATTTTTTTAAAAAAATCAATCCAATTCTAAATTAATGCTTGTGACCGTAACAAGGTTATGATTTATCATTTATGAACGGGTGTGGGGCACCCACTAAATATCAATGTAAAGGCCCCACCCCAAATCTCTCAACCTAGCAACTATGGTTGTATCTCAGTGGCTAACCCACTGGTTTTCTCTCAGGCGATCGCAGGATCTAATCCTTGGTTTGTAGTACGCCTTATAGCATATAAATAAAGTGGTGTATCTGTGGGTAAAAACAAGACTCAACCTTTGACGAAGAAAAAACATCTTCATGATTCAGTATTTTACTTCAAACTCTTATCTCTTTTGTGCAATGTCACTTATAGGTGTCGCTCTAACCAGAGCAGGACCAGCCGGTATGTCCTCTTCAAAACAACAAAGAAGAAAGAAAATCGCACCACCTCCAAGTCAAACCATCAAATCTCATCCACATCTTATATATGTATATATATATATATATATATATATATATATATATATATCGATAGAAAGAGAGAGGATACGGGGTATAGGCTGGCGGTCTATTTCGACAAAATAGGTGCCTATTTGATGCCCTTAAGAGTCCTAGAATGTACTGATTTTATTTAGCATTCGTGGTGGTTGTTTTTTTTGTCCAATTCCGATATATCAACGGATGAGATTCCTATATATATAAAAAAGAGAGAAAAAGTAAACAACAATGCCTCCGTGGCATCTTCAATTAAACATGTTAACTTTTCTTTCCATAATTAGAGTGATTAATTGGCCGGAAAAGAAAATTGTGGGACCATAGATAGCTCTGTGTTTCGTCACCAGTCTTGCCGTCGTCCTCATGATGTGTACAACTCTTCAGACAAAAAATATATATATTGTAGGGACCATTATAATGGTCAATACATCATCCATTAGTGCGTCGGCACAAGATAGATCAAAGATTAAAACACAGCTATGTGAGCGAGAGGAAAGCTTACCAATAAGACAAGAGAAAGACCTGTCACTGCAAATTGGGAGAAAATATGTCGTAGTACTTATTTGAATCCTTGACCAAGGTCAGGGATTGCATGTCTTACCGACGGAAAATTCTTTTAGCAAATCCGTTTTCCAACTTTTCCTCCCTAATCTGACATGGCACCATCATAGCCGTCCGTTGCACCTACAGAGAGCAACTTCGATGGGGAGGCTCCACTGCATACACCATGGGGCATGGGCGTGTCCATCACCACACGCTACTATGAATTGCGGTGGTCCCAACGAGCTAGTGATTAAGGGCCCCATGACAAAGTGCAGCATCGCGCGCGGTGATAGACATCCCCACGACTAGGCCAAGGGTGTTCATGGTTCGGGTTGGTTCGGTTTTTTGATAAATTTGGAACCGAACCAAAGTTGATCGGTTCTCTAGAAAATGGAACCGAACCAAACTATTCCTTGATAAAAAACGAACCAAACCAAACCGAAAAAGTTCGGTTTGGTTCAGGTCGGTTCTGCGGCTCTTTCAAATCGCTCGTAATCACACTCTGAGGCATGAATGGTTGAGCCACCGAGTTTGTTCATATTTCATTTTTAAGTCTTTGACTTTGGGTGTTGCTATTTGCCCCTATAGAATTATTAATAACACCCATAATTTTTCACTTTGAGATATTTCATAAGCTGGGATTTGGGATTGCTAGCAATTATGTGGGTAACACCCTTTCACTTTTTAGTTTCATCATACCATTGAACACTTGAAAGTTTTGAATGCACCGAATGGTGGTAATTGGGGTCACCACCATGTAACAATATTAGTGAGACTGTACACTGCATAGTAGTAACTACTGAGGTTATAGTACCAATGGTTCGGGTTGGGTTGGTTCGGATTAAAAAACTCACAACCCAGAACCGAACCGACCATAGCGGGTTTTTTTTTTTTAGAACCGAACCAAACCGAACGGTCAAAAATACCCGATCCAAACCGAACCAAATAGACCGGTTCGGTTTGGTTTGGCTGGTCAACCCGAACCGATGAACACCCCTACCCACGACATTATGTGGTAAGACCTCCCCATCTAAGTTTTTTTTTCTCTATCTTGAGCCAGCTAACCCTTTCCATGAGCAATGCTATATCCTAATGTGGTAGCCGTCCGATGCATGACGATTGAGTTGAGTGTGATTCACCATTCAAGATGGATGGCTGTGATCTAGTGTCAGGTGGGGATACTCCTAATCATTAATGTTGGAATAGTATTTTTCCTTTTGGCAATAGCCCGCTTTGCATTGACAATTTGACGTGGCATCCGATCACAGCAGTCCATTTACCTGCCAGTTGGACTGAGTGCAATTCATCGATCGAGACCAAGTGCAATATACGGTTGTGATCATGCCACACCAACTATATATCTACCTGGACAATGAAACTCTAACATCAAGCATCCACATCGACCAGAAACATTTTGATGTGGCACTGAATCATAGCCACCTGATGCTTGTTAGCTAAATGGAGTGCATGATTATATTCACTTGTAGAGGAATGCTATGCATACACACCGTTATTACCTTTGGATTAAAAAAAAAAAAAAGCTGCGAATGCGTCGCATCCTAATTCCCTTGTATGACTTTATTTTATTCTTTTTGGTTGGACCGGTCATGGGACTGAGCGCTAGAGCAAGGGCTCAAAGAGTCAAAGAGGTCCAAAGATAGAAATGGAGGAAGCTAGCAGGTGCTATTTATTAATTCCATAATCCCAAGAACAAGACATCAACGGCTAGGATTCGCACAAACAAAATACAATAGTCTTGAGGAAAAGTTCGCTCCACGGTGTCCATACCGGAAGTCGAACAAGGAACCTCTCCAACATGGGTGTGAGGAAAGTACCACATACCAGGTCAAGACCCCATTGGTCCCTTTCCCTTGTATGATCAAATGGCATTTTTTTTGAGTTCGAATCTTCTACGGCTTCAGTAATCTATAGTGGGGAACGGTAGCTCATGGCTACTTTATATATCCTCTGTGGACTTTCCCTTACGACTCGGGTTTTGGGGTGTGAGGGTATCTAACATGCATGGTATCAGAGCTGGGTGTTGGTTTCTGGCTTATATGTCAAGCCGAACCCGAAAACATCTGTTTGGCGCCCTTGGGGCGCTCAGAGCGAAATTCTATGGTGGTTTTTCTGTAATTGGCACCCTGGGCACTAGTACAGCTGGAGGTGCAGATTTGAGGTGTTTTTTAGAATTTCCTTTGGACCTATTTAAGGATCCCTTGAGTCGTCATTGGAAAAAGGTCGTGTGTGAGTTTTTTTGAAGAAAATTCGGTGTGCCATCTTGTTTGTGCCTTGAAGGAGATTGATTGGGATTGAAGAAGCCTTGATTGAAGTAGGATTAGTGAAGGTTACAGAAGAACAAATTCGGTCGAGGCGCTCTATATTGGTTCTCGTGGTACGTGTTCTTGGTGAATCTTATCATCATCCTTGGCTTTTCGTAGAAGCTTTGTAATCCTTGTAAGCATATTCCTATTAGGTATTAATTGAAGAAATCCTCTACTCCCACATTTGTGGAATAGCCCTGTTTTGGGTGAATCATGTTAGATCCTTGTGTTTTTTGTTATTTTCTGTCTTTGGATTGTTTATTTCCATTGAATCGATATTTGTTTTGTGACATGATTGATTCTCTGCAACTAACCCTCGGTTAGATGTCCGCTTTCGCTTAAGAGAAATCACGAGAATCCTCAACAAATTGGTATCAGAGCCATTTGGGTTGTTCAGAGATGACATCGATGAACTTTCCATAGATCGTTCCGTGGAAAAGAAAATTTTGGTCTTTAGTAAAGAAGGGTGACAACGGTGCTAGTTCAACTACGGTTGCACAAGGCTCTGTAAGGAAAGTCCAAGGAACCGAAGAAGACGACATATGCTGAGTGGGAATAGATGGATCTGAAGGCGCTAAACACGATCGTGACGTTCATCGATGATAATGCGATGTACGATGTCATGAACGAGAAGACGGCCATGGCCATTTCGAAAAAGATGGAGTCGGTGTACATGATAATGAACCTAATCAACGACCTATATATGAAGCAGAAACTGTACCGGCTGCGTATGGCTGATGGGACATCTATACTGGATCATCTGAATGATTTCAATAAAATCGTGATGAATCTAACTAGTGTCATGAGCAAAGATGAAATGCTACGTGAGGAGGACAAAGCACTGAAACTTCTAAATTCCTTATCTTCATCCTATGAGCATCTAGTGATGATGATTACATATAGAAATGAGACTCTCAAATTGGATTATGTGAAGTCTGCACTCGTAGCTAGCAAGCAACGGAGGAAGTCACAGACTCCTATTGGAGATTCGAATGCCCTGGTCATTAGAGGCAAGGATAGATGTGGAAAGCAAAAAGGTAGTGATGGAGGTGGAGCGGTGCTGGAAGGTCCAAGTATAAGCAAAGGTGTTGGCACTATGATGAGGTGGGCCATATGAGAAGTAACTGTCCGAATCGATTACAGAAGCAGGATGGTGGGGAATCTTCTGGTATAATGGCGGTGGCCTCTGCTGATATCGGCTATGATTTTGAGGATGCCCTAACTGTATTAGATGGTGGGAGTTGTGGTTCTGCTAATGGATGGGTCCTAGATTCAGGAGTCGCTTTCCATAGATGTTCGAGGCACGAGTGGTTTGACACATTTCAGGAGAAATATGGTATGGTTCAATTCGGTGACGGCTCTGAGCGTGAGGTCACCGGTGCAGGAACCATGAAAATCCAAACTCACAGGGAACGGTGAGGATGTTGAGACGAGTACGATATGTGCCTGAAAAGCACAAAATTTGATCTCATTGGATTTGTTTGCTTCGAGGGCTGTGGGTATTCAGCTCATGGTAGAGATCTGAAGGTTACACGGAACAGTCATGTTTTACTGAAGGTCAAAAGCGTGGAGGAGTGTATCGGCTGATTGGATCTACCTATCTTGGTGAAGCTCCTATGGATTCTATGGTGAGGTGGAGGCCGAAACGAAGACCTCAAACTGTCGTTGTAGAAGGCTGGAGGTGTAGACTTGAACATGGCTCGAGTCCGTATCTGTAGAGTAATGTTTCTGCTTAACAGTAGGTGGAGGGGGTGTAAAGAGGAGAGATCTTAAGTTAGGAGGCAATGACGGCAATGGTGGCAGTTACGATACCGGAGACAATGAGGCAGAGTAATCAGATGGTGTCTCCTGGTTGACGAGCTGACATACTCGCCATGGTGGAGATTGTTGGTTTATGGATCATATGCCAAATCGAACCTAGAAACATCTGTTTGGCGCCCTTGGGCGCCTAGGGCGCAAACCCAAGAGTTGGCACCCAGGGTGCAATTCTGTGGCGATTTTTATGTAGTTGGCGCCCAATGGCGCTCTGGGCGCCAATATAGCTAGAGATGCCGGTTTCAGGTGTTTTTTAAGATTTTCTTTGAAGCTACTTAAGGATCCCTTGAGTCGTCATTGAAAAGAGGTTATGTGTGAGTTTTCTTGAAGAAAATTAAGTGTATCACCTTGTTTGTGCTTTGAAGGAGATTAGTTGAGATTAAAAAAGGTTTGATCGAAGTAGGATCGGTGAAGATTAAAGAAGAACAACGAATTCGATGGAGGCGCTCTGTCTCAGTTCTTGTGGTACGTATTCTTGTGAATCTTCTCATTATCCTTGGTTCTTCATAGAAGCTTTGTAATCCTTATAAGTCTGTTTCTATTTAGTGTTAATTGAAGAGATCCTCTGCTCCCCTATTTGTGAATTAGCCCTGTTTTGGATGAATCACGTTAGATCCTTGTGTTGGGAGGTCCACCGGTTAGTGCCATATCAGTAATGGGGGCACCTCATGCCCGCTTTATATACCCTCTTTGTACCTCACCTTACGACCCGGGTTTTGGGGTGTGAGGATATCTAACAGTAGCTGGACCAAAGAGTGTCGTGTGGCACTAATGGCATCATAGTCATCTAGGTTAAGTGCGATTAACAGTGGAATCCAATGGAAGGCATACACGACAAGTGAATCACACTCAGATCCACGGTTGTGATGATGTTCGTGACATGCACATGGTGCGCATCGGCCTGTTACTACCCTAACTGTAGATCGCTGGAACTGAAGAAGATTCGGCCTGTTACTCGGAGATTTATGGGATGTGAATAAAAATTCTTTTTAACCAAAGTGTAGATGCTGAGATGCTCACACAAGAAAATCTAAGGTTGTGCTTGGCTTGGTAGTTATGCCCCATGTCGCCACTTTTAAGTGGTATGCAGTATTGATCTATTTCATGTTTGGGGAAGTCAAATGGGGTGAGTCGTCAGCTCGTCTGTATTGCGATGTTCGTAGAAATATACATAAATTCCACTTTTAAAAAGAGGACGGTCATGTGTAGTTTCTCTCTCCTTGGCTCCTCACTATTGGGGAAACAAAGGCTCCGACGACTAGATTCGATGCATCGAGCCTTTCTGGAAGCATGACGCGACGTTCGAGATTGGAGTTTTCAAAGATCACACAACTGGAAAAAAAAAATGCAGACGCAGGCACATGCACAAACAAGAGAAATATTGGCAATCAATGCTTTAAGATTTCATTACAAGAAATTACAATACTTGGGTCCACCGTTTGTTGGAACCCTACACCATGTATCTCTACCTTGGCTCTCAGAACAATAACCAAAGAAGACAATCACCATGCACAGGGAAGTACACTGGATATTACCAAACCATTTCGAGAGATAAAACACTAAAGAAGTTGCCAAAGTAGATGCATCGAGGAACCTGGAGAAGACCCGAGAAACCGAGAGAGATGCCCGTCGGAAGGACCACTCATTCGTCTCTCTTCTTCCTTTCTTCATCTTCCTTCCTCTTCTTTCTTTCTTCTTTTTCTTCTTCCCTTCTCTCTCTCTCTCTCTCTCTCTCTCTCTCTCTCTCTCTCTCTCTCTCTCTCTCTCTCTCTCTCTCTCATGTTGTTGTCGAGTTGTACGCCTCAAACCCAAGAGCTACACACCCCTCCTCGTTATAAGAGATGAGTCGTATGAAAATAAAAGCCCCCATTAGTCTATGATCGCACGTCCAACTCCCGAGTCGCCCCGGCAAATCTACTAGTCGCTTAGGTGGATTTTCATGTGTTTTGCCTGCCTACCTGCCAGCATCCGAGACCCCTGGTCTAATCCGTCATGTGCAGTGCCTTTTTGTCGTGCTTTATATACCCTTTGTGGACCTCCCCTAATGACTCGAGTTTTGGGGTGTGAAGGTATCTAACATGGTATCAGATCTGGGTTCACCATCTCCCTCTAGGTGCGGCCCCTTTCGATTGTGCCTTGCTAGTCTGCTTGCTCCGTTTGAGGGGGGGCGTTGAGGAATCACACTCAGACACATGACTGTGATGATGTTTGTGGCACGTACGTGGTGCGCATTGGCTTGTTACCACCCCAACTGTAGGTCGCTAGTTGGAACTGCAGAAGATTTGGCCTGTTACATAGAGATTTATAGGATGTGAATAAAAATTCTCTATAACCAAAGTGTTTAACTTAAGCGGTATGTAGGTTTGATCTATTTTGTGTTTAGGGGAGTAAAATGGCGTGAGTCGTCTACTCGTCTGTATTGCGATGTTCATAGAAATATACTTAAACTCCACTTTTAAAAAGCGTCCAGTAATGTGTAGTTGCTCTCTCCTTGGCTCCCCACTGTTGGGGGAACAAAAGCTCCAACAATCTAGATCTGATGCACCGAGTCGTTCTGGAAGCATGCCACGAGGTTCAAATAAGAGTTTCCGAAGATCACACAGCCAGAAATAAGATGCAGACCAGACACAATTAAGAACAAACAAGAAAAATAATAGCAATCAATGATTTAGAATTTCACTACAAGAAATTACAATACTTGGGCTCACCACACAGAAGACAATCACCAGGCACATGGAAGTGCATCAAATATTACCAAACCATCCCGAGAGATGAAACACCAAATAAGTTGTGGAAGTAGATGTATCGAAAAACCCGAAGAAGACCCGAGAAACCGAGAAAGATGCCCGTCGAAAGAAGGACCTCTCATTCGTCTCTCTTCTTCCTTTCTTCCTCTTCCTTCCTCTTCTTTCATTCTTCTTTTCCTTCTTCCCTTCTCTCTCTCTCTCTCTCTCTCTCTCTCTCTCTCTCTCTCTCTCTCTCTCACACACACACACACACACACACATTGCCGTCATGTTGTACGTCTCAAATTCTAGAGTTACACACCCCTCCTTGTTATAAGAGAGGAGTCGTATGAAAATAAAAGTCCCCATCAGTCTATGATAGCACATCTAGCTTCTGAGTCGCCCCGGCGAACCTACCAGTCGCCTGGGTGAATTTTCATGTGTTTTGCCTACCAACATCTGGGGAGCCTTAGTCAAATCCGTCATACTCACTGCCTTTTTGCCGTGCTTTTAACAGGCCAAAACTGAACACCTACAACACGAGGACTAAAGGATCCATCAGCCACTCTGAGTAGGAACTGAAAAAGGTGCCTAAGAGCATCTCCAACCGGGCTCCTAGGTGCCTTCTCTATTAATATAGGAGCTCCTTGCTACCACGTAGGCAAAGTAGGAAGTGGGGATTGATCGAAGAAATCTCCAACGAACTCCCGGGCGTTTTCTATTTCTCTAATCGGTGTTTGATCCCAGTTGTCAGTTATGAGTGTCTACTAGGTGACAAAATATCATAGAACTGTATAATGGGGACCAGCGATAACAAGAGAATCTGCTCGCCAATTTTGATGAGCGAGCAAGCAGAAAGTTATATTTGGGTGTAGGAGTCCGTTGGAGCCGGATTTTCTCCTCCACATCCAACGAAGGAGCGGATCTTAGGAGCCCGTTGGGAAAGGGGACAACTAAGGAGGACACCTTCTTGGAGAGCTGGGCTCCACCCTACTTGTCTCATTTATGCCTCATGAATCATGCACTCTAACCCTAGTCATCTTTGGCCGCCGAGCAATCGATGTTAAATCGCACCCAGTTGTCCGATGCAGGCAATCGACTAAGGCGAACCGTATGTATGCTCGCTCCGATTACACCGCATCGTATTGGAGAGGTGTCGCGCTCGTGAATCATCGGTAGCCCTCTACATCCAAGGTTGACCCATCACCCCATTCATTCAGGCTGGGCTATTTAAGCACTGGCCAAACTTATGGTCCCATAAGAGTGACAACTGAGAAGAACTTAACTCCAACACTACGAGAAAGACACACTCTTTCCTCTATTCATTTTTTGGAACCCTTGATCTTGTGTAACAACCCCCCTCAACTTTGATTTGGTAGGTTCATTCTCAACTCCCAACAAGAATGGGAGTGGTTCAGGCCTCACACACACACAATTAATGATTGTGTTGCCACTAATAATTTGCGACCACTAAGTATGCATAGTCGTCTGATAAACCTACTCTAATCTGGTCTATAAGCTAAAACAGAGCCCTCCCTTCCGTGTTGTGACATGTGAACCTTTCTGAAGAGTCAGAATCCGGCTTCGATGTGTGAACACGACTCTCTGTCCATCATAAATCACATTAAAAACCTACTATAAAGACGATAAATACGCATTCAATGATATTTAATGGTCGTTTGATGTTAGTTAGAAAATTCATAATCTTTCTCTCTCTAACATGCGGATCACACACGAGTCAATCACAATCACTCCGGATTGTATATTTCTTTGGACGACTGTGATGTCGTCTGTGCTTAGTAGCGTACGTCAAGTTTATCCGGACATTACTCGGGTTTCTTACTAGTGGAATTATACTATTGACAGTTCAACCACAGGAGTTTCGGCGCAGGGCTTCGAGCCTAAGGGTCGGGCCCGAGCTCAGCCGTCGAATGCTCAGGTAGGGCCAGGTAAGACTGCTCAACGGAGGCCACTGCCTTTCAGGTCTAGCTTGGGCTATTGGGGCAGCAGTCTTAAGTATTGCTCACATTCCTACCACAAAAAATTATTTTGTCCTCTTTTTTTTTTTGTTATATTCAATGGATGCATAATTTTGCACACATATGTTACAAAAATCAATGCCTCTGACTCTAGGAGCATGGCATCACATATATTTGGGCCGTGTTTGGGTTTTGGGCTTAGCCCAAAATTTTTAATTTGGGTTTGGGCTGGGTTTAGGCACACACTAACAAGTTTCGGGCGGGCCTGCGATTGAGTTGGCCCAACCCGAACCCAGCCCATTTAAACAATCATGCTCGCGAGCGTAAGAAGCTCAAATAAAACGAGCAAAGCAGATGGCCCAACATGAAACTTACTGAGAGTTCTTTCTTGGAACTATCAGGGTGGTAGAGGAGACCCGACAGTTCGACACCTCAGGTCACTCCTGTCAGCAGAGTTTTGGACGGTGATTCGATGGGCTTCTAGAATAGTTTTTTTTTTCTTTCTAATATTTTATCTTTACAATATTTTTTCTTCACAATATTCTCTATACATTCTTTATCTGTCACTTTTCTTTTTATTACACTTTTTTTTTCCTCTATATATAATATATCTTATGTATATATATCTAGCGTTCTCTTTTTAGAAAATTTCTCAACACAAAGGCTTCACTTTTTACAATCTTTTTTGTCCACGCACATATTTTCTTTGTCTACTGTTTTCTCACTCTATGATAACATTGTCTTCTCACTCTATGATAACATTCTCTATCTACAGTGCTTTCTAACTAACATCTTATACCCTACAACATATGCTCTCTCTCTCTACAAATTTGTTATAGTGTAAATATTATGGGGAGAGTATATAGTGTAGGATGAGAAATTACAGGGATTATTATATAAAAGAAATTTATGCAGTTGAAAGAGAATATATTATAGAGGAAAAAAATATTATAGAAAGAATCTTGAAAATATTGTAGAGATAAAACTTTATAGAAAAATAATATATTTTATGGAGTGGATATTATAGAGACAAATTGTAGAGGTAAATATATTATAGACAAATATGTTTTTTTTTTTAATTTGCAGGAAGAGAAAAATGTGTTGTAAGTAGAAAGTATATGTTTCTCTCTATAAAAAGTTCTCTCACCATGATATTTTTTATCTTTATATATTATCTCTCTACAATAAATTTTATTTCTATAATATTTTCTCTATGTATCATTTCTCTACCTACAACTAGGGCTACAAGAGAACCAAGTTGTTCGTGAGCAGCTCACAAACAATCTCGATAAAAACTTGTTCGATCAAGTTTGGGTGATTACTAATCTAGCCAAGCCCAAGCATAGAGTTTATTATCATTTAATAAATGAGCCAAGCTCAAGAAGACCAAAGCTTGGATCGGTTGGGCTCGAGAACACAATTATTTAGGGCTCGTGAGCAAGCTCATGAAAGGCTTGAATAGACCGAGCATATATATTCTACACTTTTGACTGATTTTACAGTTCGAGAACAAGTCGATAAGCGATCGTTCGAGTTTATTCGATCACTAATTGAGCTAATCCTAGCTCGAAGTTCACATGCTCGTTTATTAAACGAGTCAAGCTCAAGCAGAGCAAAGCTTGGCTTGGATCGATTATTAAACAAGTCAAGTCCAGTCTGAAGTTTAGGCTCATTTTATTAATGAGCCAAGCACAAACAGGCCAAAGCTCGGCTTGATTGCAGCCCTGCCTATAATATATATTCTTTCTACAACATTTTGCCCCTATAATATTTTCTCTTTACAATATTTTAGTTTCCATAACATTTTCTTTCTCTACAACATCTTCTATACCTACAACATATTTCTCTCTACAAATATTTCTATCTCCATAATATTGATTTGCTCCAAGATTTTCCCTCTCTACAGCAGTCTCCTCTTCACCATCTTTTCTCTCGACAATTTTATTTATCCACAACATATATTATCTCTTATTTTCCATAGTATATACTCTCTACAACATATATTCTCTATTAGAATATTCTCTATGTAGATTTTCTCTCTCTAAAATATTTTCTAGTTCGTTAATTTTTTTTTGCTATATCATATAATCTCTCTCTAGAATATTATCTACCTATAATATTTTCTTATTGTACAATATATTATCTCTCTATATTATTCTCTCTCTCTCTCTCTCTCTCTCTCTCTCTCTCTCTCTCTCTCTCTCTCTCTCTCTCTCTCTCTCTCTCTCTCTCTCTCTCTCTCTCTCTCTCTTTCTCTTTGAAAGATAATATGATTATATTGATCTAAAACGAATTACAAGAGTAAGCCCTTTCTATACATACTCCAACAAAAGAAAAACCTTCTCTCACAAAATCTCAAAGTAAGCCACATCTCCAACTGCAAAGAATAACTAATCCCCCAATATACCAAAAAGGGTGGCACACCAATTTGAGGAATAAACTACATAAATAAACGACAAGTAAAGTTTGCCTTTTAATAAACGACGATCAATTCATTTTTTTTAGTTGTAAAAAACGACAAGAATTGAAAAACGACAGACTCAAAAACGACAGTCATTGCCCGTCCTTTTTCAACAATATTGGTGTACTACTATCTGATCGTACCAAGCCAAGTCATCACGAATGCTTCTCCCGCCTTGCTAATCTGAGTCTCCGCTCCTGCAAACATTCCTCTCAATTACAAGTATATGCTTTGGAGTATTCTCTCTCTCTCTCTCTCTCTCTCTCTCTCTCTCTCTCTCTCTCTCTCTCTCTCTCTCTCTCAACCCCTCTCCCCGTCTCACTCTCTCGAATGTCTCTCCCCTCTCCCCCTCTCTCCTCCCACCCAATTCTCTCTCACTCTAACCGTCTCCCCCCCACTCCCAATCTCCTCCTCGATTCTCTCTCCTTGTCTCTCTCAACCCCTCTCCCAGTCTCTCTCTCTAACTATCTCCCCCTCTCCCGTCCCACCAGATTCTCTCACTCTAAGCGTTTCTCTCCCCCCTCCCCGTCTCTCTCTCCTCCCCGACTCTCTCTCTCTCTCTTGAATCCCCCTCCCCGATTCTCTCTCTCTCTCTCTCTCTCTCTCTCTCTAAAGTTGCATTTTTAAATCATTTTTTAATAAGCTTTTTTTGTAGATCACAAAGATCTTTTTCCTTCCAAAAATTTCGAGCAACTTAGATTGCCAATTCGTGGTTTTCTAAGGACTAATACTATTTTGTGTTTTAGAAGATACTATAATCTTGACTTTGAAAGTTGTGAATTTTACTTTATAGCATGTTTGTCTTCTGAATAATTTTACTTTATAATATTGAGCTTCTTCTAACGTTGTGCCTTGAAAACCTAAAACAGAGAAAATTCCTACATTTTTATTTTTAGTGGGTTTTACGTTTTTATTTGAAAATATAAATTTTCGTAATGCATCTTGGAACTGATTTTGGCCCAAACCAAGCATCCACTAGCCTAAAGGACAGCCAAATGGCAAGGACAAAAATATCTCACTCCATTTCAAAATTTCATTTCATGTCACTCCTTTCTAAACTAAAACAAATCCTAAACCCTAAGATCTATAGGACCTAAATCTAATCCAAACCGAACCCCTCCGTCTGTCGCTTGCCGCTCGTCTGCAATGCTCGCCGCCGCTGTCGGCGGCAACTGCAACTCGAGGCATGTCCGCTGATCACGCCTGCCACCGATGTCGCTGCTCGCACTCGCCTCTGCCACTTGTTGCTCGAAAGAAACGACAGACTCAAAAACGACAGTCACTCCAGTCAGCAGAGTTTTGGACGGTGATTCGATGGGCTTCTAGAATAGTTTTATACGCTTGGACCTTTTACAGGAGCTGGAGCCTAGAGGGCGAGTTTGGATGGCCTAAATGGGTTGCTCAGCTTCCCGCATTGAAGCCTGGCCAAACACAGCCTTCGTCAGTTTGAGCTTGGCTTGTTAATTAGACGAATTTAATCACCAAGCTTTGTAGTAATCAAATAAACTTGAACGACCTTTAACCGAGCATGTTTGTGAATTGCTCACGGCTGGCATGCCTGGATCGAGATCATAAAAGCCGAAAGCCGGTTTTTTAGTTATTTTTTTCTTTCTAATATTTTATCTCTACAATATTTTTTCTTCACAATATTCTCTATACATTCTTTCTCTGTCACTTTTCTTTTTATTACACTTTTTTTTTCCTCTATATATGATATATCTTATGTATATATATCTAACATTCTCTTTTTAGAAAATTTCTCAACATAACGGCTTCACTTTTTACAATCTTTTTTGTCCATGCACATATTTTCTTTGTCTACTGTTTTCTCACTCTATGATAACATTGTTTTCTCACTCTATAATAACATTCTCTATCTACAATGCTTTCTAACTAACATCTTATACGCTACAACATATGCTCCCTCTCTACAAATTTGTTATAGTGTAAATATTATGGGGAGAGCATATAGTGTAGGATGAGAAATTACAGGGATTATTATACAAAAGAAATTTATGCAGTTGAAAGAGAATATATTATAGAGGAAGAAAATATTATAGAAAGAATCTTATGGAAGGAGAAAATATTGTAGAGAGAAAACATTACAGAAAAATAATATATTTTATGGAGTGAATATTATAGAGACAAATTGTAGAGGTAAATATACTATAGAGACAAATATGTTTTTTTTTTAATTTGCAGGAAGAGAAAAATGTGTTGTAAGTAGAAAATATATGTTTCTCTCTATAAAAAGTTCTCTCACCATGATATTTTTTATCTTTATATATTATCACTCTACAATAAATTTTATTTCTCTAATAATTTCTCTATGTATCATTTCTCTGCCTACAACTAGGGCTACAAGCGAACCAAGTTGTTCGTGAGCAGCTCACAAACAATCTCGAAAAAAGCTTGTTCGATCAAGTTTGGGTGATTACTAATCTAGCCAAGCCGAAGCATAGAGTTTATGATCGTTTAATAAATGAGCCAAGCCCAAGCATAGAGTTTATGATCGTTTAATAAATGAGCCAAGCTCAAGAAGACAAAAGCTTGAATCGGTTGGGCTCGAGAACACAATTATTTAGGGCTCATGAGCAAGCTCATGAAAGGCTTGAATAGACCGAGCATATATATTCTACACTTTTGACTGATTTTGCAGTTCGAGAACAAGTTGATAAGCGATCGTTCGAGTTTATTCGATCACTAATTGAGCTAATCCTAGCTTGAAGTTCACATGCTCGTTTATTAAACGAGTCAAGCTCAAGCAGAGCAAAGCTTTGCTCGGATCAATTATTAAACAAGTCAAGTCCAGTCTGAAGTTTAGGCTCATTTAATGAATGAGTCAAGCTCAAACAGGCCAAAGCTAGGCTTGATTGCAGCCCTGCCTATAATATATATTCTTTCTACAGCATTTTGCCTCTATAATATTTTTTCTTTACAATATTTTAGTTTCCATAACATTTTCTTTCTCTACGACAACTTCTATATCTACAACATATTTCTCTCTACAAATATATTCTATCTCCATAATATTGATTTGCTCCAAGATTTTCCCTCTCTACAGCAGTCTCCTCTTTAACATCTTTTCTCTCGACAATTTTATTTATCTACAACATATATTATCACTTATTTTCCATAGCATATACTCTCTACAACATATATTCTCTATTAGAATATTCTCTATGTAGATTTTCTCTCTCTAAAATATTTTCTAGTTCGTTAATATTTTTCTTGCTATATCATATAATTTCTCTCTAGAATATTATCTACCTATAATATTTTCTTATTGTACAATATATTATCTCTCTGTATTACTCTCTCTCTCTCTCTCTCTCTCTCTCTCTCTCTCTCTCTCTCTCTCTCTCTCTCTCTCTCTCTCTCTCTCTCTCTCTTTGAAAGATAATATGATTATATTGATCTAAAACGAATTATAAGAGTAAGCCCATTTTATACATACTCCAACAAAGAAAAACCTTCTCTTACAAAATCTCAAAGTAAGCCACATCTCCAACTACAAAGAATAACAAATCCCCAATATACCAGAAAGGGCGGCACAGTATAGGGCCCCACTACACCAATTTGAGGAATAAACTACATAAATAAACGATGGGTAAAGTTTGTCTTTTAATAAACGACGATCAATTCAATTTTTTTAGTGGTAAAAAACGACAAAAATTGAAAAACGACAGACTCAAAAACGACAGTCATTGCCTGTCCTTTTTCAGCAGTATTGGTGTACTATTATCTGATCATGCCAAGCCAAGTCATCACGAATGCTTCTCCCGCCTTGCTAGTCTGAGTCTCCGCTTCTGCAAACATTTCTCTCAATTGCGAGTATGTGCTTTGGAGTATTCTCTCTCTCTCTCTCTCTCTCTCTCTCTCTCTCTCTCTCTCTCTCTCTCTCTCTCTCTAATTTCTCTCCCCTCTCCCCCACTCTCCTCCCACCCAATTCTCTCACTCTAACTGTCTCCCCCCACTCCCACTCTCCTCCTTGATTCTCTCTCTCCTTGTCTCTCTCTCTCTCTCTCTAACTATCTCCCCCTCTCTCCTCCCACCAGATTCTCTCACTCTAAGCGTCTCTCTCTCTCTCTCTCTCTCTCTCTCTCTCTCTCTCTCTCTCTCTCTCTCTCTCTCTCTCTCTCTCTCTCTCTCTCAAGTTGCATTTTTAAATTATTTTTTAATAAGTTTTTTTTGTAGATCACAAAGATCTTTTTCCTTCCAAAAATTTCGAGTAACTTAGATTAGCCAATTCGTGGTTTTCTAGGGACTGATACTATTTTGTGTTTTAGAAGATACTATAATCTTGACATTGAAAGTTGTGAATTTTACTTTATAGCATGTTTGTCTTCTGAATAATTTTACTTTATAATATTGAGCTTCTTCTAACGCCGAGCCTTGAAAACCTAAAAAGAAGAAAATTCCTACATTTTTATTTTTAGTGGGTTTTACGTTTTTATTTGAAAATATAAATTTTGTGGAACTGATTTTGGCCCAAACCAAGCATCCAAAACAGGTGCCAAACACACGCAAATTATGAAAAAAGAAAAAGGGGGGGTTAGTGGTCCGTCACGGCTCAGAAGATGAACTAGGCTAACGGATAGCCAAATGGCAAGGACAAAAATATCTTACTCCATTTCAAAATTTCATTTCATGCCACTCCTTTTTAAACTAAAACGAATGCTAAACCCTAAGATCTATAGGACCTAAACCTAAATCTAATCCAAACCGAACCCCTCCGTCTGTCGCCTGCCGCTCGTCTCCAATGCTCGCCGCTGCTGTCGGCGGCAACTGCAACTCGAGGTATGTCCGCTGATCACGCTTGCCACCGCTGTCGCTGCTCGCACTCGCCTCCGCCACTTGTTGCTCGAGAGAAACAGGAGAATGGAGAGGGGCATTTTCAACTTTTGGCAGCCCTTTTTTTCTCGAAGATCTGTTGCCCATCTTTTTCCTCCCAGGAACTTAGACACATTAACACCATAAACCATCAGATTTCATTTATTTTGCATAACAGGGTTCAATTACGTATTAGGCTGTAGGTATAACTCAACAATCTTCACTTCAAGAAAGGATCTTAGAGAGAATATAGATAAAAGTACCATAGGAGCATGTTTCTAGTCACCAGTAATCCCTGCAGCAACAGAAACCATCTCTGAAAGTATGAAACCGGCTGCGATCCCTCACCACAATCTCCCGCCCGTACACCTTCGATATCAGCTTCATCACCGTATGGCAATCCCGACAGACCCTCAGATTCTTCACAATTCTTATGACACTCTGCCCACCACTCCTTGCCAGCCCGAAAGCCACCGCGAGCTTCTCGCTGTGCCTCGAAATAGCCTCCTGCTTCTCCTCCTCCTCTATATCATGCAAAACACTCCCAACCTGCGGGACATAACCCTCCACCCTCAGCCTCGACATGATCTCGTCCAGCTTCTCGTGAGCCTCCCTTCTGAAGCCGCTTGGCTCATCACTCGCTACAAATCCATAGACAACCTTTTCGACCTCGATCGAGCTCCAACCAGGAGTCTTCCTAATTCTCCGCTCGCTCATAGACTTCCTCACACTGTCAACATCCTTCCATTTTCCAGCCACCGCGTAGATATTAGACAGTAAAACATAGTCGCCGGAGTCATTGGGGTCGAGCACCGAAAGCCGCTTCTTCACATGCTCCGCCAATCTAACATCCCCATGAATGCTGCAGGCCCCGAGCAATGTCCTCCAGATTATGGCATTGGGTTTAGTAGGCATTCGGCATACGAATTCATAGGCCTTATCGAGTAATCCTGCTCGACCGTAGAGATCAACAATGCAACCATAGTGCTCAATCGATGGCTCAATCCCATAAGTGCTCCCCATCCTACAGAAAATTGCATACCCTTGATCTATCAACCCTGCGTGGCTGCAAGCATACAGCACCGATATAAAGGTTATTCCATCGGGTCTCGTTCCGCACTCCTCCATTTCATGGAAAAGCTCGATAGCTTCCTCTCCATGCCCGTGCATTGCAAGCGCCGCAATCATCGATGTCCAAGATATGACACTCCTCTTCCCCATTGCCCAATCGAACACCCGGCGTGCCATGTCGACATTTCCGCACCTCGCGTACATGTCCAAGAGCGCATTACCCACCGAGACGATGCTATCGAGTCCGGCCTTCTCTATATTTCCATGTAAAACCCTTCCACTCTCAAAGGCCCCAGCTTGGGCACATGCGGAGAGGACACCCGTCAAGCTCACCTCATTGGGTCTGAGTCCCTCCCTCATCAATTCCCGGAAGAAACCGAAAGCATCATCAAAGTGCCCATGAGCGGCAAAGCCAGTAATCATAGTACTCCACGAGACCGGGTCTTTGTGAGGCATCTCAAGGAACAGCCTCCTCGCAGACCCCAGTTCCCCGGCCTTGGTGTACCCCGCGAGCATGAGATTCCATGACGTTAGATTTCTCCAAGGTATCAGATCAAACAGCCTCTCCGCCCCTTTCACATCGTCCGTCCGGAAACACGCGGTCACAACCGCATTCCACGCGACGATGTTCGGTTGGGGCATATCATCGAACGCTTTCCGTGCTAATCCGGCGCACCCACACTCGGCGTACATGCTCACCAGCGTCGTCCCGACAAACAGATGGGCGTCGAGGCCGTGACGGACTACATGGGTGTGGACTTGGGCCCCGGCACGAAGCGAGCGAAGGTTCGCCGCCGCCTTGAGGACAAAGGCGAAAGAGAAGCTGTCGGGAGGGAGCGGGTGCCGCTGCATCTGGGCATAGGTGAGGAGGGCGTGGTGGGGGCGGTCCGAGTCGGAGAGGCCGCGGATGAGGGTGTTGTACATGAAGGCATCGGGGTGAGGGGTGTGGGAGAAAAGGCGGCGGGCGTATTCCAAGGCGCCGAGGAGGGCGGTGGCGGAGAGGAGGAGGAGCTTCCCGGCGACGTGGGGGTCGGCGTCGAGCCCGGTCTTGGAGGCGAGGGCATGGACTTGGTTGAGGTTGCCGAGGGATTTGCAATGTCCCAGCAAGGAGATGCACTGCAGTTGGCGGTTGCCGCTCATTTAGGCAGGACAACATAGCGGAATCAAATAGGTAGGCTCAGTGCAAGTAGGTGCAGCAGTGGCTTCAAGTCTTTGGGTAGAGCTTCTTGTAGGTTAAACGTACACCATCTCTCTCTCTCTCTCTCTCTCTCTCTCTCTCTCTCTCTCTCTCTCTCTGTATGGAAAAGCTTAGAAGGTCTATGGCGACACCTAGGGCTGATTTTCGGATGGATCGGATCGGATCATATCGGAATAGGGGTGTTTGCAAAATGGTATTCCGAATCCAATTCCGAAAGTTTGGAGTTTAAAAATCCAATTCCGATTTGAAATTTTCAAAAAAAAATTAGAATTTTAAATTTTTTATTTTTTTTGGAAATTTTCAATTTTGATTGAATTTTGAATTTTTTAGAAATTTTCAATTTTGGCAAAATTTTGAAAACTTTGGAATTGCGCAGTACCTGCTACTTTAGATGGGTCTGGATTAGGCAGAGGATGGAGACTGGAGAGTAGGATTTGGTTGGGATTTAGGATTTTTAAGTTTTGTATGCGGTACCGGTGCTAGGTTTGACCTGTTTTAAGTAAAAAATAATATGTTGCCCTGCTCTTAGGTGATATCCAAAGCAACACCTTAGGTATGTGGCTTTGTCTAAGGACTGGCACTGTATATCACCTGTTGCTTCGGATGGATCGGGACGGAATACATAAGAATTTTTTGGATATTTTCGAATCGGATGTTTTCAAAAATTTTGTATCAAAAATCAGAATTTTCAAAATACTTGTCCAATTCCGATCCTTTTTTTTCAGAATTCAGATTTAATTGTATGATACCAAAATAAAAATTTATTGGATTGATTTCGGACATAATCGAAAAAAAATTTCCAGCTTGTACCCCCCAACGACGACCAATCAGAATAAATAGAGTAGAACCTTGCTAACCTAGATCGGACGGACCTTATTCAACAGATCAACGACATTCCATTTTAGGACTCAAAAATAGGGGCTTTTGCATCTTACTATTTACAACTAACAAATTTAAAATTTCAGAAAACATCCTGTCTTTACACAATTCTCTGCTCACCCGTCATACCTCTTGATTTTTTACCCCAAAAAAAAAAAACCCACGTGCCCAACTTTAGAACCATTTTACTATTCCACCAGTGTTCGTCTGCATAAACACGGAGTAGTCCGAGAGTAAACGGGAATTTTTTTAAATAATATTTAAAAATAAAATATTTAAATAAATGGTGTTTGACCAAAAGTAACTATCATATTAGCGCTCTGACAGTCACGTGGCATGTCAGCGCCATAAAACAAATCACGATATATATATATATATATATATATATATATATATATGAGGGGTGTTACGTTGCGCTGTGCGCTTCCGGGGGAGCAAATTCGCTGTGCAACGGCCACCGTTCGATCGGATTTGATCAACGGCATACAGAAAATCGCTTAAATCCCGCTCGGCGTGAACCGTGACCGTCTGATCCCCTGGATCAGACGGTCTGATCCCGTGCAGCGCACCCCGCCAGCCACCTATCCGTCGGTTCGATTCCCATCTGTCGGATCGATGGGAATCGAACGGACGAAATTGATTTTCGCTGTTACTGTTGCGGCTACAGTAACAGCGAAATTCAATTTCGTCCGTTCGATTCCCATCGATCCGACGAATGGGAATCGAATAAACACACAATTAGGCCGGTTGATTCCCATCCGTTGGATCGATGGGAATCAAACGGACGAAATAGAATTTCTTTGTTACTGTAGCCGCTACAGTAACAGCGAAAATATATTTCATCCGTTCGATTCCCATCGATCCGACGGATGGGAATCGAACCGACGGATGGTTCGACGGATGGGAGGCTGGCGGGGTACGCTGCACGGGATCAGACCGTCTGATCCAGAGGATCAGACCGTCTGATCCAGAGGATCAGACGGTCACGGTTCACGCCGAGCGGGATTTAAGCTGGTTTCTGTATGCCATTGATCAAATCCGATCGGACGGTGGCCGTTGCACAGCGCATTTGCTCCCCCGGCAGCGCACAGCGCAACGTAACACCCCTATATATATATATATATATATATATATATATATATATATATATATATATATATATATATATATATATATATATATATATATATATATATATATATATATATATATATATATATATATATATATATATATATATATATATATATATATATATATATATATATATATATATATGTATATATATATAGGGGACGGGAAGCCTGGACCTCAGGTGCAGCGTGAACGCTGCACCGGAGCCGCTCCCCGCGCGCCAGGTGTCCAAAAAAATCAGCCGCCCCCCTTTAAAACCGTGGGACAAACCGCAGCCGTCCGATCGATTCGATCGGACGGAAATCCGGTCGCCCGCCTCTAAAAACGCGGCATCCAGCGGGGACCGTCCGATCCGTGCAGTGCCAGCCGTCCGATCCATGCACCACACCCCCGTCCGGTATTCAGTTGGCCAGGGTGATTCCCGTCCGTTCGATCGAGCGAATCGAATGGAAGGAAACATTTTTCGCTGTTACTGTAGCGGCTACAGTAACAGCGAAAAACGTTTCCGTCCGTTCGATTCGCTCGATCGAACGGACGGGAATCACCCGGGCCAACAGAACACCGGACGGGGGGTGCGTTGCATGGATCAGACGGCGGCGGGCGAGGTGCAGTGCACAGATCGGACAGTCCCTGCTGGATGCCGCGTTTTTAGAGGTGGGCGGTCGGATTTCTGTCCGATCGAATCGATCGGACGGCTGCAGTTTGTCCCACGGATTTAAAGGGGGGCGGCTGATTTTTTTTGGACACGTGGCGCGCGGGGAGCGGCTCCGGTGCAGCGTTCACACTGCACCTGAGGTCCAGGCTCCCCGTCCCCATATATATATATATATATATATATATATATATATATATATATATATATATATATATATATATATATATATATATATATATATATATATATATATATATATATATATATATATATATATATATATATATATAGAAAGAGAGAGAGAGAGAGGGAGGGAGGGCCGATCCAGTAAGAAACCCCTTATTTGCGAAACCTTGTGCGAAACCCCCCTAGAGGTTTCAGAATTTGATGAAACTTGGTAGGCATACTACCTATGCCTTGTTGATCATCCTCACAAAATTTTATAAAATTCTAAAACTTCTAGGAGCATCAAATTTGATAATCAAATTAACGGTTTTTATGAACGATTGGTAAATCTTCTAACATTTTGATGCCTCTAGATTTTTTAGAATTCGATGAAATTTTGTGAGGATGATCAACATGGCATAGGTTGCATGCCTACCAAGTTTCATCAAATTCTGAAACCTCTAGGGGGGTTTCGCATAAGGTTTCGCAAATAAGGGGTTTCTCACTGGATCGGCCCTATATATATATATATATATATATATATATATATATATATATATATATATATATATATATATATATATATATATATATATATATATATATATATATAGGGGCATGCTATAATGCTGCATGCGTTAAGTGCGGCACCACATAGTAGCCGCCTGATTCACCGTTGTGTGCATCGCATGCACGCAACGTGTGCATCAGACGGCTGCGGTGCTATGCCGCACGTACCGCATGTTGCATTATTATAGCATGCCCCTATATATATATATATATATATATATATATATATATATATATATATATATATATATATATATATATATATATATATATATATATATATATATATATATATATATATATATATATATATATATATATATAGGGGACGGGGAGCCTGCACCCGAGGTGCAGCAAGAACGCTGCACCTCAAGCATTGTTTACCTACCTAGAAGTTTTGGAATTTGATGGAATTAATTTGGTGAGGATGTTTTCTAGGGTAACATGATCATCCTCACAAATTTTCATCAAATTCCAAAACTTCTAAGGGGGTCAAATGGTCGAAGCAAAATCTGCAGATTTTAATGGTGACTGCGGACGACTGATTTTGCTTCGACCATTTGACCCCCCTAGAAGTTTTGGAATTTGATGAAAATTTGTGAGGATGATCATGTTACCCTAGAAAACACCCTCACCAAATTTTATCAAATTCCAAAACATCTAGGTAGGTAAACAATGCTTGAGGTGCAGCGTTCTTGCTGCACCTCGGGTGCAGGCTCCCCGTCCCCATATATATATCTATATATATATATATATATATATATAGTCAGGATCGGATGACCCATCAAAATTTTGACCCATTAATAACCCAGCACCCTTTGAGGCACCTAGAGGTTTTAGAATGGGCTGATTTTTTGTAGACATGTTGTCTATGATATGTTGATCATCTTCACAAAAAATCAGCCCATTCTAAAACCTCTAGGTGCATCAAAGGGTGCTCTTCAAATCAACGGTTAAAATTAACAATCAAAAACCGTTGATTTGAAGTGCGCATTTGATGCACGTAGAGGTTTTAGAATGGGCTGATTTTTTGTGAGGATGATCAACATACCATAGACAACATCCCAACAAAAAATCAGCCAATTCTATAACCTCTAAGTGCCTCAAAGGGTGCTGGGTTATTAATGGGTCAAAATTTGCTGGGTCATCCGATCCTGACCCATATATATATACTAGAAATGCCCGTGCCTGTCGGCACGCAAAAGATTTTGAGGGCGAGGACAATATTTCGAGGCAGGTAACAATATTTCAAATGTGGCAAAAAAATATTTTGAGAGACAATAATATTTCGAGGGAGATAATAATATTTTAAGAAATGTGAAAACATTTTGAGTGTGGTAACAATGTTTCATGAGCGGTGATAATATTTTGAGAAAGGTGACAATATTTTGTGAGGGTGGTAATGCTCGTGTTTGATGGCACTCGAACGGGATGACAAAACTAATCCAACCCCCTGATAGCTAGAAAAGATAAAGCCCGATATCCAACTGAAAATTGCGTGGTCGCCATGTATTCAATGCAAAAACAAAAAAAAAAACACAGTGGTTCATACCAATTGGGCTGAGATTCAATGTATGAGGTGAATTAAAGATGCATAAGGTGATCTTATTTAATGCAGTGAATGTTTCTTATAAGGTTTAGCCCACTCTTGGCTGATCTGATGAAACCCATGGGGCAAAAGATGAAGAATTGTGCATGATCTAATAAAAAATAAAAATCTATTAAGAGAACCCCCAAAGTAAACTAAAATGGATGACATACATAGAATTCATCCATAAAGACTAACTACATAAAAAAAAAACTCATCTTTATCATCACCAAGTCATCAAAAGAATAGCCAATTCATCATCTATAAAAACTGAGATCAATCTCCTTTCCAAAAAATAAATAGGGGCAGAAGAAAATGCTTTTTCCCACCTGAATAATTAGGTCACTCCTTCCAAAAAGCAAAAACAAAAAACTATCTAACCAAACAAAACAAATTATAGATGGCATTTATAGCTGCAGCATACCAAGCATCTAAGTAAACGAAAGAAGGAATAAATACAATTTTGTCAACATTGATGGAACAGAGCAAAAGTTTTTAACACTGGTGAACTAATTCAGTTCTTCTATCCTCATCCTCACCCATCAATTGCTTTTGAATCGAGTAGTAGAGTAACACAGAAATAATTTAACATTCACATTAGATACTGCTGTTCAGTGTACAGAAAACTCCTCTGTGTGTGTGTGTGTGTGTGTGTGTGTGTGTGTGAGCACATGTGAACAGAAAACTCTTCTCTATCTCTTTCTGAACTGCGGTGTTGAGTAAACAGAGAAGCTTTATTCCCGTCGAGTCTGCCTCGAGGAGGAGAAAACTGCAATCTTGTTGAATGTTGGGCTTTGGACAACAGCGACTCCGTCAGGCAGAGGATAGTAGCCGGCCGATGGATCGCGATCCCGACGGTCCATGATGGTGCAATGGTTCAAGATCTCGTCAGGTGTCTGGTGTCTCAAGGATAACAACTGCAAGAAACCCCATGATTGGTCTATCAAATTTTGTGTGTATGTGTGTGTGGAGTGGAGTATAATTGTGGGTCACACCACCTTTCAGAGCTATTTCTAAACAAAAGGCTGTATCCTTTTCCAAGGACTTGCAACTCTCAGGAATTGGGTTCATTCCCTCATTCTTATATAGCCACCAGTTACCATGGTAATATGGTATTTCCATGAAATGGGGGAGGTTCAGGTACAGTGGAATTTATAACTCTTATGTGTTGCTTGAGAAATGAAATTCCACAAAGGGTGGGTTTTCATATCCTAGGGAGCAAACAAACATATAATCCCTGTGTATGGAGAAGTCATAGGAATGGGCCCAAAATGGGAGTTGCAAGTCCCAGGAAAAGAACATAGCCTTAAAAGCTCTCTAATGCATAGCCTTAAAACCTGTCTTGTCGACTATGTGCCTACCAATAGGAAAAAAGGGGAAATTATAAAAAGACCCCCTAAACTATACCTTCACCTTATCCCTTCACCTTGGTCCATCAAGTTCTAGATTGTACAATATGCCCCCCCCCCCCCCCCCCCCCCCCCCAGTCTCGTGGAGGATAATACCATCCAAAAAATATATATATTGTAGGATAACTCAAAATCAGTTAAAAATCTTATTTACGATTAATGATTTGATAACAATTATTATTTTTTAAGCTAAAACTAAGTCCTAATAGAAGAAAAAATAAAGGCCAATAAGAATATTAGCGAAAGCCTAAACCGATTATCCAATCCAATCCAAACTGACTTTAATTGGATTGGATCAGATTGGATTCCAATCTCAGTTCAGTTTGGATTGAATTGAAAATCCTCAAAACAGACCAAGGTTGGATCAATTTGGGTTTGACCTAAATAGGTTGGTTTCGAACGGATACACACCCCTAGTCTAAGGTAAGGTGATCATCCTCACCAAAAACAAACAAATTCTAGAACTTCTTGGGTCATCATATGAGCTCGACAAAATTAACGGTTAAATTGAACGGTCGAAAATGTTTCGAACATTTGATGACCCTACAAATTTTAGAATTTACTGATTTTTTGTGAGAATGATTACCTTACCTTAGATAACACACCACCAAAAATCACAAAATTCTAAAACTTCTAGGATGGCAAACAATGCCTGAGCTGAGGTGCAGCAATGACGCTGCACCTCAGATCCACCTCAGGTCTAGACTAAAATTCACTTAAAAGGACTAAAATTCACTTAAAAGGACTAAAATTCAGATACGGGGTACAACTCTATGTTGAGAAAGGATTTTTATAAAATTAAGAAAATAACAATACTGTTTTGATTTGGATTAATGGATCCGATAACAGACACTTGGATTCATGGATATAATAGCGGAGAATGATGCACCTTTGAGGCCCTCAAGTCAGGCACCATTTCTCCGTTATTCTCCCCAATTGTTGTTGTGATCCCGTAGGCGACGATCCCAACCCCGTCGGCCAATGGAAGAACCCTGCACAAAAAAAAATGATGTCAAAAAACATACACACACAGAAAGAGAGAGAGAGAGAGAGAGACCCCAACCCGGCGGCCCCGACCATCCTCCTTCACCGGTGACGATCAAGTCTCCAGCGATGTGCTAATGTAAAGGCACGAAATACTATTAATGTACTGCAATTCACTTAAAAGGAGTAAAATTCAGATACGGGGTACAACAATTCTATGTTGAGAAAGGATTTTTATAAAATTAAGAAAATAAAAATACTGTTTTGATTTGGATTAATGGATCCGATAACGATGCAGAAGAAATAAAAATATTGTTTTGATTTAGATTAATGGATCCGATAACGATGCAGAAGGGGAGCGGCAACGATGGCAGCGCCTGCCGGCCGAGGCTGAGTGTGATTCACCGATCGGCAGCACCTGCTGGCTGGGGCTGAGTACGATTCACCTGTCGGCAGTGCCTTGGGGCCACAACTGAGTGCGATTCACCGGTCGGCGTGCCTGTGGGCTGGCCGGGTAAGAGATTGGGAGAGGTGTACCTGCCGGCCGGGGCTGAGTGCGATTCACCTATCGGTAGTGCTTGCGGGCCAAGGCTGAGTGCGATTCACCCGTCAGCGTGCTTGCGGGCTGGCCGGAGCAAGAGTTTGGTGGAGGGAGCTCTGGATCTAGCCCTCCCCGACTGCTGTGAATGGAGATCCGGCGCCCGGCGGATCTGAAACAGAGAAAAAAAAACCCTAAATCAAAGAGAGAGAGAGAGAGAGAGAGAGGAATCATATATGGGGTAAGGGGGGCGGCGTTCGCAGGGGGACCGGCTCTGATATGGGGTAAGGGGGGGCGGCGTTCGTAGGGGGACCGGCGCCCGGCGGATCTGAAACAGAGAAAAAAAAACCCTAAATCAAAGAGAGAGAGAGAGAGAGAGAGAGAGAGAGGAATCATATATGGGGTAAGGGGGGCGGCGTTCGCAGGGGGACCGGCTCCCGGCGGTGAGCTCCTCCAGCAACCGCGGCCAGGCCCGACCAGGGGGGTGACCGTCGGACTCCTCGAAGGCGGCGCAGAGGCGATGAGGGCAGGGGTCCGAGGCAGGGGTCCTCCGTCGAAGTCCAGAGAGAGAGAGAGAGAGAGAGAGAGAGAGAGAGAGAGAGAGGAGCGGTGAAGGGGGGGTATGCGGAGGGGGTAGGGGCGGGGGTTTAGAAGGAGAGAGACCGAGATAATGGTGTATTCAACACCTTCCATTTTTAACCTTGACGGATCCGAACGGTATATCACCTTCCAATTTTAGCCTATAGTATAATCACGGCTGCCCATTTAATTCAGTCCGAACGGACACGATCGTCTTTCATTTTTGGAGGGCTAGTAGGATCAATCATAGCTGTTAATCTAATTTTTCCAAGTGAATGGCACTCACCCTAATAGCAATGAACGGTTGTGTTTCTCTTAGGTTTGTCTCTCGACTGCATTAAATGTTTATACCCCCCACAAAACCCTGAAATATTATATATATATATATATATATATATATATATATATATATATATATATATATATATATATATATATATATATATATATATATATAGAGAGAGAGAGAGAGAGAGAGAGAGGATACGGGGTATGTGCTGACATCCCATTTGCCTATTTGGGCTATCAGCTAACAACCCTTCGATCAAGATCACGCTCTGTCCAATTAAAAAAAAAATACACTTAAAGCCCTCCCCCCCCATCCCCAATATCCAGCACCCTCACCGACCCGACCCCCTCAGGCGAACCCTGACCCCCTCCGGCAGCACCATGTCCCCCCTCCGGCGACCCCCCGACCGCCACCGGCCACCCTCCGACCTCCGACAGCCACCGCGTCCCCCTCCAGCATCCCCCCATTCACCCTTGCGGATCTGCCGGTGCTGCGATCGGCTCCGGGAGGTCGGGGGTCTGCCGGAGGGTGCTGCCGGAGCTGCCGGGGGGTCGGGGGTCGCTGGAGGGGGTCGAGGGTTGCCGAAGGGGGACGAGGTGGCTGTCGGAGGTCGGGGGGTGGCCGGCGATGGTGGGGGGGTCGCCGGAGGGGGGACGCGGTGCTGCCGGAGGGGGTCGGGGTTCACCGGAGGGGTCGGGTCAGTGGGGGTGTTGGAGATCGGGGATGGGGAGGAGGGGTTTGAGTGTTTTTTTTTTTTTTAATTGGACAGTGTGTGATCTTGATCGGAGGGCTGTTAGCTGACAGCCCAAATGGGATGTCAGCTCATACCCTGTATTCTCTCTCTCTCTCTCTCTCTCTCTCTCTCTCTCTCTCTCTCTATATATATATATATATATATATATATATATATATATATATATATATATATATATATATATATATATATATATATATATATATATATATATATCACGACTCGTTTAACGAAGCTGACATGCCATGTGACTGTCAGAGCACTAAACTGATAAATACTTTCGATCCAACGCTATTAAATTAAATATTTATTTTTAAAATATTATTTAAAAAAATCCTTGAATAAAATGATAAAAATAAAATAAAATATAGCAAATATATGTTTTGGCAAAATATGAGATATGTAGAGAATGCTCATTGACTCTTGTCAAAGATAGGAGTTGCCGAGAGGGCAAAGCATTTGATGATTAGATAGGAAGTTGTGGGTTTGATTCCTCCCCTCCTCGATTTACCCAGCAGTGGGTACTAAAACTTTCGAGTCAGTTAGTCACATTCTCGGAGGTATTTGTTCGAATCCAACGTGGGACCATTGCCCGAAGTTTGGCAGACACCCGCCGATCTATTAAAAAAAAGTGATGGTGGGAGGCACCTCATCTATTTCCCCTAAATATGAAGCATTTAGTTCTTAGCCCATTGTCAGTCGGGTGTAACACCAGTAATACACATGTTCGGGTTAGGGCTGGCAATTTCGGTCCCGACACGGCAGACCCGACACGACCCGACACGAAGTTAGCGGGTCTGGGTCTGGGTCAGGGCTAAACGGGTTCGGGTCGTAAACGGGTCGACACGATAGACTCGTTTACCGACACGGCAGATCCGACACGACCCGACACGAAGTTAGCGGGTCTGGGTCAGGGCTAAACGGGTTCGGGTCGTAAACGGGTCAGCACGATAGACCCGTTTAATAAACGGGTCGGGTCCGGGTTTAGGGCCTGGACACAGTAGACTCGGGAAGACCCGTTTAGTATTCAACGGGTTGTGTCGGGTCGGGTCTACCCGCAATCCGATACTATACTATATAATACCAGCTGGTCTTTCGGGTCAGGTCGGGTCGAGTCGGATTGGGTCAACCGAATAGTCCCGGGTGATAAATGGGTCTTACCGGGTCTTATCGGGTCTACCCGTTTATTAACGAGTCGGGTACGGCTTTAGGATCTAGACACGATTAGTTAAACGGGTCGGGTCCGGGTCTGGGGTTTTTGGACACAAACCTGACTAGACACGACCCGACCCGACCCGACCCATTGCCAGCCCTAGTTCGGGTTCAATTTTTTTGGAAATATTTAGGGCTGATTTGACTACGAAGGCCACTAATCCGGTTCTCTTTTGCTCACGTTTGAAGACCGTTAGGTGCGAGACATCACATAGAGGACCGTTATGTCTTCAAGACTGGTTACAAGAGCTGTACGAACAAGGGAACTTCGTATTACCCCCGAGTTTCATCTGTGAACCAATCATCTTTTACGTATGGGAGGTGATTTAGTGGGGAACCGTCTCGAGTTTCCCTAATTACTAGACCGGGGTTCGAGGTAAAGACCTTCGAATATGTTAAAATATCAAACCCTAATTAATACTCTAATTTGCACTTAACACGGTTTTCACAATTAAAACAGACTCGACAGGTTGATTATCCAATGGCACAGGTTCATGCAGTGTTCAGGATCCCTATACAAGCCAGCAATCTCAGTTTTACGAAAGAACATGTGGAATCTACTGCTTGATAATAATTAATAGGACACGCTGAAAATAATTAACAATAAACAAGATTTGCCTATTACGAACTTGGAGCGAGTTCACCTGATTTGAGTCTGAGGGTGCACAAGAGTTCGTAAAGAAGCGTATCAAGCGCAGGTGGGGTTGCTTCCAATATTCAAGTGCACTAAGGATTGATTTCCGAAGTCAAGGTGTGAGGATATCATAACACTTGAATGCTACAGGTCACTGCTTACAAAGGAGACAACACAGTCTTCTCCTATGCCATCAATTGTAAGAGTGCAAGGTGTTGTCACAATCTTGTCAGAGAGAAATAAACAATTGAGATACTTTAACCCCTATGATTTCAAATCGGTACAGAGAGTGGGGAGGGCTCTGACTTCTTCACGAGCTAAGGGGCCGTTTGGCTGTTAGGAAGTAGGAGATGTGTTAGACAGTGGAAGAAGTGTTGACCGAGACTTCCGACCGGAAGTTTCGGTTCCGTTGTTTGTTTTGATGAAAGTGATAATGCTATAAACTGTAGTTCTATCACTTCCAGTATTTGTTTTGACGAAAGTGTTCTGCAGGGAAGTGACAAAAGTGTAGAAAGTGTTCTACAAAGATAATATGACATAAATTTTTAGTAAAAGTGTTATAAGGAAAATGACATTAAGTGTAAAAAGTGTTTTACAGGGATGACGTGGCATATAAAATCTCATTTCCGGATGGGGGAAGTCCCACTTCAGACAAAAAAGCTCCGAAGTCAAGTGGTTGAAAAAGAGGTCTCTCGAGGTTGACCGGAAGTCGCACTTCCTAGTTCCACGATCACTTTCTCCCAAATAAACACCCGAAGTGCTCGAGTTCTAGCACTTCGGTGACTTCGGCGGCCACTTACGTTGAAACAAACGACCCCTAAAGTCCGGAGCTCAGGTCAGCTGAGAGGTGGTGGCCGGGCTGCAACCGGACGGTAGGCGGTTGGGCGGGTTGCAGCGGGGTTGCGGGGCGAGCGAAGGGACGGCGCTCTGGGGTCGGGTTTAGGCGACGACCTAGAGGGCCTAACAGAGAGGGCTGGCGTTCGAGCTAGTGCTGCACACGGTCGGTCTTTGGCTAGTCAGGTTGTGGATGGCCGGATTGGATTGGCTTCGTGCAATACACACACAAAAAAAAAGAGGGTAGAGACGGGGCAGATGATGCTTCACGCATGGTCGAAAGGGGAAGAGGAAGTCTGTCATAGGAATCCAAACAAGTACAAATTTTTTTATTTTCTTCACTACCTTCAACAGGAGATCAGATCTCCCTATATAACCAAACAAGATAAGCCCGTCCCTTATAGATCAGGCTTACAACTAACTAAATATTAATCCAATCATAATTATCATAATTTATCAGTTCGAAATTAAAAGATAAATATAAAACAAACCGACACTTCGATCATCCTCAATCACAACAATCTCGATCTTCTGGTGACACCTCCAGCAGGCATCGGGCTCGTGGCTCGGATGAGACCGGATGTCCTGCGTCATGATTTCTAAGGATGAGAAAGAACTTCATTTTCCACAATTAGAAGATGAATGAAGGAAAGTTGGCATGCACTGTCTACTAAATGTGCGTAAATTATACTTTACCCCTCTGAAGTTTAATACAAAATCACGTAACCCCCTATAGCTAATAAAATACATCCCCACCCCCCCCCCCCCCCCCCCCCCCCTCGTTTTGATTAGATAAAAATACCTGAAAGCAAAAATTTAGTAATTGACGAAATGGGGTATTGTGCAAACTTTTAAAACCATAGGGGATGATTTGGAACAAAACAAACTTCAGGGGGTTTAAGTGATTTTGGGCTAAACTTCAGGGTATGACGAACTGGGTGGAGGAGAATGGGTTTTTTTTTTAACCCCAATGGTGGGCCAACTGGCTAGGGATCCAAATTAGAACGGAAATTCGGAAACCGATCCCAAAATTTCTGGTTTTGGCACCATATAATTAAATCCGAATTTTGTAATTTTGATGTTTAAAAATTTTAAAAAAAATCATTTCGAAAGTGGTGGGGTACTGAGTATTCCGAAAATTTCAATTTCCGATCCTAAAATACCAAAAATGTTATGAAACGGTGGTTGCATCGGATATGGATGCCCACCGGATAAAGACCCCTGGATTATTGGGATTTAGAGATTTACCCCGTCTCTATCCCAACCTCCGATTATGCCTATATATAGGGGTCTTGTGTTAATAATATGAGAATACTTTTCGCAACACGTTATCAGCACGATACGTGAAGCACGACCCGGCCTCGGCGCCGGATCTCGTCCGCGGTCCCGACCCAGCAGACCCCATCGGAGAGAGAGAGAGAGATAAGGAAAGAGCACGAACGGAGAGCTCGTCGACCCAGCAGACCCCATCGCAGAGAGAGAGACCTACTCTCTGCCGGTTCCGGCTCTCGTCCTCCCCGACTCCGGCTCCGATCACGTGGAGCCGATCGCCTCGCGGGTCTCCTCTGAACAAGGTACGCCCAGACCACCTTAATGCACCCGCTCTGGTCATAAGCTCAAGCTCTGGCCGTGACCCCGAGCTCTGGCTCTGATAGTCCTCGTCCTCCCCATAACTCCGGCTCCGATAGCTCTGGCCGAGCTTGGTCGCGCGAGCTTGTAACCCCAGCCGGGGGGAATTAAAGTAAGTCCGGACGGGGGATGAGGTTGGTCTCGCCTCCTGGTTGAGTGGTGGTTCTTGTTGGTGTGAGGGCTTCCAAAGGGAGCCCCGCAACACAAGTACGGCCAGGCATTTAAGCCGGCAGGTTGCTAAACAATGGGAGAGCATCTCGTGGCCCTCCCGTTTCGAATGTGGCCGCGAAGACAGCCCGAGCAGCACTCCGGCCACGACTGGAGAACTTGCAGCCTTCGGCGTCCCCTCCTCGCAGAGGTGGCGATCTTCGGCACTCCGGCCACGTGTTGACCGGAGACGAACTGTTTCCGTAGCGGCGGCATCCCGAGTACATGGAGGTGGCCAACTGCGCGCTTATAGGTCGTCGCCCAAAGAACGGCTGCGATCCTAAGTCTCCGGTTTAATCGGAGAAGATAAACAGTGTTTATCTGTTTGGGTGTTAAAACCCAATTATAACCGAATCCGACCCGACTGTATTAATGCAGACCCGACTCAACTGTGTTTGCATAGACCCGACCCGACTGTATTAATGCAGACCCGACTCAACTGTGTTTGCATAGACCCGACCCGACTGTATTTAGTACAGACCCGCCCCGACTGTATTTAGTACAGACCCGACCCGACTGGATTTATACAGACCCGACTGAATGTATGTGCCCGACCGACTGCATATTGCAGATCCGACCCGTCCATCCTTATACGCACTCACATATATTTAATTACCTGTTTTGATATACACCGTTCATTTAAAGTTTATTTTATAACCCCGATCTATAGCCAAATTGCTCGATCCATATATGGATTTTGGGTATCCGAACCGTTCCGGAAGCATCGGTACGGTTAGATTTTACTATTTCATATACATTGTTTATGTATTTAACTGTTTAGCCCCTAAGGGACCAATTTGCAATATATGTTTTACAGATAAGGACAGAATTGTCCTTAATTGTAACAGACTCTATACTGTATATTTATCTTGTGTTCCATGTGCATAATATGTTATTCTCTGCATTAATTATATTTTAAGCAATTAGTACCTTTTTAGAAAAGCTTGGCAAGGCGCATGACGGTTCCATAGAACCCGCTCTACCTTGGCAAGTGGTTTCTAAAAGGATCCTATTAATACTGAGTATTAATAGGCTTTTTGTCCATGGCATGTCATTTGTTCTCTACAACATGCCTTTATATGTTAATGATAATCATAGTAATTAATGTTAACATTCATTAAATCTTCAGATGTCGAACATTACAAAATTAGACTTCCATGCATTAAATGTCAATGGAAGCAATTTTCTGAATTGGCGAGTAGATAGTTTGCTACATCTACAAGCGAAGAACTTAGAGAAAGCTCTAGAAGAGAAGAATGGATTGAAACCGGATAAAAAAGCTAAAGCCCTCATCTTCCTTAGGCACCACATACACGAAGATCTGAAAAATGAATATATGAACATAGTAGATCCAGCAGATCTCTGGAAGGCACTCAAGGAACGCTACGATCACCAGAAGATGATCACTTTGCCTGCAGCAAAGAGCGAATGGATCTCCCTCAGGTTCCAGGACTTCAAGACCATGGCTGAGTTCAACTCGAAGTTACTCAACATCGTCAGCAAGCTGAAGCTCTGTGAGGAGAAAATAGATGATGCTCAGATGATCGATAAAACGCTCTCTACCTTCCACCCAAATAACATTATTTTACAACAGCAATACAGGGGGATGAAGTACCAGAAGTACTCGGAACTCATAGAAGTTCTCCTGATCGCTGAAGAACATAATACCCTACTGGTAAAGAATCATAATTCTAGACCCACTGGATCATTGGCATTGCCAGAAGCAAACGCCAATGATTTCTACCAAGGTAGAGGTAGAGGTAGAGGCAGAGGAAGGAGAGGTGGAAGACACGGCAGAGGAGGGCGCAATAACTATCCTGGAAGAGGTAGAAATCACCCTGGAAGAGGTGGACGTCAGAATCATCCTCGAAGAGATGATTATTATGGTCCTAGGAAGGACACTCACTTTAAAAACAAGTGGATTGCTCCTCAGAATCCAGAAAAGAATAATCCCTCTAAACCTGAAGATAAGAGGGACATATGTTTTGAATGTGGAAAGGAAGGACACTGGTCCAGAAACTGCCGTGCTAGCAAACATGAGAAGAATAAGTACAAAAGTACAGGGGTCCCTGCAGAGACAAATATGAATGAAGATAACAATGAGTGGCCTGAAGATTACCAGAAGCAAAACGATGCCCTGAAGACATCGTACCTGGAAAGTTCAGATTACTTTGATGAGTTAGACGATGGCACATTAAATCACTGAATCTTGGGATCTCTGAAGACTTTAGTTTTTCTTTTATTTATTCCGTCAGACATTGCTAAGTAGTCTTTATTTCCTGTCAAACATTGCTAAGTAGTTTTTATTTCCAGTCAGACATTACTCAGTAGTTCTTATTCTGTCAGACATTGTTGAGTAATTTTTATATTCTATTGGATATTATCAATTCATATTATCGTTCTGGTGATTTTACTTAGAAATTGTGTTAGTAAGTTTTATCATTGATACTTCTCTTATGGTATTTATTGACTCATAACTTATCATTTAGGAACGATGACCAACTGCAAAGAGATTTGCCTGATAGATAGTGCAACAACTCATACCATACTGAAACACAGAAAATTCTTTACAAATCTTGAATATAATTCACGTATGGTTACTACAGTGGCTGGCCCTACTGACATAGTTACAGGGTCCGGAAGAGCCCATATACTTTTACCTAATGGTACTCATTTGCTAATTAAGGATGCTCTCTACTCAGAAAATTCTAGAAGAAATTTACTGAGCTTCAAAGACATCCGAGCAAATAGATATCATTTAGAAACTAAAAATGAAGGCAATCTAGAATACCTCTGCATCACATCTAAGAACGGAGAGCATATTTCCATACTAGAAAAATGCTCGACCCTATCTTTAGGGTTATACTTTACCCACATTGGGGTTATGGAGTCCTATGCCACTCACTTGAACCAGAAGTTCCCAAATCCTGAAGATTTGGTCCTTTGGCATGATAGATTAGGTCACCCAGGGTCAGGTATGCTTAGAAAGATCATATACAATTCCTATGGTCATCCTCTTAACAATCGAAGTTTGACTTTTCCAAATGACCATTTTTGTGACCCTTGTTCCCAAGGGAAGTTAATCACTAGACCTTCTTTTAAGAAAATAGAGACAGAATCACCTACCTTCCTGCAGAGGGTTCAAGGTGATATCTGTGGTCCTATACACCCTCCTAGTGGTCCATTTAGATATTTTATGGTCCTAATAGATGCATCTACTAGATGGTCATACGTGAGCCTACTCTCCACTAGAAATTTAGCATTTGCTAGATTATTATCCCAGATTATAAAACTTAGAGCTAGTTTTCCTGATAACCCTATCAAATCTATCCGATTGGATAATGCAGCTGAATTCTCTTCTAAAATCTTCAATGACTTCTGCACATCCATCGGAATAGAAGTCGAATATTCTGTCCCCCATGTCCACACCCAGAATGGCCTTGCTGAAGCTTTTATCAAGCGCTTGCAATTGATAGCTAGACCATTACTCTTACAATCCAGACTTCCAATTTCTGCATGGGGGCATGCTATCTTGCATGTTGCTAATCTTGTTAGACTCAGACCTACTTCATACCATAATTTTTCTCCTGCACAACTTGTGTCAGGTATTCAGCCTAATATTTCTCATCTTAGAAAGTTTGGATGTGCTGTACATGTCCCTATTCCCCCTCCAAATAGAACTAAGATGGGTCCCCAACGTCGATTGGGGATATATATCGGTTTTGATTCACCTTCAATCATAAGATTCTTAGAATCCTTAACAGGTGATCTATTTACTGCTAGATTTACAGATTGTCATTTCGATGAGACAGTCTTCCCGCCGTTAGGGGGAGATAAAGAAGTTTCTAGGCAAAGACATGTTCCCGAAGAACGGCGTGAATTATCGTGGAATTCTTTCACTATGTCTCATCTAGATCCTAGATCTCCCCAATGTGAGGTAGAAGTAAAAAGGATTTTGCATTTGCAAGATATTGCAAATCAATTACCTGATGCCTTCAATGATGCAACTAATGTAACTAAGTCGTTTGTTCCAGCCAAGAATGTACCTGCAAGAATTAATATTCCAACTCCCACTAATGAAACTGCTGCACGTCAGAAACGTGGCAGACCTATAGGTTCCAAAACTTTAGTTCCCCGGAAGAGGAAGTTGAATGAGAAATCATGCCCTAAAACTCCAGAAGAAGTTAAGGTTCCAGAAGAACCTGGTCATAATGCTCCAGAAGAGATTATGGACCATATTTTTCCAGAAGAAAATATTTCCCAACGGCCAAATTTCCCTCAAACTCCTGAAGAGATCCCTGCAGTGATTATGGATAAGGTACCGGTACCGAATAATGAGATCTCAATATTCCATATGAGGGGTGAAATTTGGGACCGAAAGGAAATAGTCATCGATGACATATTTGCATACAAAGTAGCTACTGAAATAACAAAGGGCGATGATGAAGATAATGAACCACGTAGTATCTATGAATGTCGACATAGAACTGATTGGCTAAAATGGAGAGAAGCTATTCAAGCTGAACTTGAATCTCTCAAGAAACGTGGAGTATTTGGACCTATAGTACAAACACCAAATAACGTAAACCCTGTAGGTTTCAAATGGGTGTTTGTAAGAAAAAGAAATGAAAATAATGAAATCGCTAGATATAAGGCAAGGCTTGTAGCCCAGGGATTCCTGCAGAAACCCGGGATTGATTATGAAGAGACCTATTCCCCTGTTATGGATATAGTTACATTTAGATATCTCATTAGTCTCACAGTTTCTGAAAAACTAAAGATGAGACTAATGGATGTCGTAACGGCATACCTATACGGGAACCTAGACACAGATATTTATATGAAAATCCCAGAAGGATTCAAGTTGCCCGAAGCAACATCAAAAGTCCCAGAAGGATTCAAGTTGCCTGAAGCAACATCAAAGAGTGCGCACTCGATAAAACTAAGATGAGCATTGTACGGCCTGAAGCAATCCGGAAGGATGTGGTACAATCGCCTTAGTGAATACTTGTCTAGGAAAGGTTATAAGAATGATCCCATATGCCCATGCATTTTCATAAAGAAATCAGAAAATGGATTTACTATAATTGCAGTTTATGTGGATGACATAAACTTGATTGGGACTCCTGAAGAGCTCAAGAAAACTTCTGATTATCTAAAAAGGGAGTTTGAAATGAAAGAACTTGGTGAAACTAAGTTTTGTCTCGGCCTGCAGATCGAGCGTAACTCTAGTGGGATTCTAGTACATCAATCCTTATATACTGAAAATTTGTTAAAGAAATTTAATATGGATAAATGTCACCCACTAAGCACTCCCATGGTAGTTAGACCTCTTGATATTCATAAAGATCCATTTAGACCTAAAGAGGAACATGAAACTATTCTTGGTTCTGAAAAACCGTATTTAAGTGCTATTGGTGCTTTATTGTATTTAGCTCAATGTACTAGACCAGATATATGCTTTTCTGTTAATCTATTGGCTAGATACAGTTCAGAACCAACTCTTAGGCATTGGAATGGAATAAAGCAAATATTTAGATATTTGCGAGGAACCACTGATATGGGATTGTTTTATTCTTGTGGTACTCCTCACTTGATTGGTTATGCAGATTCAGGTTTTCTCTCTGACCCCCATAAGGGTCGATCCCAAACAGGGTATGTATTTTTGAATAACAATGCAGCTATTTCTTGGAGATCGACCAAACAAACACTTGTGGCTACATCATCGAACCATGCTGAAATATTAGCCCTGCATAAAGCAAGTAGAGAATGCGTATGGTTGAGGTCACTTGTGCAGCACATCAGAAGCAGTTGCCAGTTGGCATCCGTTACCAAAGAGCCGACAGTTATCCACGAAGATAATGCCGCATGTATTGCTCAAATTCAAGCTGGCTTCATCAAGGGAGATCGAACAAAGCACATCTCACCAAAGTTTTTCTACACCCACGAACTTCAGAAGAAAAGGGAGATTGAAGTCAAGCAAGTACGGTCAAGCGACAATCTTGCGGATCTCTTCACCAAAGCTTTGCCCAAGTCTACTTTCCAGAAGATGGTATACGGCATCGGACTGCGACGGCTCAATCACCAAACAAATTGATGTAATATAATCAGGGGGAGAGATGTAATAATATAATAAGGAGGAGATATAATCAGGGGGAGAGCTGTAATAGTGATAATGTAATAGTTAGGCGGAGGGCATCCTGAAGATGCAAATTTATGCGCGCTGTACTCTTTTTCCTTTGGTAGGGTTTTTTCCACAGGGTTTTCCCATCAAAGGTTTTAACGAGGCAGCATTATGCGCACCCACCATAGTTCCTGAAGAACTTGTTCCTGAAGAACTAAGATTGTACTCTTTTTCCTTTGATAGGATTTTTCCCACTGGGTTTTTCCATCAAAGGTTTTAATGAGGCAATCATTGATAAATGGTGGTCATCCAAGGGGGAGTGTTATGAAACGGTGGTTGCATCGGATATGGATGCCCACCGGATAAAGACCCCTGGATTATTGGGATTTAGAGATTTACCCCGTCTCTATCCTAACCTCCGATTATGCCTATATATAGGGGTCTTGTGTTAATAATATGAGAATACTTTTCGCAACAAAAAACATCTTATCAGAAAAAATCTAAAAAATTTTGATATTTTATTCCGACAAGAGCGGACCCAAACCCATCCAAAGCAGCAAGTGTTGTGCAGTGTCGACCCTTGATCAAAGCCAACAAAGACGTTGCTTTGAGCCTCACCGAACTTCAGGGCACCATATTTTTTTTACTTAAAACGGATCCAACCCAACACCAACAGGCAATAGCCAGCGACTCACCGTATATAAAACTTAAAAACCCTAAATTCCAACCAAATTCTAATCTTCCTTCTCCACCCTCTAATCAGGACCCATCCGAAGCAGCAAGTGCTGTGCAATTCCAAAATTTTTAAAATTTTGTTAAAATTGAAAATTTTAAAAAAATTCTGCCAAATTTGGAGAATTCTGAAATTTTTTGAAAAATTCTAAAAATTTTACATTCAAGAATTTTTCGATAATTCAGAAAATTTTGAATCGGAATTGGATTTTAAAATTCCAAATTTTCGGAATCAGAATACCATTTGGAATTCCAAAATTTTTTAAAATTTTCCAATATTCCGATCTGATCCATCTGAAAATCAGCCCTACTATTGGCTGATTAGGATAACCCGTGTTACCTTCTTCGCTCCACTTGATGATGTGTGGTGTTAGTCATGATGTCCCACTGAGCACCCAAAGCAAAGAAAAGCTACTCAGGAGATACTACAATAAAAACGCGATATCTCAGCGGCATAATCGGTGATCAATGTAAATCCAACCAATTATAGTTTTTTTAAATTCCATAATTGAGGCTTAGTCGCCGTATTAGGCATCTAATGCGGAGGTTGCCACTGACCGCCGAATTAAGTGGTAGGGCTGTGCAAAAACCGACCCGAACCGCCTAACCAAACCGAAACCGATCAAAATTTAACCAAAAAAACCGACCCGAATATTAAACCGAACCGAAACGAAACCGAACCGACTAAAGCGATTAATTCGGTTTCGGGTTCGGATCCCGGGTACGGAAAACCGAACCGAACCCGAAATACCCGACCCGACTCCGTATAGTGTATATTACTGCGTGAGTGCGTGTTATTATAAAAGACCCGAGCGCCCGAGCGCCGCACCTCCTCCTCGAGTCCTCGGCCCAGAAAACCCTAGCGGCGCTTCGGAGTCCTTCGGAGTCTCGCATCTCCTCCTCGGCGCAACGACGACTCCTCCTCAGCTCGATGGCAATTCGGAGTCTCGGACCCGCATCTCCTCCTCGGCGCGACGGCGACGGCCGATTCTGTGGCTTATCGGCTGACGGCGACGGCCGACGCCCGACGGTGACGGCCCTAAATCCGAGCAGCTCCTCCTCCTCGCCGATAGCGACGGCCGACGCCCTAAGTCTCGGACCCGCATCTCCTCCTCCTCGCCGACAGTGACGGCCCTAAATCTGAGCAGCATCTCCTCCTCGGCGGCGTCGGCACCTCCTCCAGCTTCTCTGTCCTCTAAGCCCTCTCTGACCTCTGGCTTGGCCCTCCCCTTACACTCTCACAGGCTCACAGCCTCAGCCCTCAGGCTCTGCCCTCTGGAGTCTGGACCTCTGCCTCTGGTGCGTTACTGTGTTCCCTTCCCTTCCCTCCCCGGCTGGCGAGTGGCGGCTGCATCCTGATTCCCCTCCTCAAGGCTCAGGTCAAGGGCGTCACAGGAAAGGCGTCACCGAAAAGGCGGAAACAAGATCCTGCGCATCCTCAAGGCTCACGGTATTATCCATTCTCTCTCTCTCGAATGGTCATTTTTGTGTTTCTAAATCTCTGATGGTTTAACTTTGTACTTTTGTAGGGCTGAGGCTGAGGGCTAATCCTAGTGGAGAGCAGGATCCACCGCCTCTCTCGCTACTACTAGAGGACCAAGAAGCTCTCTCCCGTCTGGAAACAGTGAGCAACCCTCTATTTTTCTGCTTCTTTGATTGCTGAATGAGTGAATGCATTATGTTTGGTTGATTATTATACTTTCTTTAAACTAATTAAATTCTGTCCTTCGATCGCCTGCATGGTTAGCACGTCTGCTATTAGATTTACACATGATTAGTTTAGATTTATCCAATTTGAAGTTGAGAGTTTACTTATGAACGACATAATATTTTTTTATTTTTTTTTGAGGATAATCACCTCCCAATTAATAGCACACACATAATTTTTCAGATATTGATTTGGTATTAATCCATAAAGCAAGCTTCATCGATTATTGGGTGATGCTTGTTGAGATTCTTGGGACTGTGATTTGTGAATGTGTAGTTAGTTAGAAATTTGCTACGCGACACCGAATTGAAAAATGAGATTTGCAACTTGGAGTTGCACTTTATTATTTATTTAACTACTTGAAATCTTGATTGGATATTTTGCTTCCTTGCAACAAGTATGGTATCCAATTTCTGATTTTTACTAATTTTGATTTTTATTTTAATTTGTAGATGAAGCTAGGGCTGTGCAAAAACCGACCCGAACCGCCTAACAGAACCGAAACCGATCAAAATTTAACCGAAAAAACCGACCCGAATATTAAACCGAACTGAAACGGAACCGAACCGATTAATTCGGTTTCGGGTTCGGATCCCAGGTACGGAAAATCGAACTGAAACCGAAATACCCGACCCGACTCTGTATAGTGTATATTACTGCGTGAGTGCGTGTCATTATAAAAGACCCGAGCGCCCGAGCGCCGCACCTCCTCCTCGAGTCCTCGGCCTAGAAAACCCTAGCGGCGCTTCGGAGTCTCGTATCTCCTCCTCGGCGCGACGGCGACTCCTCCTCGGCTCGACGGCGATTCGGAGTCTCGGACCCGCACCTCCTCCTCGGCGCGACGGCGACGACCGATTCTGTGGCTTATCGGCTGACGGCGACAGCCGACGCCCGACGGTAACGGCCCTAAATCCGAGCAGCTCCTCCTCCTCGCTGACAGCGACGGCCGATGCCCTAAGTCTCGGACCTTCATCTCCTCCTCCTCGCCAACAGCGATGGCCCTAAATCTGAGTAGCATCTCCTCCTCGGCGGCGTCGGCACCTCCTCCAGCCTCTCTGTCCTCTAAGCCCTCTCTGACCTCTGGCTTGGCCCTCCCCTTACACTCTCACAGGCTCACAGCCTCAGCCCTCAGTCTCTGCCCTCTGGAGTCTGGACCTCTGCCTCTGGTGCGTTACTGTGTTCCCTTCCCTTCCCTCCCCGGCTGGGGAGTAGCGGCTGCATCCTGATTCCCCTCCTCAAGGCTCAGGTCAAGGGCGTCACCGGAAAGGAGGAAACAAGATCCTGTGCATCCTCAAGGCTCACGGTATTATCCATTCTCTCTCTCGAATGGTCATTTTTGTGTTTCTGAATCTCTGATGGTTTAACTTTGTACTTTTGTAGGGCTGAGGCTGAGGGCTGATCCTAGTGGAGAGCAGGATCCACCGCCTCTCTCGCTACTACTAGAGGACCAAGAAGCTCCCTCCTGTCTGGAAATAGTGAGCAACCCTCTATTTTTCTGCTTCTTTGATTGCTGAATGAGTGAATGAATTATGTTTGGTTGATTATTATACTTTCTTTAAACTAATTAAATTTTGCCCTTCGATCGCCTGTATGGTTGGCACGTCTGCTATTAGATTTACACATGATTAGTTTAGATTTATCCAATTTGAAGTTGAGAGTTTACTTATGAACGACATAACATTTTTTTTTTTTGAGGATCATCACCTCCCAATTGATAGCACACACATAATTTTTCAGATATTGATTTGGTATTAATCCATAAAGCAAGCTTCATCAATTATTGGGTGATGCTTGTTGAGATTCTTGGGACTGTGATTTGTGAATGTGTAGCTAGTTAGAAATTTGCTACGCGACACCGAATTGAAAAATGAGATTTGCAACTTGGAGTTGCACTTTATTATTTATTTAACTACTTGAAATCTTGATTGGACATTTTGCATTCTTGCAACAAGTATGGTATCCAATTTCTTATTTTTACTAATTTTGATTTTTATTTTAATTTGTAGATGGAGCATGACATCAATACTCCTCAGGCTATTACTCCTCCTAGTAGTCATGGTGAAAATATCACACCCGCAAATACTTACACAAGTGGCACTTCCTCCAATCCCACACCAATTGAACTTCGTGATGATGAAGTTGTTGAATCATTGGAGAAGGGGGAGAAGGGAGCTAAGAGGAGAAAGGCTGAAATTTGGAACCACTTCATAGTGAATGATATTGGTGACGTTGCCTCTTGTAAGTATTGCAAATCTGAAATTAAGTGTCATTCCAAAAAAAATGAAACTACTAGTTTACATAATCATTTTGGTTGCTGCAAGAAAAATCCAAATAAAGAAGATCCAAAACAAAAAATATTATCTTTTGAAGGCAAGAAGGGTGATGGGTGTAATCTTGTAGCTATTGGGTTTAGCAAAGAGGCTTGTAGGGATACCTTGGCTAAGATGGTGATTCTAGATGAGTTACCGTTTAGATTTGTTGAAGAAGAAGGGTTCCGTCAGTTTTGTAGTGTGGCTGTTCCTAAGTTAGAGCTTCCATCTCGTTTTACAATTTCAAAAAATGTGTGGAGTCTTGTTCAAGATGAGAAAAAGAAGTTGAAAAGTGCACTAGTCAACCATTGTCAAAGAGTTTGCCTTACCACTGACACATGAACCTCTTTGCAAAACATCAATTACATGACTCTCACAGCCCACTTTATTGACAATGAATGGAAGTTGCAAAAGAGGATCCTTAATTTTACTCAAGTGGTTAATCACAAGGGGGAAACAATGGCTAAAGAAATTGATCGTTACTTGCGTGAGTGGGATATTAAAAAAGTATTCACAATTACAGTTGATAATGATAGCTCAAATGATGTAGGAGTTGGGTTGATGAGGAAGAAGCTTGTAAAAGAGGGTGGTTGTGTGTTGAGTGGGGAATTCCTACATATGAGGTGTTGTGCTCATATAATAAATCTAATAGTGAATGATAGGTTAAAAGATCTCCATAATTCAATTCAAAGTATACACAATGCTGTTAGATATGTGAGATATTCTCCTAGTAGGTTGACAAGATTTAAAACTTGTGCAAAAGAGGAGCTTATTGAATGTAAGGCAGGGCTAATCTTGGACGTGCCTACTAGATGGAATTCCACCTACTTGGTGTTGGATTCTACACTGAAGTATGAAGAAGCTTTTGGAAGAATGATAATTGAAGATCTTGACTATCAAGCTCACTTTGGAGAGGATGAGGTGGGAAGAGAAGAATGGGGCCACCCAAGATTCATGATTGGGAGAATGCTAAAGTGTTTGTATAATTTTTGAAGTCCTTCTATGATGTCACTGTTAAAGTTAGTGGGTCTAAGTATGTCACTTCAAATTCTTATTTTGCAGAACTTTGTAAAATACAAGTCAAATTAAGTCACTGGTCTCAACAAGAAGATTCTTTGTTGAAAAGAATGGCTTTGAGTATGAAAGCAAAATATGATAAGTATTGGGGCTCACTTGATAAGATCAATAAGTTATTGTGTGTTGCAGTTGTGCTTGATCCTAGGTACAAACTTGAGTACATCACATGGAATTTTAAAAAGATATATGAAGATCATATTACAGATATGATGACAAAGGGGGTGAGGGACACTACGATGCAATTATTTCTGTTTTATAGTATGAGTGACCCTAATCAAGAATCGAATGTTGAAGATTCAAGAGATGAGATTATGAAAGAGAGTGAAAGTGTTTTTGATGATGCTTATGATTTTGAGTTTGAATGTTTAAAAGATGAGCAAGATGTATTGAAAAACAAAATTGAGCTTGGCAGATACTTGGTAGAACCTAAAGAGAAAAGCGTACGTGACTTTGATGTGTTGGCTTGGTGGAAAGCAAATATCCCCAGATATCAGATTTTGTCTCAGATAGCACGAGATGTATTAGCCGTTCCAATTTCTACTGTAGCTTCTGAATCGGCCTTTAGCACTGAAGGTCGTATTCTTGATCCCTTTCGCAGTTCATTGGGTCCTAAGATGGTGGAGGCATTGATATGTGGACAAAATTGGCTTCGATCTTCACATCTCCCGCTTGATCTTCCACCATAAGTGGAGGAAGCTGTTGAAGACCCAGATTTAAGTAATTATAAATGAATATGTATTTTATTATTATGCAATGTGTATTATTGGATTTTGAGTTTGTATGTCAATAATAAACGTACGTTTCTGATATTATTTTTATGTTCTTTCCTTCAGAAACTTCTATTTCAGAGAATACAGACTAAAGTGTTTTTTGGTACTTGGTATGGTCTTTACTCTTTAGTCTTATTAATTTTTCCTTGCTAATTGCTATAAGGGTATTTGCTTCTTGTGGTTAAGATAATGCTTATTGGTGTGTTTGCTCTCACTTTAGGAACTATAGGAATTAATGTTGGATTTAGCTTTATTGGACGTGACTTTTATAATGCACTTGCTAGTAAGTTCAATGCTTTATTCGAAAAATGATGTTCATCATCCAATATTCATGTCTAACATATTCCGCTCTTGTTATATATATAAATGATAACAGTGGCTTACTAGAGCGAATCATAGGGACTGGAGCTGATTTAGATGGCTCGACTGGATGGTGGACATGGTAGACAGGAAGGCGGTAGTTTGGCCATAAAATACTAAAATCATTTGCTCATCTTAGTTGTTTGTACTTGTTTTCTTGCTTATTGATTGAAACTTGAAAGTGATGATATATTTTTTGCTGTTTATGTTCTAAATTCTAGGAACCCTATAAAATTCTAATTTTTATCATATTTTGAAGTTTCAAATGTGCTTGTATTTGTGATTACAACTGCATGTAGTTGTAGTGGTGGAATCGGACCTGTTGTAGTTTGGATGCATTTTTTTATTTGTGAGGTCGGATGCATTTTTTATGTGCTCAGGACCACAGGTGGAGGTGCTTTACTGCTTTGTGTTTATACTGTTTGATACTTTATTACTTTGATTTCCATTCACAGTTTTTCACTTCACAGTTCACAGGTATTCCCTACTCATCTATATGCTGGTTCTATAGATTGATAATTGGCTCCTCTCTACCCACTCACCAACAGAGAGGGCCTGTGTGACGGTTCCAGCTATTGTTTGCCCACAGATTTGTATACACAAGCTCTATCAGATCATTAAGGACCGCGGCCCCCTCACCGTCTCCAACACCTGGAAGGCTGGAACCACGCCAAGGTAAACTCGACCCCCGATCACAGCATTAATTACTTTCCTCTCGTCGAATGCCCTGTGGGTTTTAGGTTCAGATAGAGGGGGATGATCATTGAGTGATGGGTCTGATTCGGTATTTGAAATGTCTTTGGTTTTTTACTTTCTGGGTTTTTTTATCTGGAGTTATATGTCTTCTATTTGGTGGTAGGTTTTAGTAACCGAGCTTATTCATGGGTCATTCAGGAAGGTGTTTGATGAAATGCTTGTGAAGCTTTTGTTTCGAATCTTGTTTTTGTTGACTGCTCCTAATGGGATTTTCTTGTCAATATGTTTTCCTTTTTTTATTTTTAAAATTTTTCCTCCTTCTTGATTGTTATTTTGAGAGAAGCAATTGTATTACATTGCCAACATTTTGGGCATATTTGGGTTTGTTCATGTCAACACATCAAATATGCTAGTCATGGGCAACATGTATCCTATGTTTGCTTTCTAGTGATTTTAAGATACCTTTTAAGAACACAAATTCTGATGCCCTATAAAAATCTAACATCCCATATATATTGCTCATGCAGGTTGCTGAGGAACCTACCATTAGTACATTTATAAGTTGTCATATACACCTAGACTAACATTATTGTCACAAGAATCACTAGCATGAAGAGAGAGGGAGAGAGAGAGAGAGAGAGAGAGAGAGAGAGATGCTAGGGATCTTGGGGAGAAGGATCAAGTCTTCTCATTAGGCCAAGGGCCAAATATATATCAGGATACAAGAAAAGAACAAAGGGGTGTCATATACAGGTGTTGTGATATTTTAATTGTACTCGCAAGTGCACGAATCGTGGATTATAGTGCAGCGGAGCGAGGTCGATCCCACAGGGACTTTGCTAGGAAACTCAATAAATCTAAGGTTGATTGAAACCTAATCTAGCTAACAATGGTTGAAGTCTGATTAGATTAACTAAGCAATTAAATTAACAAAAACTAATTATTTAATAAATACTAAAGCAATTTAATTATGGAAGGGTACTTGGATTAGGGGAACACTTAGGCTTCAGGGTTCATCCTAGCATTCTATGATAGTTGAGGGTTGATCATTATATTGTACTCAATTAGATCGTCGTAAGGACCGATTCTAATCGGATGATTTAGCAATGAAAGCAGGCATGGTGCAAACATATATAGAATATTTATAAAAGATAAGCATTAGGCATACTATTACATGTAACATTGATTCTTAGCATTATCCATCATATGATCATAATGAATCTAAGATAAGCATTCACTATATCTAATGCATGGAAAATCTAGAGAATATATCAACATGCGATAGCGGAATATTCAATTTTTTAACATTGAAACACAGTTAACAATCAATCCCAAAACATCATAAAACACTAGTACTTCCCCATTGGCCTAAGCTATGGAATTTAGCTACACATCATCTCATATGATAGCATTGTTTGTTTTATAATAAACAAATAACAAAAAGGACAGAAGAACCAGATGATAACGATCTTCTCGGCTTCGCCCGTCTTTGCTTCTTTGCTTCCTTGTAATCCGGCTCGATGATGGTGTGGCTTTGACGATGGCGAGGACGAGGCTCGATGGTGATGGGGCGTGGCTCGGATGAGGGACGAATGACGATGGTAGCCGGTGGATGTGGAAGATGGTGGGATGATGGTGGAGCTAGGTGTTAGGGGTTTGGATTAGAAGATGGTATAGGGTGGCTGGTGGTGAATAGGTTCGGTGTTGAAGATGGATGATGATGGGTTCGTGTGTGGCGGCCAAGGTAGGTCCTGATGATTCGTCCCCCTCTTTGGTTTTCCCGAGCCCCCTATATAGGAGAGAGAGTAGATGAGAGAGAGAAGGAAAGAGAATCCGAGAGAGAGATAAGTTTGAGCACGGGCCGGGTAGGACAGACGGTTGTGATTGTTTGGAGATAGAGAAGATCGGGTGAAAGAGAAACGTGGGAGATGATCTGCGGCTCATTCGGAAAGGGGAGTAAAAGGTAAGATAGGGAGAGGGAACCGGACCGGATCTTTGCATGCATTAGTTTTTAGAGAAAGAGAAGTTCGGTGGGTTGTTAAGGAAGGAGATAGAGAGAGACGATCGGAACGGGGGAAGGCTGATCGCAGGTTTCTCGGGTTTCCACGTTCGGTGGCACGACTTGGAGAGAGAAACGAAGGGAAAGAGAGAGAATCACGGGAGGAGAGAGATTCGCTAAAGAGAGAGAGACTGAGCGGTTGGATGCCATCAGGTCCGGGGCCGGGTCTATGCACTGCATGGGTGTTGACGGTTGTGATTGCATCGGAGAGATGCATGGGTATGCATATAAGGAAGGGGATCCGATTTTGTTGGAGCTGTGCAGTTAGGTTTGATGCACGGGACAGCTGTGATTAAGTGGGAATGAGGGACGGCTGTGATCTCATGAATGAGGAGCGGCTGATCGCCTTCGGATGGCTGCGATGCAATCAGACGGTTAAGGTGGTCAGTTGAGAGAATCCCGGAGAGAGCAGAGAGAAGATTAGAGAGAGAAAACGGGTTCTATTAGTCCAAAAGATACGAGCCGGGTTTTGTTGGGTGGATAAGGAAAGCACTGGAGTTTTTGTTAGGCTCCAAACCGTACAACATTAGTTGGTTTTGAATTAAGAATAAAAAATTTAAAGAAAGAAATTGAAGAGAGATACAAGGTGGTAGCTTGTATGGGTTTGGACGGCTACGATCGGACGGTGGATTTGTGGCTTCAGATGGAATGAATGTGCATGGGTAATGCATGCATGGGATTGTTGTGCACAGCTTGGTTGAATCAATGCATGCATTGATGGGCTTGCAAAGGATGGATGTGATTAGTCTAGAGAAGAGAGGAAAGAACTGTACGTGCATGGACTGTCGGATGGGTTTGGAACTACGTTCGGACGGGGTTGCATGCATGGTGGATATGGCGAGAGGTTTAAAGGCACAGCCGGTCGGTTAGGGAATAGACGGCTATGATCAGCCCATGCACGGATGGTTGTAGATGTGGAGATATGGATGGGTAAAGGTGGTCATCCAAGGGTTTCATCGTTCGAACCGTCTGAGCTCGTCAACTTACGACATTCAATTTGCAGGCGTGTATTCGATCGTCCAGTCACACCATGTAGATTTGGAATCCTTTTTCTTCGATTTGTCATTCATTTCCCGTCGATTCTCTTGTTATCGGCATACGACCTCCAGCTATTCCAAAGCCAATTGAGAGATTATCCAATCCGTAGTCTTGCTTCATTGGAATTGTGCATGTCGATCGAGATCCAGACAAAATCCCTAAAAATCAGACATGAAATGACATTGATCAGGTGTAAACACGATTATCGATAAAAGAATTAATAATTTGGACTTCCGGGCTCTGTATCTTTCATGCATGCAATGTATGTAAGTGAACCAATATGTCGTTGGGTTCGTATGAGAGTCTACTATATTACGGTGCAAAGAAACTCATGCAGTTTACGTGTAGTATGAAAGTTTTAAGTAGCAAAGTGATGCTATATGCATGATAAAGAAGAGATAATTCACACAAAATGGACGCTCAACACACCCCCAAACTTAAATCTTTCTAGTCCGCGAGAAAGCAAACAAAATAAATGACGAAGATAATGGAAAAATAAAAATAACTTAACTCACTTTCGCAGGAATCGCGATTGCACTTAGCACGTGCAACAAGCCGTTAAACCCCTAGGTTACCCCAGTGGACGAGTTTTGTCTCGTGAGAGTTTGCAGTGAATCTACCCACAAAATTCAAACTTTTTTTTTTCTTTATTTTTTTTTTATAAAAATAAGAAATAAGAAAAGTCGGTTCCGCAGAATAATTAAAAGTACTCAAAAATAGAATTTCTAAGGCACAAGGACTTTCAAGGTAGTCAGTCCAAGCTTCGGCTTTCGAAGTAGGCATTTTAGGTTCTAACTATTAGTTCCCCGTTAGAAAAGGTCAAGGTCAACTATGCTCAAGTGCACGGTGCTGTCTGGGCTAAACACAACTGGGGGTTTGGTTCTCTACATTCATAACATTCTAACAGTCTCCTAAAATGGTCAAAGTCGACCTTAGAACCTGAGTCAAAACCAGCTAATCTAGACAGGCTAGTGAGAGTTGTGGATATTCACCTTAATTCCTTTCGGCTTTATATGTGATATTCCAGTTTCCCCACATTGTTTATAACGACGGCTTTCACACTATTTTATTCTCCTTTTCTTTTTTCTTTTTTTTTTCTCTTTTTTTTTCCGGTCTCATTTTTTTCTGGATCTAATTATATATCCCTTCCTAACTTGTACCATGCCAGCTTCACTCTATGCCCATGACACGCTGCCAACGCTCTCATGAGTTAGGTAGCCATCCTCATGTTGCCTTTATATTTGATTCACTCTGCATCCATAGGATCATTCTCATAACCCTATCGACCAGGCTTCACTCATACTAGGGCATACAAGTTAAGACTTTTACATAATTAGTTCCTAGACCATACTAATAGGTAGCCCTTTCCGCTATACCTTAGAATTCACTGGTCGTTTTTCTAATGATTTTTTTTTTTTTTTTCAAACCAAGTGAACCAGATCTGCATGGTTCATCAGGACTCCAAGTGACTATTAGGTGATATGAAAGCTTTGAATCTAGACCCTAGAGGTGTAAGCCAGATGTGAAGTGAAAAGTCAAGTCAAGTTTGTTTTGACAATCTCTAAAAGATTACTAAGGGTCAGAACCATATTAGACATACTTTTTCTAGCTAATCCTTGGACTTTATACCTAGATTACCAGGTGCCTTATAGTCCTATTCGAGTACAATAGAATTAGACTACAAAACCTGAAATAAAAGTAAAATTAAAAATTTTTTATTTTTTATTTTTATTAAAGAAAAGAAAAGACAATAAAAATGCCACGAAAAGAACCTAACACAAAAAAAAAAGAAAAACATGCATATGCAAATTTCTAAAAAAAAATTCTATACGAACGCTGCAGTTTTGGTAGGGGACTACAGACTGGACACACATACGCTGAAACGTATGTACCGAGCTGTCCCACTACAGCGTAAGTTGATGCAATAAATAATTTATTATTATTATTTAATTAAAACTGAAACTGATAATTTTGTAGAAACTAGATGCAAATTTTTTATTTATTATTTTTTTTTTGTAAGAGGTACACCACACAAAAGTACACCATACACCCCCAAACTTAGATTAAACATTGTCCTCAATGTATGAAATAACATGCACATGAATGAGATAATAACAATATATGACATCAATTTTGAGTGAGAGTTATGTTTGAAATGTAAGTACGAAGTTATAAGGGTGGATAGTACCTTAAGTGTTTTGCATCATTATTTCCTGTAAAAAATTAGTGACACCATGACATCAAATAAAACAAGAACATAAAAACTAATTAAGATAAGTAGATGACAAAAAAAATAAAAAAATAAAACTAATCTAACTATTATAGTACAGGAGAGGATATTATTTTTTACTAGATTAATTTATTAAATCCTAATAGACATGATCGATCTTTTGGAATTTTTAGAAAGAAAAGAGAGTAGTTGTCCATTGAAAAATTATATCCCAAAGTATACCTTGAGCGTGTTTCTTTTATAACTACATATTTTGTATTATGGTTCAATATACATTGTTTCTCATTTGATGATTTTATTTTTTCTTCAAATTGAATTATGTAAGTTCCACTAATATCATCTAAATTCGATTCTAGGAATCCTTTTGATTTATCCATCAATATAGTATCATGATCCATATTGAAGTCAGTAAAATTTATTATAGAAGATCTCTCTTCGTGGCCCAAATATGTATGCTCTAACTCAGACGACAGAATTTGTAAGGCAGAATTTGATTTTTTAATATTAGTTGGGAGGATAATCGCATCATTATTAACTTCATGACTTAATGGGTGAGAATTGATTTCTTCAATAAACACATCATTATTAATGCCCACATTGAATGAGAGAATATTGGTTTCTTCAACAATCACATCCTCGATAATATCATTGGTATTTGTTAGACAGGCTTCCAAGGAATCCGAGAATTCAGATTTAGTAAACTCGTCTTCTATGGGGATGTCAGTTATGTTCTCTCTATTAACTTCATCACCATCATTCATGGGGTTCAATTCAAATTGTGATGTAACGACATCATTCTCTCTATCATTAAGATATGATTGAATTCTAATGAGACGTTGTTTAGTATTTTGTTGCATATGAGTCACTTCTTTCAAATTTTGCAAAATATTTTGATTGGTTTGTATGTATTTTTTAAGAGTTTCCTGAAGAGTCTCTTTATATAGTGTCTCATAAGAATCGTAAGTAGTAGAGACTTGAAAATCATTAGTAATAGGTCCATTCTTCCAATAATAATTTTGCCAACTAGAATTATACATGTCATAGTACGGTGAGCCATATTGCCAGCTTGGATTATATGTTCCATAATATGGATCTTGAATACTTTTTGGATATTCATGCCCAGTTGATATATGTGTATAACCTTGATTCCACATTGATCGAGAAATAGAATAATCAAAGAAAAAAAAACTGAGCTTTGTATCTATATATATATATATATATATATATTTATTTATTTATTTGATTTAATAACACCTAACTAAAGCTAGTAGAAGGACACAATCTAATTAGATTCAAGGGTTTTCCTAAAACAAAGTCCCCGGCAACGGCGCCAAAAACTTGTTGTGATATTTTAATTGTACTCGCAAGTGCACGAATCGTGGATTATAGTGCAGCGGAGCGAGGTCGATCCCACAGGGACTTTGCTAGGAAACTCAATAAATCTAAGGTTGATTGAAACCTAATCTAGCTAACAATGGTTGAAGTCTGATTAGATTAACTAAGCAATTAAATTAACAAAAACTAATTATTTAATAAATACTAAAGCAATTTAATTATGGAAGGGTACTTGGATTAGGGGAACACTTAGGCTTCAGGGTTCATCCTAGCATTCTATGATAGTTGAGGGTTGATCATTATATTGTACTCAATTAGATCGTCGTAAGGACAGATTCTAATCGGATGATTTAACAATGAAAGCAGGCATGGTGCAAACATATATAGAATATTTATAAAAGATAAGCATTAGGCATACTATTACATGTAACATTGATTCTTAGCATTATCCATCATATGATCATAATGAATCTAAGATAAGCATTCACTATATCTAATGCATGGAAAATCTAGAGAATATATCAACATGCGATAGCGGAATATTCAATTTTTTAACATTGAAACACAGTTAACAATCAATCCCAAAACATCATAAAACATTAGTACTTCCCCATTGGCCTAAGCTATGGAATTTAGCTACACATCATCTCATATGATAGCATTGTTTGTTTTATAATAAACAAATAACAAAAATGACAGAAGAACCAGATGATGACGATCTTCTCGGCTTCGCCCGTCTTTGCTTCTTTGCTTCCTTGTAATCCGGCTCGATGATGGTGTGGCTTTGACGATGGCGAGGACGAGGCTCGATGGTGATGGGGCGTGGCTCGGATGAGGGACGAATGACAATGGTAGCCGGTGGATGTGGAAGATGGTGGGATGATGGTGGAGCTAGGTGTTAGGGGTTTGGATTAGAAGATGGTATAGGGTGGCTGGTGGTGAATAGGTTCGGTGTTGAAGATGGATGATGATGGGTTCGTGTGTGGCGGCCAAGGTAGGTCCTGATGATTCGTCCCCCTCTTTGGTTTTCCCGAGCCCCCGGCCCCCCTATATAGGAGAGAGAGTAGATGAGAGAGAGAAGGAAAGAGAATCCGAGAGAGAGATAAGTTTGAGCACGGGCCGGGTAGGACAGACGGTTGTGATTGTTTGGAGATAGAGAAGATCGGGTGAAAGAGAAACGTGGGAGATGATCTGCGGCTCATTCGGAAAGGGGAGTAAAAGGTAAGATAGGGAGAGGGAACCGGACCGGATCTTTGCATGCATTAGTTTTTAGAGAGAGAGAAGTTCGGTGGGTTGTTAAGGAAGGAGATAGAGAGAGACGATCGGAACGGGGGAAGGCTGATCGCAGGTTTCTCGGGTTTCCACGTTCGGTGGCGCGACTTGGAGAGAGAAACGAAGGGAAAGAGAGAGAATCACGGGAGGAGAGAGATTCGCTAAAGAGAGAGAGACTGAGCGGTTGGATGCCATCAGGTCCGGGGCCGGGTCTATGCACTGCATGGGTGTTGACGGTTGTGATTGCATCAGAGAGATGCATGGGTATGCATATAAGGAAGGGGATCCGGTTTTGATGGAGCTGTGCAGTTAGGTTTGATGCACGGGACAGCTGTGATTAAGTGGGAATGAGGGACGGCTGTGATCTCATGAATGAGGAGCGGCTGATCGCCTTCGGATGGCTGCGATGCAATCAGACGGTTAAGGTGGTCAGTTGAGAGAATCCCGGAGAGAGCAGAGAGAAGATTAGAGAGAGAAAACGGGTTCTATTAGTCCAAAAGATACGAGCCGGGTTTTGTTGGGTGGATAAGGAAAGCACTGGAGTTTTTGTTAGGCTCCAAACCGTACAACATTAGTTGGTTTTGAATTAAGAATAAAAAATTTAAAGAAAGAAATTGAAGAGAGATACAAGGTGGTAGCTTGTATGGGTTTGGACGGCTACGATCGGACGGTGGATTTGTGGCTTCAGATGGAATGAATGTGCATGGGTAATGCATGCATGGGATTGTTGTGCACAGCTTGGTTGAATCAATGCATGCATTGATGGGCTTGCAAAGGATGGATGTGATTAGTCTAGAGAAGAGAGGAAAGAACTGTACGTGCATGGACTGTCGGATGGGTTTGGAACTACGTTCGGACGGGGTTGCATGCATGGTGGATATGGCGAGAGGTTTAAAGGCACAGCCGGTCGGTTAGGGAATAGACGGCTATGATCAGCCCATGCACGGATGGTTGTAGATGTGGAGATATGGATGGGTAAAGGTGGTCATCCAAGGGTTTCATCGTTCGAACCGTCTGAGCTCGTCAACTTACGACATTCAATTTGCAGGCGTGTATTCGATCGTCCAGTCACACCATGTAGATTTGGAATCCTTTTTCTTCGATTTGTCATTCATTTCCCGTCGATTCTCTTATCGGCATACGACCTCCAGCTATTCCAAAGCCAATTGAGAGATTATCCAATCCGTAGTCTTGCTTCATTGGAATTGTGCATGTCGATCGAGATCCAGACAAAATCCCTGAAAATCAGACATGAAATGACATTGATCAGGTGTAAACACGATTATCGATAAAAGAATAATTTGGACTTCCGGGCTCTGTATCTTTCATGCATGCAATGTATGTAAGTGAACCAATATGTCGTTGGGTTCGTATGAGAGTCTACTATATTACGGTGCAAAGAAACTCATGCAGTTTACGTGTAGTATGAAAGTTTTAAGTAGCAAAGTGATGCTATATGCATGATAAAGAAGAGATAATTCACACAAAATGGACGCTCAACAACAGGTATCTACGGATATCTGTATCTCAATGCTATACACTATCACTAACAGCCCCCCTCAAACTCAAGGTGGGTCGTGCACCATGAGTTTGCTAAGCAGAAACTGAAAACGTGGAGCAGGATGTGACTTCGTGAAGAAGTCAGCAATCTGTTCTCCAAAGGAACCAAATGGGAGAGAGATGGTCCCGGCCTCATACTCCTGGCGAGAGTAGTAGCAATCGAGCTCGATGTGCTTCATCCTCTCGTGGAAGACCGGGTTGGTGACAATCTGTATAGCACTCCGATTGTCACAATGAAGGGCTGTAGGGTCAGAGATCTGAACCCCTAGATCTCCGAGAAGTCGTCGTAGGTGAATGATCTCTTTGGTAGTACAGGCCATGGCTCGAAACTCTGCTTCAGTGCTGGAGAGAGAGAGACAACGCTCTGCTTCTTGCTGCGCCATGAGATAAGAGAATCTCCAAGAAATAGACAATAGCTGGTAGTCGATCGACGAGTGGTCGGATCACCAGCCCAGTCAGCATCCGAGTAGGCACGTAGGACCAGAGGAGAACTCGATGATAGAAAGAGCAACCGGGTGATAGTGCCTCGGAGATAACGGAGAAGCCGAAGAAGGGCAGCATAGTGAGCAGAGCGAGGGGCCTCGACAAACTGGCTGATGATGCTAACGGTGTGAGCAATGTCAGGCCTGGTGATGCAGAGGTAAACCAACTGACCAACGATCTGTCGATACCGAGTAGGATCTGAGAGAGGCTCACCATCGGTGGGACGAAGCTTCACGTGAAGCTCGAGAGGGGTGGCAGCAGAGCGATCATCGGAAAGGGCAGCTTGACTGAGTATGTCAGCTGTGTACTTCTGCTGAGATAGCAGAACCCTCACTCACTATGGGCGATCTCTAGCCCAAGGAAGTAGCGAAGAGGACCTAAATCCTTCATCTGGAACCGGCACCGAAGATACTGCTGAAGGAAAGTGATGGCAGCAGAGTCATCACCTGTGATGATCATGTCGTCGACGTATAATAGGAGAATCGCCCTGCACTGAGGAGATGACCGCACAAAAAGTGAGTGGTCCTACGAGCTCTCAATGTAGCCGATCTCGGTGACGGCTCGTCGGAAACACTCAAACCAAGCTCGAGAGGCTTGCTTAAGCCCGTAGATAGCTCGACGGAGGCGACAAACATGCTGGGGAGGAGTATGTAAACCAGGGGGTGGCTGCATGTAGACGACCTCTGAAAGATCACCATGGAGAAAGGCATTCTTCATGTCCATCTGAAGAAGAGGCCATCGACGGACTGCTGCAACTGTCAGAAGTACACGAACGGAGGTCATCTGAGCTACAGGTGCGAAAGTCTCCTCGTAGTCTATTCCGTATGCCTGAGTGAAGCCATGAGCCACCAACCGAGCCTTATGCCGCTCGATGGAACCATCAGGTCGCTGCTTGACCTTGTAGACCCACCGGCAACTGACAGGCTCAATACCAACAGGAAGGGGGACGATATCCCAAGTCCGAGTCTGCTCAAATGCCTAAAATTCCTCGCTCATAGCCTGTCACCACTGAGGGGACTGGACGGCCTCCCGGTACGACTGAGGCTCCTGGTTTGTATGAAGGGCTGCAAGAAAGGCTATAAACTGAGGCGAGTAGGAGGTGACCGTGGCAAAACCAAAACGGTCGGGTGGGCCAGAGCTAAAGCTGAAGCGATCAGGTGGGTGGTGCTCGCGCTGAGGGTAGCGGGGTGGCGGGCAAGGATCCACGACCGGTGACGTCGGACTGGGCGTAGCAGGCGGAGTACCAGAGATATCGGGAGTATGAGGAAGACCTACGGAAGCAATCGGTGACAGAGAAGAGGAGGGGACAGAGGAAGACTCCGTGGAAGAATCGCTAGAAACAGGGGGAGAAGTAGAGCTGGGCGAGAGAGGTGATAGAAGAGGCTCGAGAGTCGGAGACAGAGTGGGAGGAGTCTCCAAGAAGGTGAGGTCCTGAGCTGCAGAGGAGTAGTAAGGGGCATCCTCGACGAAGGAGACGTGTCGAGAGATGTGAAGGCGACGAGTCAAGGGGTCATAGCAACGATAACCCTTGTGCTCGGCACTGAGTCCTAGGAGGATGCATTTAACTGCACGTTCGGACAACTTCGTGCGTTCATGGGGCGGAAGAAGAACGAAACAGATGCACCCGAAGGTACGAAGCAGACTGTAGTCAGGAGGGGAAGAGAAAAGACGCTCGTGGGGAGACACACCACCCGGGAGAACAGACGAAGGGGTGATGTTGATGAGGTTGACTGAGGTCAAAATAGCCTCAGCCCAGAAAGTGCGTGGAACGAAAGCAGAGAGAAGAAGAGCACGCGACGTCTCAAGGATATGACGGTGCTTCCTCTCGGCTATGCCATTTTGCTCGTGTGCGTGAGGACAGGAGTGCTCGAATAGAGTCCCATGGGACTGAAGAAGTGTCCGCATAACAGTGGAGAGATACTCGAGAGCGCAATCAGACTAAAAGGTCTTGATGCGACAACCGAACTGTATGTGCACCATCGAGGTGAAGATCTGGTAAACCTGAGGAACCTCAGAGCGGTTCTGAAGAAGGTAGACCCAAGTGTATCGACTGAAGTCATCGATGAAAAAGATATAGTAGCGATAGCCACACATCGAAGGAAGAGGTGCAGGACCCCAGATATCGGAGTGCACTAGGTCAAAAGGAGCAGAACTCTGAGAGGTACTAGAAGGAAAAGGTAAGGCTGTAGCTTTGGCAAGCTTGCAACCTGTACATGTAGATAAAGAAGAAAAAGAGCAATGACCTAGAGCTCCAATCTGGAGTAAGCTCTTGAGTCGAGATTCAGAAATATGGCCGAGTCTTCGATGCCACAAGTCAGCATCGGAAGAAGCTAAACTACAGACGCCAGAGGGGGGAATGAGGGGAAGATAGAGATGATCGAGGTGGTACAGCCCGCCTGACCTATGACCAGCGCCAATCACCCGTCCGGTACGTGGATCCTGCACAACACAAGAAGAAGGGGAAAAGGTCACAACATATCCGGAGTCACAGAGGCTGCTAATGGAGATGAGCTGCATGCGAAGCTGGGGAATATGCAACATAGTAGGTAAAGAGAGACGACTGCTCGGCTCTGTAGTGGCGGTAATCGATCCACACTGCGAGATGGCTAAAGAAGAGCCATCGGCAGTATGTATCGACGGGATGTGCGGTGCCAGTCTGCAATCGGTAAGCAGGGAAGCATTGGAAGTCATGTGATGGGAGGCTCCAGAGTCCAAAATCCAAGTTGTGAAGGTACCGGGAGTGGCAAAATGAGCAGAGAAACTAGAGGCGCTGGAAGCCTCGGCGGAGCTGAGGTTCGCCTACTGGTCTAGGCGGAACTGGAGCTGTGCAAGCTGCTGCTAAAGGAGCCGAGTAGTGGCATGACCGTCCAAGGAGCCCAAGGGTGAGGATGGAACCGTGCGAGGAGAGGACGGAGCAGTAGCAGCAGCAGCAGTAGAGCCAACGGGTCGACCACGTCCTCGGGGTCTCTGCCTCTTCTCGGTATGCAGCTTCCAACATGTGGCGACAACGTGACCTGGTTTGTGGCAGTGGGTGCACACAAACCGATCACGACCAGAAGCAGAGGTAAAAAGAGGTAGCCGGGACTGCAGCGGGGATGCCAGTGTGGCTGGAGGAGTCAGCCATGGCGGCTCACTCGGTGCCGGAGTGGGTCAATGCAAACAGAGAGGAATCCGGCGAGGTCGGAGTCGATCCGGGTCCGACGAGGTGCTGTGAGTCAGATCTGATCGGAGATCAGCGGAGGTCCATGACTGAGGTCCAGATCCGGTGAGCTCTTGGCTCGGCAGCGGCGCCAAAGGAGGAGGCAGATCTGGCGTGGATGATATCTCGGAGACAAAGATCTAGAGTTCACCGGTGCGAGATCGAGAGGGTCTCGAGGGATCGTCGCGAGATCGAGAGGGCCAGAGTTCAGAGCATATCACAGATCTGATATCACATATCTCATAGATCTGATATCCGGAGATTTGGTCGAAGGAGGAGAGGGCCAGACCTCAGAGCATATCACAGATCTGATATCACAGATCTCACAGATCTGATATCCGGTGATTTGGTCGAAGGAGCACCGGTTGGTGGAGCAGATCTAGTCGGAGGAGCACCGGCGGGAGGTGATCTGATCACAGCTCCGGTCGGTGGAGCAGATCTGGTGGAGCAGATCTGGTCGGAGGAGCTTCGGTCGGTGGAGCAGATCTAGTGGAGCAAATCTGGTGGAGCAAATCTGGTCGGTGGAGTAGATCTGGTCGGAGGAGCGCCGGCGGGAGGAGATCTGGTCGGAGGAGCTTCGGTCGGTGGAGCAGATCTGGTCTCTGGTCGGCGGAAGCACCGGTCGGTGGAGCAGATTTGGTCGGAGCCCAGATCTAGTGGTGAGGAGATCAGATCCGACGATGGTGAGGAGATCAGGTCCGACGATGGTCAGATCTGGAGGTAAGGAAGCTCCGGACAAGAATCACTAGCATGAAGAGAGAGGGAGAGAGAGAGAGAGAGAGAGAGAGAGAGAGAGAGAGAGAGAGAGAGAGAGAGAGAGAGATGCTAGGGATCTTGGGGAGAAGGATCAAGTCTTCTCATTAGGCCAAGGGCCAAATATATATCAGGATACAAGAAAAGAACAAAGGGGTGTCCTATACAGGTATCTACGGGTATCTGTATCTCAATGTTATACACTATCACTAACAATTATAAAGGAATATTAGTCATTTAGCAGACAATAGGATATGATATACATACACATACAAATACATACTCATACATATCAAGACTATTGGTTTAACTATAATTTTCTCCAATTGAGTTCCCACATATCGAGTTGGCTTCAGGACTTCATTCGACTTCACTTGCTAAGAGCCTGTTGCATGCGGCTTTTGTGTGTGTGAAGTGAAAGTGACAGCCCAACTATTTCCCAAAGTATATATATGCTGAAATTAATTACTAATAAGCCGATCAAAGATGAAGAAAATAAAATTCATCAATAACACATATGCAGTTAATCAAATCTAAGCCTATGACAAGTCGATCCAATGATCAACGATTGACAAATATCACTTGTTAACACCAAAACAGATTTTAAAACATAAATTTAACAATTAGAAATTTTTGATTTTTCTCCCATTTATTTGAAATTATTTCTCTGTGGTCCTTCTCGATCTATGAATCTTTAATGTCTGCCATTTATTTTAATTCATCTCCCATTGTTTTTCATTGTTTATCTACTCTGCACTCTGCAGGCTAAGAAAGCTCTCCGGGCTCTCAAAGCACTGGTCAAGTTGCAGGCCTTAGTTCGCGGCTATCTCGTGCGAAAGCAAGCAGCTGCAACCCTTCACAGCATGCAGGCTCTCATCAGAGCTCAGGCCACCGTCCGGGCACAGAGATCTCAGGCTCATCTCTCAAATGGTCGGAGGCTCCATCCGGAAATTCAACCCCGGAGATCACTTGTATGGTCCAAATCCTCACCGCCTTCCAAGAACTGTTTGATCGATCAAAAAGGAGGCATCTTTTGATTTCTTTCTGCCTTCCCTCTTCTGCAGGAAAAGTTGGAGGACACTAGAGGCGAGCACTCGAGCAACGGATTTGATAGGAGCCCGAAGATCGTCGAGATCGACACCTGCCGCCCCAAGTCGAGATCGTCCCACAGGACCAGCCCCTCCGCGTTGGATCCCGCCGATGACCTGGCGTCTCTGTCCAACTGCTCTCCACGCCCATCTCAGTTTTCAGGCCGAATCGCCATCCCCGACTGCCGGAACTTCCCGGACTACGACTGGTGCATCGCCGGCGACAGCAAGTATCGTTTCTCCAGCACCGCACGGAGCACCCCCCGCTACATGAATTCCGTTCCCAACCCACCCGCGACTCCGGCGAAGAGCGTCAGCGCATCCGAGGGGATCTTCCAGAGGTTCCTGAACGCACCCAACTGCCTGAACCACATGGCGAGCACGCAGTCGTTTGTGGCGAAGGTGCGGTCTCAGAGCGCGCCGAGGCAGAGGCCGGAGCCATCTGGCAATTATATGTTTGGTGGTTGTAAAGGTTAGTAAGGTGGTGAAGCTCCCAAAAAATTTATATGTAGCCTATTGTGCCATCAAACAGCTTGTGGCCTCCTTCAGGATCTTGTTCTGTGATTTTTTTTGTCCAGTAATGGCTGTAGTAGTGGCAATGTTTATGATTAAGTTTCTATTGAAGCAGGGACTATATTATCTTTATCGGGTTTAGTTTTGAATTCCTGATGCTTTGATCTGATGTCGGCTGCTAGCGAGTTTTTTGCCCAGTAATGACTGATGGGATTGTTTAGTCACTTTAGTGAGGACTCAGAGGGGGGGAAGGAAGGGATAAAGGGGGTTGTAAAGGTCTATAGGATGGCAGGTGACAGGACCCAATGGAAACAACACGCAATCCAGCTAGCTCTCTATCGAATGAATGGGCGTAGGAGAGGGGATTCAAACCGAAACCGAACCGAAAACCGATCACACCGAACCGACAAAAACCGACTATTTCGGTTTCGGTTTCGGTTTTGTTTTTTTGAAAACCGAAAAAAAAAACCGACAAAACCGAAACCGAAACCGAAACTGACCTACAAAACCGACGCTCACCCCTATTAAGTGGAGAAAATATAGTGGCCAAGTTGATGCAAAAGCTAAGAGCATATACGAAGATCGGGGTGGCCACTGTAAAAGATGAGATGCCAAATACAGAGCCAAATATGGGAGTAATGGGGGTCTGGTCATCACATAAGAATACAGATATCTATATAACATGGCACGGCGCTTTCGTGCTGACTAGACAAAATGGCATCAAAAGCTGACTAGACAAAAAAATTGCTGACTAGACAAAACGAAACAAGTTGACTAGACAAAAAAAATAACTACGAATCATCACAACCATCCATACATAAAGGAATATAAGCTGCACTTAATGGCTCCTTCAGAAATTAAATAAATACTCTATATAGAATATTAATTGCATTTAATTGCATGCATATAAGGTATTAATGACTGGGTGTAAGGGATGATTATGTAAGGAGATTAATGGGGATAGAGAGAGAGAGAGATTTGAAGAGAGGGACGGTAAAATAAGGAAAGAGAATCAATTAGAGAGAAAATAGGAGAGATAGGAGGGGGTAAGATCAGATGGTTTTGAATAACACGGACGACTGCGATTTAAAAGAGAGAGACTTGGATAAGAGCATGCATGCATGGCTTCGCATGGGTTGATGCGGCCATGGATGGCTATGATGTGTGCTGTAATGCTTGGGATGGGTTTTTGAGAGCTGTAATTAGGTTTCAACAGATAGAGAGCAAGGATGGAGTCATGTGCATGAGATATGGACTTGCATAGGGTTGGATTTTTTGTTCACTACCTAGAGCTCGAATGAGCTGGTAAGGATGGGTCGACGGCTAATAGCGAGTAAGTTCGTACGTGTATGACTTTGAGATTGGATGAGATGTCTACAGATATGGCAAAAAGGTGGGGAGGAGAAAAAAGAACAATGGACTTAGCAGTAAGTTCCTCCTCCCCACCTTTTTGCCATATATGTAGACAGCCCCGGATTACGTACCAAAAAAATTACATAGGAACGATGAGGTGCGTTCGCACGTGTGACGTGTGTGTGTGTGTGTGTGTGTGTGTGTGTGTGTGTGTATGAGAGAGAGAGAGAGAGAGACACGTATGTGTAGGGGTGGCAATGGGTCTTGTTGGGTCGGTTTTACATATGGTACACCATCACGGTGCGATGCGATTTCAGTGTTGCGGTGCGGTTTTGGTTTTGCCCATAACCGCATCGAAACCGCACCGTTGCCATCCCTAGACGAAAGCGCTAGCTTCGTGCCAATTGGTACGGGCGAGAAAATGGATGTCCCTAGGAATGTCGTTGTTGTTGTCTATATATATATATATATATATATATATATATATATATATATATATATATATGGTGTTTTACAGTTTTTTTTTAACATTCTCAGTCGTCATCGGTCCTCAAACCCTCCCTCGGATCATCCATAGGCTCTCTCTCTCTCTCTCTCTCTCTCTCTCTCTCCCCCAATGGGTTTTGATTGTTCTGGAAAAAAAAATTATATGGGTTTTCATTGTTTTGAACATAGATTTAGATTTGAGTTTCGATTGTTCTAGTAAAAAAATTCAATGGATTTTGATCACAAAGTAGCTTATTGTGCTCTCCAACTTTTATTTTTATCAAATTAATTTTTTATTTTTTTTTATTACCAGTTTTCTTTTTTGGTTTTAATTGTTCCTCTGATTAGGTTTTATTGTTCAATTTCCTTCTTGGGTTTTTAGCATAGATTTAGATATGGGTTTCGATGGCTCTAGCAAAAAAATTTAATGGGTTTTGATTTGAGTGTAACTTATTATGTTCAATTGTTTTTTGATTGGGTATTGTTCAGTATCTTTCTTGGGTTTTTAGCATAGATTTAGATTTGGGTTTTGATTGTTATGACAAAAAATTTCAATGGGTTTGGATCATAGAGTAGCTGCTGGTGTTTCATCTTTTTTTTTGTCAATAGAATTATGCAAAGTTTTTTTTTATTTTTCAGTCTCCTTAGGTTTTGATTGTTCATCTGATATTTTTTTTCCACCTTGGTTTTTTTTGTTCCTCGGTTATATGCTCATGCTGATTGTCTCTCCTTTTTTTTTTCTTCTTCTTAGGTTTAAGGATTTATTCATCTCAAGAACAATAAATTAATTTCAACATAAATCATTAAGCCCGTTAAGCACTTTCAAATATCAAGAACAAATTGATTGTGTTCATCTATTTTTTTGTCAACTGAATTTCGAAAAAAAAAATTTATTGTTCAGTTTCCTTCTTGGGTTTTGATTGTTCCTTTGATATTTTGCCCCAACTTGGGGTTTTTTTTGTTCCTCGGTTATATGCAAAAAACATCAATGGGTTTTGATCATAGTGTAGCTGATTGTGTTCTTCATCTTCTTTTTTTTTTTGTCAACTGAATTTTGCAAAGAATTTTTATTGTTCAGTTTCTTTCTTGGGTTTTTATTGTTCTTCTGATATTTTTTTTCCACATTGGGTTTTCTTTGTTCCAAGGTTATATGCTTATGCTGATTGTTCCTATTTTTTCTTGGGTTAATGTGTGAGAGGTCCATGACAACAGATCGTTCCCGTGAACAGGTCACAGACTTTCTCCTGATTCCTGATCACGAACCACCATGGCTCATTGCCACCGTCATCTCTGATTGTCAAGCAATTGTCAAGCACTTGCCAGCTGCTTCCATTTACCACTGCCAAAGAGATACCAACTCAGTGGCGCATAACCTTGCGAAATATGCCGTTTGTAATGTCGAGTTCCATTATTCGGACACTCTCACTGTACCCCTTAGTATTAGGGAGTTCTTCTTCACTGATGCATTAAATATATGAACCGAGCTCCACAACTCCTTTTCCAAAAAAAAAAGATTGTTTAAAAATGTTTTACTGATCATCATAATGTGGATTTTTTCCTTCTCTTCCTCTTCTGATCGATTTATTTGGACTTAACTTTATAAATCCTTCAATGTCGGAGACGGGCATGCATGGATGGAACTTTCACGTGAACAGTTGGACCGATGGCAAGAGCTTCAAGCGATGTACTCGGTATTGCTCTAATTTTCTACTGCTTTAAATCTCTTAGCCATGAATTGTTTTTGACTCATTCTATGCATGTTCTTGCACCCAGTTTTCAAATATGATCCAGAGATGCACAACGTGGTTTTTTCGTTGAATCCTATTAGAGACATTCCATTAAAGTTGAATTTGTAGTTGGTCATAAGATGCTTTGTTGATGAGTCTTATGATGTGAAAGTTCAGCAAATGCCATGGTTTGTAGCAAGCACTTTACCAATGGTACCTGATTAGGAATGAATTCGTTGAGACTATTTGAAAGGTGGTTGTTTGATTTTGTTACAATTGAAAATGTTATGCACAGTTTAAAGCTTCAAATTTTTTTTTCCCTTATAAGACTATTTAATTTTGAGTTTGCTAGAGCTGCAATTTTTGTTAGAGATTCCTACTCTAATGCTCAGAGATGGCGAGCTTTCATTGGGATTGACATTGGCACCTGTTCGACGAAATTGCTCAGAGATGGCACGTTCTCATTTTGGAACTTGATGGCATTGAGGTGGTGTGTTTGGACTTTGGTTTTGAAGAGTCTTTTGAATTCTTTGCTATTTTGCCTATGTACATATAAAGATCATTTTGAGGGTTGTAACCTAGATCACCCATCCATTCATGTCTTATGGATTTTGAATCCTTCACATCTCAATGATATTAGTGATTATCATTGCTTCTTCAATTTCCCAAGGAATTTATTATAATTCATTTGATAGAGAAACACCCAAAAAAGGAGAATTATGGAAATGCATCATTCAATTCTATTTTATTGTTTTTTTGTTAAATTGGTCTGGGATAAATGAGTCTGTTTAATTTAAAATAATTTATTTTTTTTTATAGTTCAAATAAAGTTTTTCAAATACTAATTTTGATAAATGATGAGGTTCTTGATTTGATCGGTGGTTTTGTTGGGGTTGTTGGTTCATCGGGGCGGAACCTTAGGAGCAGGGTGTTGCCGTCGAAGGCGGCCGCTTAGGTGGCAGTGAATGTCCCAACAGTGGCCGTTGTTGGTGGTGTCGGGGTTGTCGGTCCGTCAAGGCGGAGCCGTTGTAGGTCGGTGTTGCCGCCGAAAATGTTTTGCTGCCGAAGGTGAGCATGTGTGTTGCCGCCGAATACAACGGTGTGGGTGGGGGTGGCGATGCTCGGGGGGTGTTTTGATGCTGAAGGAAATGAGTGTCCCTATGAATGCCGGTGTTGTCGTCGAAAGTGTTTTGTTGCCAAAGGCGTTCAGGTGTGGCCCGCTGCAGTGCCGATAGGTACGGGCATGCACTAGTTTTAAAATAAAGAACGTACAATGACATCAATGTTAGAAAAATAACCCAATTAATTTTTTATAAGAATTAAGATTAATATAAAAATTGTATATTAAAATATAAAGAAGAAGAATACATAGCGGCTTGTATCTCTAGCACATGAAGGACTTGGCATGCAAATATTGGCGAACGCGGATCCTACCTACATAATACTAAAGAAAAACTGATAACATTTCACTGCTTTGGAGAGTTTTCTTTTGGGGCAAATTATATAAATATCCCCTAAACTATGGGGGTAGTTTAACATTGGTTCCTCAACTATTTTTTTGAACAAATAGATCCCCAAACTATGGACTAAATTGATATCATCATTATTTACAAACAGAATATATCAAATGACTAAATCACCCTCTATAATTTCTTCTAAACATAACCGAAAGGGGGGAAGGAGGTTGCTCTGTAACTCCGGTCGTGACCACCACCACCCCTCTCCTTTCTCTCGGCCTGGCATAGCCGCCGGCCTGCCTCGTCGGCGCCTAAGGCGTGGGGCACAAGAAGCAAGGAGGAGGGGGGGGGGGGGGGGGGGGTCTGAGGTGGGTGCGAGGGAACGGGAGGAGGACTGCCATGGGGTTGGACCAAGGGCTTCACCGGAATGTTGTCGGCGATCGGGGGGACCTAAGGTGGGTTCGGGAGGTCAGGGAGGAGGGCAGAAGGTGGTGGTGGTGGGGCCGCCTGAAAGGTTAGAGACGTTGCTCTGCAATTCCGGCTACCATCGGATTGGGCTGGTGATTCGTCGAAACGTCGTCGGCGATCGGGGGGCCTGAGGTGGCTTTGGGAGGTCGGAATGGAGGGGAGAAGGTGATGGTGGTCGGGCCGCCAAAGAGAGAGAGAGAGGGTGAGAATGGTAATATCAGAAGAAAAAAATATTAATATTAGCCACGTCAATCATTTTCGTCAAATTTGATGGCGAAAAATTAACGGAGGGGTCAACTTGTTAACATTGCATAGTTTGGGAGCCTATTTGTTTAAAAAAATAGTTGAGGGACCAATATGAAACCACCCCCATAGTTCAGGGGAGGTTTATATAATTTGCCCTCATTTTTTTTGTTGCTCCCGAGCGGTTTTGCTCTGGGTGCTCAATGGGAAATCAAGATTGCACATCATCAGGTGGAGCAGAGAAGGTAACGCAGGTCATCCCAAATCAGCCAACAAGCTCACCATTGGGGTAAAGGTCTCCTATCCTCCTCCACCTCCGGCATCGGCAACAACCAAACCCCCTTGGCGGCAAAGGCCTCCGATGACAAACACATATGGCGGCAACTATAAAGAATACCCCAACATGTCTATTAACTAGTGCATGGCCGTGCCTGTCGGCACTGCAGTGGGTCGCCTTCGGCGGCAACACATCTGTCGGTACTGCAGTTGGTCACCTTCGGTGGCAACACACCTGAACGCCTTCGGCAACAAAACACTTTCGACGACAACACCGGAATTAATAGGGACACTTATTTCCTCGCCCGTGCCGATTGGTATGAAGCGGGCGCCTTCGGCGCGACCAACTCCCCCTCCCCCCTATAATTGATCAATGACAGTTGTCTCTATTCGAACGGATTCCTCGAGATCGACCCGATGGTTTAGGGCGGCCGAAATTTCAACATATGGGTTTTATAGCCGTTGAAGCGAACAACGATCACGGGATGAACGATCAGGTTTAGTACAGTTTAAATGGGCCGGGATTTTAGGGGTTTAGTGCAGTTTAAATGGGCCGGGATTTTAGGGGTTTAGTGCAGTTTAAATGGATAGGGAGGGAGTTGGTTGATAGGGAAATAGATATCGTGCGTTGATTTTTGAACGAATGGTTAGATCTATTCGGTTCATTTTTATCCAGTCAGCTTGTCCTAGTCAGCTTCCGTTTTGTCTAGTCAGCACAAAACCAGCGTGCCATGTTATATAGATGGTATTACACCATTACAAACAATGGTTAAGAGACAACCTTGTCAGATTTGAGGGAGAGAGACGAGGTGCCTCCCATTATCACTTTTTTTTTTATAGGTCTGCGGGTGTCCCGAAACCCTTCGGGCAATGGACCCACACTAGGCTAGGACTAATCCCTCCGAAAATGAGCACTGACCCACTCGAAAATTTCCCTACTCACTCCTGGTTAAATTAAGAAGAGGAGAATCAAACCTACAACCTTCTCACCTAAGCGTCAATTACTTTCCCAACTCCTATTATTTAAAAAAATCAATGCACATCCTTCATATATCTCATTTTTTACAAAAAAATTATTATAGCTATTTCTTTTTAATCATTTTACTCTTTGGACTACTTCATGCTTGAGCACACGATAAAATGGTTCTAAGAGCATCTCTAAGGGACTACAGCAGCTCCTACGCTACTGTAGCGAACCAGCCTGTCAAAATCGTGCTGAATCACAGCTCCAATGGTCTTGTAAAAGCCTCGTTGTCACTGCGAGCTCCGAGGCAGTTCACTGTGTGTGGCAAGAGAGCATGCCTCGATAAACGGTGGGCCCCAGTTTATGCACTACCTCGAAAGACGTAATTGGTGCTCGAAAAAACACGTGAAATATTTCGTCCGATTTTACTATCGCTAACGTATCCTAGTGGCGAGATTTCATGACTGCGATCATTCGAAAGCCATGCAGAGAGAGTCGTTGGGTGGTGGGGGGCCTCGCTGATGCCAGCGGATAGCGACCAAAGAGCATGTAAAGCGATCTTGTGACGACCACGATCCAATAGGCCAATAGCCAAGAGCCAAGACTCCTGAGGCTAGGATGCCAAGATGGATGAGGTGAGGTGAGGTGCACAAAGCCATGAGTTAGCCTCACATCGTCTGGAGAGAATGAGATCCTGAGCTACTTATATAATTTCCCCTCCCAAACATAGAAGACGCGTTTTAAAACCGTGCACCGCTACGGATTTCGTAAGAACTCCATCGTTAAGCGTGCTCGGACGAGAGTAGTACTAGGATGGGTGACCACCTTTGGAGGTTCTCGTGCGGGCACGGGCAAAGCGGACAGTATCTTGTGTGTTTGGGGCGGATGTTACAAAATGGTATCAGAGCCGGTTCTCCTCGCAATGGGGGGGTCTAGCCTTACACGTGGATGTGTAGCCCTAATGGGGGTGGATTGTGATAACCAAGATCCAATAGCCAAGAGTCAATAGTCAAGACTCCTGAGGCTGGGATGCTAAGATGGATGAGGTGAGGTGAGGTGTACAAGGCCACGAGTTAACCCCACATCGCCTGGAGAAAAGGAGATCCTGAGCTACTTATATAATTTCCTCTCCCAAACATAGAAGACGCGTTTTAAAAACCATGCACCGCTATGGATTTCATAAGAACTCCGTAGTTAAACGAGCTCGGGCAAGAGTAGTACCAAGTTGGGTGACCCCCCTAGAAGGTTTAGAATTTGATGAAAATTGGTGAGGATAATCATCTTACCCTAGATAACACCCTCACCAAATTTCATTAAATTCCAATACTTCTAGGGGGTCAAAATACCCGCAGCTCATTTTCTCCTACCGCAGCTCACAGCTCAACGTAACAGCCCTATATATATATATATATATACTAGTAATGCCCGTGCCTGTCGGCACGCAAAAGATTTCGAGGGCGGGGACAATATTTTGAGGAAGTGACAATATTTCAAAGGTGGCAATAAAATATTTTGAGAGCGGCGACAATATTTAGAGGGAGATAACAATATTTAGAGGGTGGCAATATTTTGAGGACGGTGACAGTATTTTGTGAGCGATGATAATACTCGTGTTTGTTGGCACTTGAACGGGGTGACAAAATTCGTTCGACAGCGCCCACAATCGGTTGGGGCATCGACATTAGGTTAGAGATTACAATATTTTGTGAACTATCATAATGCTTGTGTATGTCGGCACTCGAACAGGATTGCAAAATTTGTTCGATGACACCCAGATTCAACTGGAGCACCCATATTCGGCTAAAGAGCCCAAACTCGAGAAAATAACCTTATTTGTCAGTGATGCTCATATTCGGAGATAATGCTCGTGCATGCTACATTCGGACGGTCAAACACTTTCGACGAAGGCTCCCATATTCGTGAGGGGGGTTCAAAATTCATTTGTCGGCGTCCACATTCAGTCGCGACAGTGGTTTTAAATTTATAGCACCCAAATTCGGGGAAGGATTTACTCCTCAAATTAGTGGCCTTGTGGATCAGTACCATGGGAACTAAATTAAAGCTACTGCTTTTCAAACTATGCACAATCATACTTACTAAATCACATCATCTCCAATAAACTCACCACATTCAAGAATTTTCTTGTTTGGCTTAACTCCAAACATTTGGCCCAACCCCAAACATTTTTTACATGGTTGAATCCTCATTTGGTTTTTTCTATAATCAATCGAAACCAAAAGATTGGAGAGTCAGTGACCGAATCTGGGCTGTAACTAAAACACAAATGTTTTATATGTCAGTAGCTGAAACTTAATGCTATTAGAGAGTCAGCAACTGAGTAATAGATCAATCATTCACAGTAACTGAAGCATATTGGAGAGCAGTAACTGGAACATAGATCGTGGTCATTGCATACTCCACCTGGTACAACCGCCCCTCGGGCGAAAAGATCGTGGTCCGGCTGTCGTATCGGCGAGACATTTTCAAAGATTGCTGCAGCAAGGCAAGGGATCCATAAAATTTTGACAGGATCTTGGAACCAAAGAAACCAGAGTGGAAAAACATAGCATCGGAAAAATCTCTCAATCAGAGATCTGGGGAATTGATAAGAAAATGCGTAAAGTGAAGCCTGAAACTAAGAGTGCAAAGCAACTGAAACCCAAACTTTCTTAAATGTACAGTCTACAGCACTGTAAGTCTGTAACAGAAACAGTAAATTATAGTCAGTTTGTACTGGGTTTTTCCAGGATTTTAATATGGTTACCTGATCAGTTAAAAGATGCTGCTAATAAAATTGAGATGGGTGATGTTACTAAAAATAATGAATGCAAACCACCGAACAATGGTCGGCCACATCGCACAACATGTATACACTTTTACCTAAGATGTAATAGCACCAAAAAAAAGAACCTAAGTGATGCAACGGTTATATTGGATATGTGTCTTCATTTCGACAAATTCAGGCTTTGACTGATTTAGTCTATCGCAGATGCCTTAACTATATTCTCCTGTACCTATTGTAATCATGCAAGCTTCCTTCAAGGAATAAATTAATTTAAGGATTTTTGGGAGGTTTACCTCCCATTCTCTCAGAGTGTCTCTCTTTCTCCTTGTATATCTTTCCTTTCTGTTAAGTGTCGCCAATGATACAACCCTTGGATCAGTATGAAAGCATGGTCCGGTGCATGCCCTCACATGTACTAATATGAAGCATAGTATCTCAAATAGGGAAACCGTACTCATGGGAACCATTCACATCAAACCACGAATGATCAAAACAGTGAGTCACAATAGGAGGCCAGGCTTGCAGCCTTATAGCAAGATTGGAGGCTAATTCTAGTAGAAGCTTTGAGCATATTCTAGGAAAAAAAATTTGTGAATTAGCAAATGGGGAACAATAAGTATGGTTTCATACATAGTGAAGATATTATTTCATTTCCTGAAGCATCTAAGAACCCATAGTGAAGATACGATTTTATATAATAAGTATTGTTTCATTTCCTACAGCATCGAGAATGAACATGTCACTCCTCGTCTCTCCATGTTCAAGTCCATTGTGCCAATACATACAGCCCAATAACAAAAGTTGCTTACCATCTCCTCCTCATTCGGCTTATTCAGCAGGTGCCATCAATTACAGCCCGAGCAACTACACGCTCAACTCAATGAGGCCGAGCAGTAACCCTCGAAATCCTTGGTTGGACATCTCCAAACTTAGGATCCCTTTTCCCTATGGATATTAAAGAAGGTGATTGGGGATTATCTCAGCGGTGGTGTGCTATATCAAATAAATTTGTGCCCAACACAACAATAAATGCACTTGTAACAATGACTGCATATGAGATGAATGCATACTTTTGAATAAAGATACCAACAGAATTTTAAGATTTTGCACAAAAATATGGTACAAAACAAAGTAGATGTTTTTTTGTTCATAAATTTTTAGACAAATCACCCTTTATTGTCATCACAAACAACTTGGAAAACCTAAATCATCACTTGATTTGGCAAACTCCAATGAAATTCGTCAAATGACATTTCATATAACATAGACATAAGCACCAAAACATATCCTATCATCTAGGTATGTACTGGTCTTACTTTGCCTACTTCTAATCAAGGCAGTGTTGAAGTTTCGGTGCCTTTCAAAGCAAAAGAGAGAGGACCTATTGGGGTGGAATACTAACATGTGGGATCCAGAGTTATCACACCCCAATTTAAAAAGTCAAGCCTTCATCTAAAAAGCCTTTTGTACCCCAACACTTGACTTCAGCCTTGTTATAAATTTCAAACTTTAGGGAGTGATTTGGTGAGGGGGTTAAGTGTTTTTTAGCTAACTTCAGGGGGCCAAAGAGTAATTTACCCTAAATTTTAAAGATCATTGGGTACACTATTATCATTATTTGTAGGGTTATTTTGACTTTGCCCCCCAAAACTAACTTGTAATTCAGCTTCAAATTCATCTTCGACATAGATAGATTCCTCATTAAAGTGAACAGATGCATGAGAAGTGCAAGTTGTCTGTTGTTGCTTTTTCATTGCTTCTTTCTCATTCTCTCTCCGTGCACGTTGTGCTAATGAATGATGAGAGGGCATAGTATGTTGTTCAAGATAATGACGACCATCTGAGGTATCAATTCCAGGGCCTACCCGAAGCGTCGGATTAGGAACTTGTAATTCAGCTTCAAATTCATTTTCAACATATATATATTCCTCATTAAAACGAACAGATGCATGAGAAGTGCTAGCATGCACATCATATGCCATGTTATCCTGCTCAGCAAGTTCTTGAACGAAACGTTCACTACAAATCATATACAATACTTGTCAAAAAAAACATATATCATCTACCTACTTTTTAAATTTTGTAAATATCTTACAGGTTAATTGGTCTTGATGAAGACATGTCTGCCACTAAAAGCAGCTCTGCTTCAAGGTTTCTAATAGGAAGATTTGTCTGGGCTTCTTTTTCTCTCTCTCTTCGTGCACGTTGTGCTAATGATCGGCGAGATGGTGTCGTCTGTTGTTGCCTTTTCATTACTTCTTTCTCTTTCTCTCTCCGTGCACGTTGTGCTAATGAACGATGGGAGGGTATAGTATGTTGTTCAAGATAATGACGACCATCTGGGGCATCAGTTCTTGGGCCTCCCAGAAGCCTCGGATTAGAAACTTGCAATTCAGCTTCAAATTCATCTTCAACATAGATAGATTCCTCATTAAAACGAACAAAAGAGACATTAAATAAAGAAAAAATTAGTACATGTGCAATCTTAATTGCATTAGACCCTAATATATTAGATGATATATGTTGGAATTTTGCCAATTGTTCAAAACTAATAAGATGGATAATTTAAGTTGGAGAATTATCATGAAACAAAGACTACCTATAGAAAATTTTATAAGTTGATGCATAGTTTATATAATCAAAACCAATATTGGCCTTTAATTAATTGCAAAAACAAAAAACTATTGGCTTTAAAATGAACATCTCAAATACTCGACTTAAAACAGGAATTGCCCGTGCAGGCATTTGGAGAAGAAATGATTCAAATAGGAGTGTGTAAACAATGAAGTCAGTTTACGAAAAATCCGTCGGTCCTTTTAAAAATATAAGCATCTGTCATTTTAAGGACATGTTCCATCCCACATAGAAAAAAGTGGATCACTTTTTTTTTAATTCAACCATTCAATCTAACATACCCAATAATGAGTTTTACCAGAAGAGATACAAAAAAGAGAAGATATCGCATAGTGATCTCGCATGGACAGTGGCTAATGAGATAGCAACCAGATTGCTCATAGTAAAAGAGAGAGGAGAGGGGGGTCATACCTGGTGGATGGAGGAGCTGCGGACGGTGATGGAGATCTCTCTTTCTCTTCTGCAATTCGAGTGCTATTGAGGAGGTGCTCGCGAGATGCTTTCCATGTCGGGGCGTTTGAAGAGAGGTGATCGCCGGAGATTTGGGCTGGATTTTGCTTTCCATGTCGGGGCTTTTGAAGAGAGGTGATCGCCGGAGATTTGGGCTGGATTTTAGGGGGAAAGAATCAGAAGGGGATCTGGTTCGCAGGGAGAGAGGGGCGGCCGGAATTTGGGGAGAGGGGCGTGAGGTCGGTGAGGTTTGGTTCGCAGGGAGAGAGAGGGCCGGGATTTGGGGAGAGGGGCGACCGGGATTTGGGGAGAGGGGAGCCCGGGAGAGAGATAGAGAGAGAGAGAGAGAGAGAGAGATTTAGAGAGAGAGAGTTGGTGAGGGGTCTGGGTCTCGCTGGCAGGGAGGGGTGTGGGGTATGGGTCTCGCTGGCAGGGAGGGGCGTGAGGCTGAGTGAGCGGAGAGAGAGAGAGATGATCGCGGGCGTGAGGGGGCCGGGATAGCGTAACAGACGGGAGAGAGAGAGAGAGAGGGCACGGGGGCGACCGGGATTTGAGGAGAGGGGAGCCCGGGAGAGAGAGAGAGAGAGAGAGAGAGAGAGAGAGAGATTTAGAGAGAGAGTTGGTGAGGGGTCTGGGTCTCGCTGGCAGAGAGGGGCGCGGGGTATGGGTCTCGCTGGCAGGGAGGGGCGTGAGGCTGAGTGAGCGGAGAGAGAGAGAGAGAGAGATGATCGCGGGCATGAGGGGGCCGGGATAGCGTAACAGACGGGAGAGAGAGAGAGAGAGAGGGCGCGGGGTCTGGGTCTCGCTCGCAGGGAGGGGCGTGAGGCTGAGTGAGCGGAGAAAGAGAGAGAGATGATCGCAGGCTGAAACGGATGGTTGTGATCGTGAGTGAGGGGCCGGGATAGCGGAACAGACAGGAGAGAGAGATAGAGAGAGGGCTGAGTGAGCGGATGGTTGTGATCGTGAGGCTGAAACGGAGGGTTGTGATCGTGAGTGAGGGGCCGGGATAGCGGAACAGACAGGAGAGAGAGAGAGAGAGAGAGAGGGCTGAGTGAGCGGATGGTTGTGATCGTGAGGCGTGAGTGAGCGGGGAGAGAGAGAGACAGTAATGAACGGCTGTGTTTGTCTCTTAGGTTTGTCCCTGGACTGAATTAAATGTTTGTCCCCCCCACAAAACCCTGAAATATTATATATATATATATATATATATATATATATATATATATATATATATATATATATATATATATATATATATATATATATATATATATATAGAGAGAGAGAGAGAGAGAGAGAGGATACGGGATATAGGCTGGCGGCCTATTTCGACGAAATGGGCAGCCACCCATTTGATACCCCTAGGAGTCTTAGAATGTGCTGATTTTTTGTGAGCATAAGCATCTTATCTTAGATAGAACACCCACAAAAAATCAGCAAATTCTAAAACTTTTAGGGTCATCAAATGAAATATTTCAGATTAACGGTGACAACGAACGCTCGATAAAACTTTTAACATTTGATGCCCCTAGGAGTTTTAGAATGTGCTGATTTTTTATGCTCACAAAAAATCTCCTAATGGCATAAAATGGGTGGCTGCCCATTTTTTTGAAATAGGCTGGCAGCTCATTTCCCGTTTCCTCTCTCTCTCTCTCTCTCTCTCTCTATATATATATATATATATATATATATATATATATATATATATATATATATATATATATATATATATATACACACACACACACACACACACACACACACACACACACACACACACACACACACACACACACACACACACACACACACACACACACACACAATAGTATCAGAGCCTGTTCCCTCGGGATGGGGGGTCTTGCCCTACACAAGGACGTGTAGCCCTAAGGGGGGTGAATTGTGACGACCAAGATCCAATAGGCCAAGAGCCAAGACTCTTGAGGTTGGGATGCCAAGATGGATGAGGTGAGGTAAGGTGTACAAGGTCACGAGTTAGTCCCACATCGCTTGGAGAGAAGGAGATCCTGAGCTACTAATATAATTTTTCCTCCCAAACATAGAAGACGCGTTTTAAAACCGTGCGCTGCTACGGATTTCGTAAAAATTCCATAGTTAAGCATGCTCGGGCGAGAGCAGTAATAGGATGGGTGACCTCCCTGTGAAGTTCTCGTGCGGGCACAGGCAAAGCGGACAATATCTTGTGTGTTTGGGGCGGATGTTATAGGCCTCCTCAAATGTACCAGTCCCTCTACCATTGAGGAGGATCCCTCAAAAAAACCTTCCAGCAGACTCTTCAATAGTGGGGTCACCTGGTGCCCCCCCCCAAACTCCTCAACCTCCTCCTCAATGTTGGTGAGCAGAATTCCTCCTCAATGTCAATTAAATTGTGTACACGAGAGTGGCTTGGACCTTATAATCGCAGCCATACGATGCTGATCGTGTGGTTCAAATAAATTCAATTGTTATTGTTGGGCTTTGCTCTTGTAAATTGCAGCCGTACGGTAACGATCGTCAGTTCCAAATGAATTTGATTGTCATTGTCCCGAAATTGTAAAGAGAATTTTGAGGAGACCTTTGGAGGCTCACATTTATCTCCCCTCTTCAAAGTTGACGTGACATACAAATCCTTCTCAACCATGCTTTTGAGGAGGCCGTTGTACATGCTCTAAGAGAGTCTTTGCGTATTGCGTAGCTTTTGCTGACCCACTCATGAGCAATCGAATGATTGTGTTGCGTTGGGGCTGTGATCTTGATCTCTGCAATGGCCGGATTCAATGCAGGTTGGATTTGTAAAAAGTACAATGGCTTTTGGTCAACTGATATAAGATAATTTGGAGAGATGACAAAGGGCTATTTGGTCTTTTTCGCTAGACGTCTCTTGGAGATCTCTTCAATACCCATTCCTACCTATTCTATCCTAGGTGGTACTAGGAACTCCCTAAACCATCCTTTTTAGGAACTACCGGTTAGGAATCCCTTGGAGATGCTCTAAAGTCTAAGCCCTTGTTTGATAATATTGAAACGGGATCCACAGACCTGTGCTTGAATGTTTTATCATAATTCGTATGTTTGAAACGTTGAAGCGGTTTCGTTCGGACCCGCTTTTCATCAAAATCGTGAAAAAATCCATCAGAGTCCGAGGCTCGGATGTACTTTTTGTTGGAATGCTATCGGAAGCGCAACGTAAGCTGTAGTCGATCCCGTGGATTGATTTGGTATATGGTACATTTAAAAAAAATTCATTCATATTAATTATATGCGCAAATAGTAAACAAATACGAATCGAACTCCTATTGTCATCTACCGAAATGATTAACATATCTTATATATATGCATTATGATAGATCTAGGGGTTAGTAGGTTATACCTTCATGCGGTATTAAACACCATGAAGTTTTTCTTCAAAGTTGATGAAGACGAATTCGAATATGCACAAATACTCTTCGGTGCGAAGGCCATAACTTTTCATCCCGATGTTAGATCGAATTGAAACTTGATCTGCCGGAAAGAAGACTTCAAGACCGAGATTTTGCATTTGATTTGAAGTCATTAGGATTTATGTAGCTCCCGCAGTGATCAAAACAGTGCAAATCTACCCGCAAAATCTGGGCAGCAATCACAAAAGGGATCCTCACACAAAAGAGAGATGAACCTCTTCAGATTCACCCGATCTCACAAATGATCCCAGATCCTTGTACTCTAATATCTGAGTGCCTCAGAGTGCAAACAATTTCCATTAATCTCACACACTCACTTGGAGAAGAAGATGAGGAAGAGAGAAAGATGTAAACCCAAGAGAGAGAGATGACAAAAACGAACCATAAGAGAAGGGGGGCGGTCCACCTTAGGAAATCTGAGAAGGATGCACTATTTCATAACTGAAGTTCATGCCCCTCACTCTCCCTAGCCAGTTGAAACCATTCCCCTTTCTCTCTTTATCTCTTTACTTTCAAATTCAATGTCCCTTTATTATTAGTTACCACATTAAAAATTTACAATTAAGGAGATAGAGTCAAATCATTTTAAATCTGAATTAATCCTTTAATTATGGATTTGATGGCCATGCAAGCTTGCCCTAATGAGGGGGGCGGCTACTAGGGCATACGAGATATTTTGAAATGACCAAAATGCTCTCATGTATCTAGTATCCGTTCATCTCATACAGAAGCATGCATGGTCCATCTCAGTGCACGATAAAGTACCCTAACACCTAGGGCACCTCATTCGCACCAATTCAACATGTCATTGAGAGATACATAGTGTTTTTACTATTCACTAAGGTGTCCTCAGTAAAATATGGGGTGCCCTTATAGTAAAAATCACTAACTCACATATCGTATTCTAGTGCGTCACGCACACACAGAATGGACTCCTCATGACATTATGGCAACATTGTGTATCCCTACACTACTCTGGGGTTGCACCCTAGTGAATACACTCAGTCCTGTGTAACCATCATGCTCTAGTGCGATGCACTCACAGAATATAGGACGATTAAGGCATTATTTCTTCAACTCATATTGTGTTGTGAGACAAGGAGAAAGTAATGATCCGTAACGATTGTGGATATGGTGGAACCTTCAGGGACTAGGATTCATGGCTTTCAACCAAACCCGATCGATACACTATCCAAATGTCCTTGTCAATCCTCTGGGTCCCGGTTAACATGCGTGGCTACCTAGTGCGATGCGGGCTACACTCCAATTCTCCCAGACTTACTAAGCTCTCTCGTATATCCCTGCTCTCCGCTTAATATTGGTAATATGATATCTCTCCACTTGGTGCCATGAGTCAACTTGAGTGGTGGAGAGCACCGTCAGACTCGAGTAACCATATGACTAGGTTCCTTCCAAGTTGACTATCACATCGCACCTTCGATTGCTTTGGCCAAGTAACAGATCCGGTCAACAGCTCAACTGCTAACCACCAGGCCTGGTTTTAGTGCGGTGTATGTCAAACCAAGGGACGCACCTCTTGGTAAGGATATGGATGGCTTGCAGGAGTAGCGTACCGATGCAACGCCAGCCCGGTAACCCAGTGCACCGTGATATTGGGTTGTGGTTAGATCCCTCACACGTTGGTGAACCAAAGTTACACGCAACTGGTTAGTCCGTCAGTCATGGTTTCTTACGGTTTAGGACCGATTACCCTAAGCAAAAATATGACTTTGTGCATCGGTGTCTGCTCACCGATCTATGTACCATGTTAGTTACGTTCGGCCACAGATACTGTGCCTGGTAATGACCGTGGTGGAGACACCCACGCTCTGTCATCCCAACAACTTATCCTAATAAGGCGACCAACCTAATCAGAGCTACGAACGATTTAAGCTTACATGAGACCAGTTTAATGAGTCTCCCACTCAGATGGATTACTACATAGCCATGGCTCTTAGTTCTGTAAACAGAACACGTACTGACGTACGCACCTCGATGCAATCCTATATATAAACTATCAACCATATACAACATATATAATAGTTTTTACGAGCTGTATACCATATCAATCCTAACCTTTCAGCGAAACCCTATGTAACAGTGCATGTTTCGGCAAAACCGCCATCCGCTCCAATTATAGATCAGTGTTATCAAACAAGGGCTAAATGTTAGAAACCAAGATAAAAGTGGGGTGCTCAGATAATTATGTAAAAGTAGGGTTTTTTGCAATATGAACCATTCTCAACATAAGATCTGGTTTAGCCTAAAGGACTGTGAAATGTTGTGGACAAAAATACTGTCTACAACATTTCAAATTTTCTTTTACACGCTACCGAACCAACGAACTAGCCAAACCTGTCCAGATTTGCTTGCCTTCGCAGCTCGCCGCCATCGGATCCGACCTCCTTTTCCCACCTCCTCCCTCCTCACCGGCGGTGGCTGCTGTCGGGATGCGACGAGATGCACTTGCCGGAGCCCCACCTCCTCCCTCCTCACTAGCGGTGACTATCGTCAGGCTGGGGTGCATTGCACCGGTCATCGGTGACTGTCGTTAGGCTAAGGTGCAATGCACGGTTGACTGTAGTTACCGCCATGTTGGGTCTCGAGATCGTGTTTGATCAGTTGGCCAGGGACCGAGGCGGCGGCGAGCAACGTATCACGCTCAACAGAGATGGGAGAAGAAGAGCAGATAATAGATAAGAATATTTTTGGGTTTATAAAGAGAAGTCGGGACATTAGACTAAATAAAACTTAGGTGGATCATGTTCACCCAAACAATCTGTTTGTCGGGGACAGCTCACACATTTCCCCTACTAAATTTGTTAAAGTAGGGATAATATGTAAAAGCCCCGTATTTTTTTAACCAAGTCCTAAAAAAATGCCGGCCGTCGATCGGTTGAATAAAGTCCGTCCGATCTAGGTCAACGTGGTACTGCTCTATTTATTCTGATTGGGCGCCGCCAGCCTCTTCCGGGCTTTCCCTGTGCCGAGAGAGAGAGAGAGGAGAGATGGTGCAGCGTTTAACCTACAGGAAGCGGCACAGCTATGCCACCAAATCGAACCAGACTAGGGTTGTCAAAACCCCAGGTATCCAAACATCCCCACCCCCCCATCTCTTCGATCCCTGAAATGGCTTTGTAAAGATCTCTGTGTAGGGTTTAAGCTCCAGATCTCGATCGGATCAGTTCTCGTTTCATCTTTTGTTTCGTTTTGGATTGAGCCCATCGTGCAATTTTCTCGAAACCCTAGAATTTTGTCCGTACAACTAGGGTTTATGGTGCTCAAGGAGTTGTTCTTTGATGTGGGAATAATTTGCCTTTTTTTTTTTAATTGAATGGTTTAGGTGGGAAGCTTGTATACCAGTACACCAAGAAGAGGGCGAGTGGGCCGAAATGCCCTGTGACTGGCAAAAGGATCCAAGGAGTACGTGCTATCTCCTTCCCTTCGTTTTGGAAGAAAAAAAAAATTGATCTTTATAGATCGAGATAGCTCCCGTTTGAAAAATTCATGAACGTTTGACGCTCTATGTGCGGTTGATTCGTCTTCGGCGTGGTTAGGGCTTTGATGAATACTATCTTTCTGTATTAGTTGATTATGATGCTGCATCAAGATTATAAAGTTTTATATTTCATGGTAGTTTGGATTGGATTGTTCCTGTTAGAAGCACCCTTGTATATTTTGCTCATTACCGGTTTTCATATGCACCACACATTTTGTTTCTCTCTATGTTCTTTGTTCTTTGTCGGCGTAACTTTGATCATAGTGTTGTTTACAAAGTTTGAATGTAACATGCTAGTTGTTTTTTACGGACACAACTTTATTGGTGGGGTAAGACTTCACTTTGATACCTATGTTACTTATACAGAATTTTGAATAATTCCCCGTTTCATTAATCACACAAGTGACACAACTTTATTGATTACTATACATCTTACAATTAAAACTCTTGAAAAACTTTCTTGGTTTGCCGTGGTCTTTCATTCTTAATTATTAGGCTAACATGATTTTAAACGCACTCTTTTATTAACCATGTCTTAGACTTAAGAAGTGGAGGGAGAATTTCGATGGAAATAAGCTGACGGCTCATTTCCCGTTTCCTCTCTCTCTCTCTCTCTCTCTCTCTCTCTATATATATATATATATATATATATATATATATATATATATATATATATATATATATATATAGAGAGAGAGAGAGAGAGAGAGAGAGAGAGAGAGAGAGAGAGAGAGAGAGAGAGAGGGTATTGGTTGGCGGCCTATTTCGACGAAATGGACAGCCACCCATTTGATACCCCTAGGAGTTTTCGAATGTGCTAATTTTTTGTGAGCATAAGCACCTTACCTTAGATAGAACACCTACAAAAAATTAACACATTCTAAAACTTTTAGGGCCATCAAATGTTATATTTCAGATTAACGATTACAATGGACATTCAATAAAACTTCTATCATTTGATGCTTCTCGGAGTTTCAGAATGTGCTGAATTTTTGTGGGTGTTCCATCTAAGATAAGGTGTTTATATTCATAAAAAATCAGCGCATTCTAAAACTCCTAAAGGCTTCAAATGGGTGGCTGCCCATTTTGTCGAAATCGACTGACAACTCATTTCCCATTTCCTATATATATCGCCTAGGAATTGCCTAGGCACCGCTTTGCCTATACTGGCCAAAACGCCTCGGCACTGCCTAGCCGCCTTGACTACATTGACCAGAACAAAATTAGATTTTGTAATATATTCTACAACTACACTAAAACCAAACACCAGATTTGAAAGTATAGCTTTTAAACTACCAATATACTAAACAATTGTTGTTTAATCTACAATAGTTTAAAGAATACAAAATTTACACTGACATTTCATTGGAATTTGTTGAATTTCCTTTTCTTGATCGTGGAAATTGACATTTAAAACCTTGTCTTATCTCTGTATATGAATAAAATTTTAAAGGATTTTGGACTGACTCATAGCTTTGATATTTTAGCCGCTAAATATTAATGATTTGTCTCCATATGTTTTGGGTTTGTGCTTTGACATCCTCTCTTATGCTTTTACTTTTTTTGTAGTTTCTCATGAGCTTTTGGCTTCTTTATTCGAAGAATTGATGTCATGCGTTTCAATTTGTTTCCAACTGTTATGAAGGTATGCATGATAGAAGCTTAGGGCCTGCTTGGATACGCACAGTATCTAGGACTCTCCCATAATCTCTAAAAATATCGGAGAGCGTGTGTGGATACAGCCATTCCCCCAAAAATGTTTCTTCTGAGCAGCCCAAACTTGCTCCTGGGAGCCATTTTTAGGAGCCCAAAATCAAGGATTTGGTCAAATGTGTTTTGATCTGTTGTCACTAAGAAGCACTGACACTGATACGGGGACTCAGGTATGACACGACACCGGTTCGCCGACACGGCAAATCCTAAAAAAGTAGGACACGGGTACGGCGGGGACACAACAAAATAAATTAATATTTTTTATTTATATTTTATGTGTGTTTACAATTCATATATATTTCAATAACCGAGAAAATCTCATAGAAAATAACTAAAATAAAAATTTAATGGATACTGAATCGCAATCGTTAGTTACATCCAGTCCAATCGGTGAATCACACCCAGATTTAAATGTTATGGAAAAGAACGGTTGAGTTTCAGTTTTGGCTTCAACTTATCTGAAACCTCAGAGGATCATATAAGTTAAAGCTAAAACTGAATCGTAACCGTCCGTTAAAATCAACCTGACAAGTGAATCGCACTCAGGCCCAAATGGCATGCAAAAGAGCGGTTATGATTCAGTTTTGACTTTATAACCTCAGAGGATCATATAGGTTGAAGTCAAAACTAAATCACAATAGCTTGTGGTCCGACCTTATATCAAACAGTCCGTCAACCTGCCGTGTTCGATGTGTGCCCGGCGCGTGTCCGAGGAGTGTCCGGCTTTCGAAAGCATGTGGGACGCTGCACGTACGTGTCTGGCAAGTGTCAATGTCCGACACGGGTACGGTGGGCCTGGGGAAATGTCCGTGCTTCCTAGGTTGTCGCTCTTAAGCCATATTCCCCAATATCTATAAAATTTTAAAAAAATCGGACTTTTGATTTGTTACTTTTCTCATTCTTTCATGAGCAAGAGCCTATTAAATTGCCCATACTCATTTTTTTTCATCCTACAACCTCTCTTACTTCTTCCCCAAGCTCTCTTAACTATGGGTTGAACAATAGGCCGAAACGAACCAAACTGAAATTGCCCCCAGACCAGTCAATTTGGATTCGACAAGACTTAATCGAGCCTGAATCTATCAATCAATCCCAAATCAGATCGAATTTCTATTTTTCTTATTTTTAATTTATTATTTTAATATATTTTAATGAAACAATCAAAATTGAACATTAACTGTCTCAAAACAGTTAATTTTTTGCTAGATCTTTTGATCCTTCCTCTAGCTCTTTACCTTTTCTAAACTTTCATAAGCTGTCTAATCACTTCCCCACAATAGCTCTTTACAAGACCTATGATCCAACTGTTTAGACTTTCTAACTACTCTCCCTTTTTTTTTTAATATTATGTAAGCGGCAAAGCTGTGCCTCATTTTGAGCCAGTGAGGTCAATGATGTGCCATCGAGCCATTGCACCCCTTGGATTTAATCAATAGCCATGGCAATAGAGGAAGCAAAACCCGTGAGCCGGAAGAAGCCCAGCAAGCGAAGGTTCTTGACCTTCTTTTACTCCACCGGATTGTCAGAATAGGTGAGGTGCTCGATCAGAGAGGACAGCAATCTGCTCGTTGTTGTCCGGCATCCAGAAACTGGGGATGTAGTCTCTTTCTCGAGCTTTTTTCGCTTAACCTTTGAGCTTACAACAAATAAAAAGTGAGTTGATGTGTTGAAAAAAAAGGAGAGGGTACGGGTGGGGTTGGTTATAAATTGGTAAGAAAGGTTAAGGGAACTGAAAATATTTAAAAAGTTTAAGGGGTAAATTTCTTGCCATTAGAGCTGTGCGATTGCACGTGGTTGTGCAACACCACTCCTCCCCCCCCCCCCCCCCCCCCCCCCCAACATCTCATTGTCCACTTGCAATGTAAACTTTTGGCATAAGATACCGCATGTCTGAGCAAATGCGGTCACACATGTTTACAATGTTCTTTATGATCAGTCGATTGACATGATTCTATCATTCTACCCACAGAGCCTTAAGGTTGTAGGTTCGTCTTACATGACAGTCAATGTTCTTGCTTAGTCTAAGATTGTTCCCTTGGTCATGATGATCAAAAGTTTGATTAAATCATGTTTTCCTAATGATATGTTTTGGTGTGTTTTGGAAAATCATCAATTAATAAAGATGTCCTAAGTCACAAAGATGTAATTTTAAGTCTTGTTAAACTAGTTAATTGCTATCGCCAATTTATTGTTGTGGTGGCAGACTGGCAGTATAATTCTAGCCCCTGACATGCTTTTTATGATTTTGAGTGAATTGATGTAAATTTATTTCGAGAATTTTTTAGGACTAACCTCCTATCCCTAGATAGTTGATGGTGGATTCATAGCCATTTCTCCAAGGTGTAGAGCATCTGGCACTTCAGTTCCACATCAATCGAGTTATTTGTTAGGTTAGCAAACACTCAATCCAGGCTTTCGAAGCATTGGGGTTAATTGCATGCATTTGCACCTAGTTTCCTTCTCTCTTGTGATAAAATAAATAGCAGGCTGTATTGCCTCAGCTTATTACACCATATTGTATGGCAGTTTTCAATTATTAGCAAGGATATACATTGTGGATTCATCAGCGCATGAACTTGCTACTGATTATCTGTTTTCAGTAGTTAAAAGTATTTAGTGATGTTCATCTATGAGTATGTTACTGACATTTGTTTATGTTATAAAAAGATTATTATTATTTTTTTAAATTCCTTCACTTTTGTAACGTTATTGTTTTCTACATTCAGATTCCTCACCTACGTCCCACCGAGTACAAGAGATCTAGATTGTCAAGAAACCGGAGGACCGTCAACCGTGCTTATGGCGGTGTTCTATCGGGAAGTGCTGTTCGGGAAAGGTTAGGCGGTTAGCCAGCTGTTGTGCGCTTTGGTTGTGTACATTTTTTTCTTCTTCTTACCTTTGTTTCTCTTCCCCTTCTCTTGGCTGGTGGTGCAGGATAATCCGTGCATTTCTGGTAGAGGAGCAGAAGATTGTGAAGAAGGTCCTGAAGATCCAGAAGGCCAAAGAAAAGCAAGCCTCGAAGAGCTAAGAAATTGATAAAAGAGAAGCAGAATGATTAGAGTTTTTCTTCTCTCAGAAGGAAATTTTGATTTTCACGGTGATGATGCCGAATGAAAGTTCAAGGCTTTGGCACGATGATTAGAGGTGTTATTTTTCCTATGATATGGTGTGGACCTTTATTGTTAGAGATGATTGGAGATCTGAACTCATCTATGTTTTATTTGTGATCATTTGTTCGTCCTGTTCGAACCAGCGCTCTCGTAACTTCTGAAAGTTTTTGATGGTAATGTTTCTCTCTTGTTTTGAATTTTAGCCATTTCTTTGATCGAGAGTGTTCTTACTGATTCTCGATTAGAGCATGTTGGCGTGTCGTAGAATTCTCTAAGTTGTGTTGGTGTTATATAAGATTCAATGTACACTGCAGATCCTATTGGTGGTTATGGGACGGCTCGAGACAAAGGGAGGAGAGATTTCTGGCTTCACTGTTTGATGGAACAACTGCGCACTTCTTGGACGGCTTTGATGCCATCAGGCCTGAACTCCAGAGGGCTCGAAGAAATCATGACTGTAGAGTGGTATCCCATATCATGGTGTGATGGTTCATCAGTCCTGCTTAAAAAGGTCAAGCGCTTGTATGCTCCAAATAGCCCGACTTGCTCGTAGGCAATGAGCAGGGCCTTGTCGATTGTGATGGGGACGTAACGCTATGCTCGAGTGTCGTTGCACAAGTAGGCATCTGGGACGATAGTATGTTGGTCGGTCGGTATTGTGCATTGGGCAAGGCAATGAAGCTATATCTTGGCCTATTGGCTTTGAGCTAATGGAGCCAACAATCGGTAGGGGGCAATCAGGCCAGCCTTGGGTTATCATGACATACAGGTCTTGTTCGTGCTGTGGTGATGCGTGTTGGGATCCATGGCGCGATTGAACGGTAGACCGAGCATTTTGTTATTGATCTACTAAATCTGGTGAGGTGGACATGGACGTGTTGCTATTGTACAAGCGGGCGAACGATCATTGCGTTATAGCATGGTCATCGAGGCACAAAAGGCAGTGTGCCACAGGGTTTGTGGGCACAATGGTGCAACATGATGTCGTCCAGTGGAACTAGCGATATTCGGCATTGGGCATGTCGAAGAGCCGCTAGGCATTGTGGGACTGTCGTCATGCAGAGCTTGGTTTGTGCGCACAATTAGATCAAGCGGGTTGTTCGATGGGAGTGTTTCATTGTGGTCGACTGTTGGTCATGGCACGGGGGCACAATGGTGTTCAACTTGTGAGCAAGACAATGTGGTGGCACGAAGGTGCATGGTATACATTGTTCTTTGAGAGCGTTGCGGTACTACTTGCGCCTATTTGTATCCAGGTCAAGGTCTCGACGAAGGCTAGTCTTGGTAAGTGGCACATCAGGATGCCGCGCCGGTTTTTTCAGGTCAAAAACAATTAATTCGTGACACCTTGTTACCCTACCCTAAGTCACAGACGATATTAAACCCAAAATTATATTGAGCTTTTTTAGGATTTTTAAAGATGGTTTTAAACTATGAACAGTAAAAAAATACTATTAACCACAAATGGAGAAAATAAACGTCTTACTGCAGTGTCCTCATTCGTGGGCTTGCTCCTAGTTTTATAGATAAAATGTTGGGGGACTTGGTGATTAGGGGTGTGCATCGGTTCGAAACCGACTTATTTAGGCAAAATCCAAACCGATCCAATGCTGGTCGGTTTTGAGGATTTTCAATCCAATCCAAACCGAACTAAGATTGGAATCCAATCCAATTAAAGTCAGTTTGGATTGGATTGGACGGTCGGTTTAGGCTTTGGACCATGTTCTTATTAGGCTCTCCCGCCTCCCCTTCTATTAGGACCTAGTTAAAATTTAAAATATAATAATTGTTATCAAATCATTTGGCCTGAATAAGATTTTTAACTTATTTTGAGTCATCCTACATTATTGCAATGGTTGTTGGTGGCCAGGGTATATGAGGACAGAGTAGTGATACATTGCGGCCGGTAACATGCGGCACCCCCTTCCGGGGTTCAATTTTTTTTTTTTTTGGGATTGATCATCTACCCTTGGATAGTACGCACAAAAAATTTCAACTCGATACAGGATCTGCAGGCCATCCAAATGTGTTGATCAAAACGACTGTAAAAATGAACGATTGATAAAAGTCGATCATATTTGAACGACCTATACGTCTTGGATCGAGCTGAAATTTTTTGTGTGTGCTATCCAAGGGTAGATGTTCAACCTCCAAAAAGAAAAATCCCAAAAATACCTCCAAACGGGGCGGTCGCACGTTAAGCCTCACGTTAAGCCGCCATAATGTATCACTACTGACATATGGTATATTTAATAAAATATTATATGTATATACATATGTCGGTTCGGTTTAGGTCGGTTTTTAATTTACAAATCCGCCAATCGATCCAATCATGTCGGTTTTTTAAAAACCCAATATGATCCGATCCATTGAGTGTGTCGAAATCGATCAAAATTGGTCGGTTTGATCGGTTTGGTTTGGATCCTGCACACCCTTATTGGTGAAAGCTCCCTGACGAAGGTATCAACTTGCAATAAACTCTCCTACAAGTTCCATATTGCAATAGCTCCCTTCTAAAATCTCGCCTAACCAAATAGAAAAAAAAGACAAGTGTCCAACCGAAGTTATTAAATTCATATTTCTTGCCATCAACTTTACACGAATCATTTTTTGCATAAAAATCAATTGAAATCATTCCAGATTGTTGATTTAAAACCACTAAACAATTTTAAAATAAATTGTATATTTTTATCAATTTTTTTTATTTTATCAACCGTCCAAATAGTTACTCTTTTTTACCTAATTGTTACTTTTTATGTGCGAGATAGAACCGACTTAGTTTCACATAATTAAATGCATTTTTTGTCACAAAGATAATTATATTGTAACTAGATGAGCATAAATATCATTACAATCAATCGACAATTAAGGTATTTTACTATATCAAATTGTTACACTTTACTAACGACTTATTACTCTTTTGCTAATGGATTGTTACTCTTTACTAATTGTTTCTTATTTGCTAAGATTATTATACTTTATATTTTGGGCTAAAAATGTCATTTAAATTTTTTTGTTATTACATGTGCATGGCAGAAGGAGCTCGTATTAAGCAAGACTAATAGATTTTTGCTCTTTAACGATCGTTACTCTTTTGCTACGATTGTTACACTTTATCTGCAGGTGTAAAATTACCATTTAATAATTTTTGGTATTACTCGTGCGCGGGAGAAGGAGCTCTCGTTAGGCAAAGTTCAACTACAGATTAAGTGACATTTGAATTTATCAAGTAAATTCTCAAAGTGGTATTCAAATTTACGAATGGTGCTACCCATTCTTTCACAGAGAACCAAGCTTGGGGGGTTTTGCACCGCTCCTGCGCCATGGTCGAACGCCGGTCGGTCTCCCCCGCATTGTCGATGCAGAGAGAGTGTGGACGAGAACCACCAGAGATCGTTTGTTTGTGCCGAGGTTTGTTGATTCCACGTCAAAGGGCTCCGTGGTTCGGGACGAGCTCCGACCATGAAGTCCATGCATGCGGTGGAGGGGCTGTAGCAATGTGGCATGCGGGGTGGCTCGGGTTTGAATTCTGACCGCCTTGTTACCGACCGGGTAGGTCCGACGCCATGCAGGAACGACAGCAAGGGTTCTATAGGGGTGAAATTGCAATTTAAATTTTTTTGTTATTACTTGTGCGCAAGAGAAGGAGATCGTGTTAGCCAAAGTCCAACTACAGGGGTTTAACGTTTAGTTCAACCTTGACATACCCTTAATATAAAACGAAAACCTTTTTAAGCAGCAAACGTTAATAACCCCTAAAATGTTTACCAAGAAAATATTCTTTTGATGAAAGTCGTTTTATAGAAAACATTAAAAGATATTTTATAGAAAAGACTTTTCTATTAAAGGCGTTTAATAGAAAAAACTGGCACAATCCTAATTCTATCGAAAAAATAGGGATATGTCAAGAATGGAATTTGATAAAAGACTTTTTATAGAAAAAAGAGGGGATGTGTGAGCGGTCCTGACAAATAAATATTTTAAGCTGAAGGAGTTCGAAATACTGTGGATGAAAATGCCCTCGACAGTATTTCAAATTTTCTTTTGTATGCCATCGAACCAACCGAACCAGCAAACCTCTGAACCACCTCGCTACCGTCACCGAACCGAACCTAAACCACCGAGCCACTGCTCGCCACTGCCGAATCGAACCTAAGACTAACCCTAAACCCAAGATCTAAAGATCATGGGATAAACCCTAGACCTAGGATTTCTTAACCTGAGACAAATGGTGGTGTTTCTCGTTGCCGCTACTCACGTCGCTACCTCGGTGATGATGAGCAACTGCAACTCGTCGGGGTCGAGGTCGAGCTCGCCGCACCGCTACTGTCTTGCCGTCGTCGCTTGAGCTATTGTTCTCGCCGCCACCGCTCATGAGAGAGATGGGAGAAGAAGAGAGGGTTAGTTTTGGGTTTATGAAACAAAGCAAGGATATATCGTTAATTGAAATGTTAAGTTATCATGCACATACAAAACATGTTAGTCGGGGACTTATCACCAATTAACCCTAGCAAAAAACGTTTTATATAAAATATTAAAAGACATTTGTATAAATGAAAATTCTATGGTACCCACTTCGGTATCATACTAAAATTCATAGGGACCATCGGATGACTTTACGGTGGATCTTAGGCATCCACCTAGGGTTCATCCCATGGCCCCTAGAATAATGCTCCCACTGCAAGGATGCAATAAACATTAGATGGATGGTGGGGATGGGTTTGTTATGGTACAGAATTTTGCTTTTAGGTATCAAAGAGGAACCCTTCTATAAAAGATGTTTTATAAGAAAAAAAAAAGGGATCTTAGTGAGCCATCCATGACAAAGAGATCGGTTAAACTAAAGGACTGTAAAAAGCTATGGAAGAAAATATCCTCTATTGTGTTTTAAATTTTCTTTGCAATGCCATCGAACCAGTGAACACCGAACCATAGAACCTAGCCCGATATGCTCGCTCCGCTGCTCACCGCCGCCGGACCCCACCTCCTCCGTCCTCATCAGCGGTGGTTGCTGTCAGGCTGGGGTGCGATCTACCAGTCGGCGGTGGCTACCGTCGGCTTGGGGTGCGATGCACCAGCCGGAGCCCACCCTCCTCCCTCCTCATCGGCGGTGGTTGCTGTCGGGCTGGGATGCGATGCACTGGTTGGCGGTGGTTGCCATCGGGATGGGATGCCATATATGCACCCGTCGGAGCCCCACCTCCTCCCACCTTACTGGCGATGTTTGACGTCGAGAGAGAGATGGAAAAAGAGAGCAAGAAAAGGGTAATTTCGGATTTATCAAAAAAAGGTGGAGCCTCGAGGCTAAAAGAAATTTTAGCGGATCCTGTTCACGGGTCAGGGACCTCACACATTAACCAAAAAAAAAAGGCCCAATCCTAGTTTTATTGAGAAAAAAGAAGGGAGATCTGTCAAGAATGGGATTCGAACCCAATCCAAGTTTTATTGAAAAAAAAGATAAATCTGTCAAGAATGGGATTCGAACCCATGCCCTTTCGGACCAGTACCTGAAACTGGCGCCTTAGACCAACTCGGCCATCTTGACAACTTGTGGACATTGCTTCAATGTTTATATTTAGTCCATGATTAAAAAAAAGTGCATATTTATCCCTTGCATTTTAAAAACCGGAGGAACCAACGGCTACCAGCCGGATCAGATCAATGAGGAATCCCCTTACCCGAACACACATGAAATGAAATCTCTCCTCCACAATGCCTTCCAATCATCCAATCCAACGCCCTCGCTCAGGCTCCTCTCCTCCCTCTCCCTCCCCAAAACCCCACCAAACCCTCGCCCCGGACACGAAAAGAACCTCCTCTCATCCCACCCATCCCACCCCATCAGTGCCCATTCTCAATCCCACAACCCATCGATCACAGAAACCAAAACCCATAATTCCACCATCACCAAAACAACCCTCGGCCAAACCGACACCTTCGCCGCCAACCGCCTTGCTGACTCGTACTGCAAGTCCGGCAAAACGAGTGACGCCCTCCGTGTGCTCGGTGGAATACCACACCCGAATCTCACCTCTTGGAACCTCACGATATCATGCTATAACCAGAGTTCTTGGTTCGACGGCTCTCTCAGGACCTTCCGCGACATGCGATCCTTGGGATTCGAGCCGAACCAGTTCACATACTGGAGCGCCCTCTCAGCCTGTGCGGCATCCCAAAACTTTGAATTTGGCGAGCAGGTCCATTCCCTTGTGCTGAAAAATGGGTTCTTTTCAAATGGGTATGTTTCTACTGGGATGATAGATTTGTATGCGAAAAATGGGAGTTTCAATGATGCTTTAAGAGTGTTCTCGGAGACTGCTAGCGAGAATGTGGTTTGTTGGAACTCCATCATTGCATGGGGAGTTAGGAGTGGAGCAAATATGGTCGCTATGGACCTTTTCTGTCAGATGGTAGAAGGTTTCTGTATGCCAAATGGCTTTACTTTCTCGAGTGTTTTATGTGCCTGTGCCGCAGCTGGAGAATTAGATGTGGGTAGAGGGGTGCATGCATGGGTGGTCAAATGCAATGTAGAAGATGACATTTTTGTTGGAACCGCCATTGTTGATCTATATGCAAAGTGCGGTGCTATGGCTGCTGCGGTGAAGGAATTCTCCCAGATGCCGGTCCGCAATGTGGTCTCTTGGACTGCCATTATTTCCGGTTTTGTTCAGGAGGAGGATGCTGTTTCTGCCTTGAAATGCTTCAAAGAAATGATACGAACTGCCGTGGGAATCAACAAGTGCACACTTACGAGCGTACTCATTGCCTGCTCCAAATCTCTAATGGCGAAAGCGACCCTCCAAATCCATTGCTGGACTCTAAAGACCGGTCTGTTTACGGATTTTGTGGTGAAAGATGCTTTGATTAGTACGTACGCAAAAATTGGAAATATTCTTATGTCTGAGAATTTATTCGACGAGATGGACAAAATGAAGAGTCCGGGTGCTTGGTCAGCTATGATCTCTGGCCTTGCTCAAAACAAGAGTTTGAGGCGATCAATTGAACTTTTCCACGGGATGTGGCGTGAGGGTCTGAAACCTGATAAGAAATGCTGCTCTAGCATTTTGAGCATGGTCGACTGTATAGATTTTGGAAGACAGGTACATTCTTACGTTGTTAAGGTTGGTTTGGTTCTTGATGTTCTTGTGGGTAGCGCACTTTTCACCATGTACTCCAAATGTGGTAATATCCAAGATAGTTATGATTTTTTCAGACAAATGCAGGCAAAAGACAGAGTTTCATGGACCTCTATGATATCGGGTTTTGCAGGACATGGCCATGCAGATAAGGCACTTCGGTTATTCATGGAAATGATGTTTGAAGAAATCAATCTAGATCAAATGACCATATCAGCTGTTCTCACAGCTTGCTATGCTCGCCAATTCTTAATGAAAGGGAAGGAAATCCACGGATATGTTTTCCGAGTAGGATTTCAAACCGACACCCTTATTGGTACTGCTCTTGTATCCATGTATTCCAAATGCAAGACCCTAGTATCTGCTAGAAGAGTCTTTGATGGAATTCCACAGAGAGATCAAGTCATATGGTCATCCATGGTCTCAGGTTATGCTACAAATGGGTATCATGAGGAGGCCCTATCAGAATTCCATCAAATGGTGACCAGTGGTTTTGAAATAGACCATATTACAAGCTCGTCCGTTCTTGGGGTGTGTGCGTACTTGTTGAGACCTGGTTTGGGCGGCCAATTACATGCCCATGCAACCACTACAGGCTTAATTTTCCATCTCTCAGTGAGTAGCGCACTAGTGACAATGTACTCAAAGTGCGGGAGCATTAATGATTCTCGTAAAGTATTTGATGTAATAGAAAACCCTGATCTGGTCACATGGACAGCTATGATCAATGGATATGCACAGCACGGAAGCGGTGTGGAAGCTCTAAAATTCTTTCAAATGATGAAACAGGCTGGAATAAAACCTGATTCTGTGACATTGGCTAGTGTTTTATCTGCCTGTAGTCATTGCGGTTTAGTGGAAGAAGCGTTCCTCCATTTTAATGGTATGAGCAGTCATTATGGGATTGAGCCAGAGGCACATCACTATGCATGCATGGTCGATTTACTTGGTCGATCTGGAAGGCTAAATGAGGCTGCTGATTTTATTCGCAAGATGCCTGTAGAACCTGATTCTCTGGTGTGGAGCACATTGCTTGCTGCTTGCACAGCCCATGGTGATGTCGAGTTGGGTAGAGTAGCAGCAGAGAAGGTTCTTGAGATGGAGCCCCGCGATTCTGGGGCTTACATCTCTCTGTCAAATATCTCTGCTGTTACGGGGGATTGGGAAAAAGTCACAAGGATCAGAAGCTCAATGAAGAGGAGTGGTATGAAGAAGGAATTTGGATGGAGTATGGTATGAAAGACGAAGATTACTTATTTGTGTAGCCCTTTACCTGAAATGTTATACTCATTGTCCCTTCAAATGGAGTTTCTAAAACATTGTATATTTGGCAATGGTTTTCTTTCTACTCATCAGAGAAGAGTTATGATAAACGCTAACTTCAAGTTTCTGCAGAAAGGATGAAATTTGTGTGGGCCTTTCTAAAGGTGTCAGAGGGTTTTTCTGTAACTTCCCTAAAGCCGTGTAACCCTATGTATATAAAGGGTGTTTCGGGGACTGGGATCATTATGTGAGATTTTGTCGAATTTCTTGAGAGGAGTGTTGGGGCTTTAGTCCCGCATCGGTTAAGGGACTGGGTGATGTTGTATTTAAATACCTGCCTTGGACCTCCCTTCACAAATCTTTCTGTGGGGATGCGGATTTCAGGGACCACAAGTGGTATCAGAGCTCGCATTCCACCCAGCCGCCACCCTGCATTGCGCTACACAGCGTTGCACATGAGAGGGAGTCTCGCCAGCCCTAAGCCTCGTGGCGTGTAGCACGAGAGGGAGGGTCTTGCTAGCCCCAATCCTCGTGTGAAGAGGGGGATCATTGGGGTTTTAGTCCCACATTGGTTAAGGGACGGGGCAATGTTGCATTTAAATACTCACCTTGGACCTCCCCTCACGAGCCGGTTTTTTTTTTTTGGGGGGGGGGGGGGGGGGGGGGGGGGGGGGGTATCCAAGGGTCGAGGGGACCACAAGGAGAAACTCTAAGGCGAATAGGATTCTCTTGTTAAGGGAACGATTGCTTGTACCTTCTGTTGATTCTCGGCTTCACAATGGATTTTGACCGTCGTAGACCGTGGTTTTCCCCGATTTGGGGTTTCCACGTAAATCGTTGTCTCGTGCTTGTGGTGTGCTCCCTTTCTCTCTTCTTTACTTTCTGTTATTCGTGAATTTATGATTGTTCTGTGTTTGCAATACGCCCTATTTGTGCCGCGGTGCAGCAGATGGGAATTAGAAATTTTACATTTTTCCGTGACTGTATAGAAGGTTTTGATAGCTTGCTTCTATAGATTTTAAAATTGTGAACTGAGATTGAAGCAAGCGAGTAATGTCCGAGCATGATGTGAACTTGAGATTGAAACAAGCAACTAATGTGATACAAATGGAAGCATCAGTCAGTTAATTCAAGCATTTGCTTTACATCCTTTAAGCTTGTATTATATACTTAGCATGTACCTCCCTGTAATTTTTGTTGTACCAACCCTTTTATTCTTTAATGTGAAAGTCTCCGAGGATCCTCGAAATATCGTTGATCCGAGTAGTTGTAAGATAAAGAAGCGGAGAATGGATAGAGAATGTTTTTATTCTGTGAAAGAGTTGCTTTGCTGCTGATGGTGTATGCTCATAGTATTAAGTAGTATGAGAACTTAAGTCACAGAAAAGGTACAAACAATTGCAGCTCTGTATGTCCAAATGCTGACATCTATCCATACTTCCCTTCTCATTCTGTTAGCTTTGCTGTTAACAAGCATTGAGTAAGGATGTACAGCAATTCATAGACATGCTAACAGAAATGCTAACAGATGAAAGTAACTTTCTGCAGGCTACATCTAATCAATCATAGCATTTGTTTGTGGAGTAACTCGTCGACATCTCGCTGGGGCACGAAGGGGAATCCCATGGCAAGCTGGGCTTCCACTCGTCGGAAAGATTTGGTGGCAGATTGAATGGAAAGCTGACGGTTCGGACGGTGCCCCACTGATTGTTGTTAACAGTGCATGTATCTGCACTTCTCCTCACATACAAGCCTTCATCTTCAATGCCCGAGTGCCCGCTCATCTCCATTGGTAAGTTAGCTGTGGATCCAATCCACTGCTGTGGTTGTCCAAATTCTTTGGTTGCAGAAGCTTTCCCGAAATCTCCGAGTATGGAGGGGGATAGGTTGAGAAGCATCGAAGCGACATCGACTGTGCTCTTGGATGGCGCTGAGAGTTCAGCCGGAGAGAACATGAAGTTGTTGGGTATCTCTGTGCTTGAAATGGGAAGCATCGATGGTTTGCAGTTGTTCGGGTCGTTGATTCTGTAGGATGAGACATCCAGAGGGGAGTAGCTGACAGTTATGGCTTTCTGCTGCAGCCCGCTGTTGCAGCCGAACTGGATCGCAGATCCAGCGTCCGTTGTCGTGCACGAGATGTTCTCTGAACCAAACTGGGTGCAGTTTGTGGACTGTGAGACGGAGAACATATCGGACTCGGTGGTCTCGGGTAATTGCGGTGCCCAGGAATGAGAGAGTGCTCTCTGGGCCAGGGAATTGGTTTTCTTGAAGATTCTACAGATTGCCCATGAGTCCTGTGTATGATCCAAATAAGCAGTTAAGGTCTATTCTCTCTCTCTGAATGTTGGAATAATTTGGATTTCGCATCAGCAGAAGGATGGAGTGAGTTGTTGCTTACATTGGGAGGAATTTTGGTGTCAAGAGGCCTTTTGTGCTGCGAAGAATCGGTGAGCGAAGGCAGCCGGAACTCGTGCATCATCCAATCGGTTTTCGTCCCTTTGGCGGCTCTACCCCTGTAGAAAACGAGGGACTTCTTCAGGCCGATGCACTTGGTCCCTTCGGAGGAGTAAATGGGCCTGTCCGTTCCGGTGGCTTTCCAGAATCCAGCTCCGGTGACCCTGTTCGGCCTCGCGCTGTTCCTGTATTTCCGGTCCCTCGGGCAGTAGAAGTACCATTCCTTCTCCCCGGTTGTCGCCAGCTCTTCTCGGAAGGAGGATCAAACACAATGTTGTTGGTAAGAGCATGAATACTTTGAATAGAAGAAATTATTAATTTTTATTCTCCTATATGATCAATAATATTTATAGAAGTTGAACTATCAAAGCAATAAGCTGTGCTGAAAATGGGTAGTAGCTTACTTGGAAGATCCCATGGATCATACTTGTAGATATCCAGTTGCCTGATGAGCTCAATAGAGAGAGGCCTCTGCTGAATCTTCCTCTTCAGATAGAACCCAACTAGCTCTTCATCCGTCGGGTGAAACCGGAAGCCCGGGAGCATCACTTCATCAGCCTTGTCCATATCACCCCTCTCATCCATGGCTCTCCCCCACTCCTCTCCTACTTGCAAACCCAGAAGCCGACGATTCTAAGCGAAACCCGGCTTTCGAAATCTCAAAAGCTATCTCCGAGAATGCGCAAACTGGATTACTACTACAAGTTTCTGTAGATCTAAACAGGAACCCACTAATGGAAGCCTCAAGAGCTGCTGCATGGACTCTATGTGAAGGACTCAAAGAAGAACCAATTCCCACAGGGCAGAGTTCATTCAGTTCAATGCCCCCCCTGTGCTTCCTCCCAAGGGGTTCACCCTCCGAATACCCGGCCGATCTTTCGGGGGCTTGCAGCTCTGGTCGAAGAAGCAGCTGAATCAGTGCTCTTATAAGCGCAACCCAGCTGCTTAAAGCGACTACCAAGGAGCCCCGGTCAGCGAAAAATTATCAGAATAATAGACTCCCAATCCCTCCTTGAACAGATCAAATCTATGGTGAAGGATGAAAGACTCCATATTTAGCTGTACATAGGGATTCCCAAACCATTTTCTTTTCACACTTGAACAGTGGCCTTATCGACGCTCTTATCTTTTTTTTAATACCAACTAAGACAAGACTAGCTTCGATTCGAATGAATTTTATAGTCCTCTCTTGATTTATATATGAGAAATACTCTTCAACCATATGGGTTTACAGACGGATTACGTGGCGGTAATCACAACCGCCTGTCAGCGAGCTTGGGCGCAAACAGACGGCTGTGATCACCGTCGTGTCTGTAAGCCCATCTGGTTGAATAGCATCTCTCTTTATATATACATAAGAACTGAACTCCTCGCAACACAATGGGATAACCAGAGAATAGAATACAACCAATCTCATCTCAAGAGTCCCTGCAAATTCCTCAGATGGCCCTCCTTTCACATAGATTTATATTCCCCTTAGTGATCCAAAAATGCCATCCCATATAAAATTCATTTCATACCTTCTGATGGGTCCCCCAATCCATCTGATGTCACTGTGTATCTTGGATCATATGGAGATTCCCCTTCACCAAAGAAATTGTAGTTTTTTTTTATATATAAATACTGAAAATGGTGGGTCCATCACTGATTTTATACTGAGTAACAGATTAAGTTAAAAATTAACCAAGTGATTGGCATCAATATATGGTGACTGTTTCAATCTCAAGCCTTAGGGTGAATGGTGTGAAGGGAACCCATGGCATAATGACAAGTTAGCCCCTCAGTTTTGGGCATTTTCGAGGGTGTTTTGGATCTCTTGTTGAGGTCATATACTTATGTCCTTGGTAGTAATTTGTCATTTTCTTTTACGATGGGGATTGCAGGGTTGTTGGGGTGAGGGGGAGGGGAGGATGATGTTCACTTGAAGCGTCTTAGTTTTTTTTGAAAAATCTCTCTTAGTGGATGAGGGGGGGTTTCGGCCTTGACCCCTGCTGGTTTATTAATTGTAGCGTCTTTTCTTGCCCTTTGGGCGGATCTGTTTGAACACGCTCCAGTTCTAGGATTTTAGGATTCTGGAACCCTAGAATCTCTAAAAAAGATGAAAAGTCTGTTTGGATACTACCCGATCCTAAAAAGTGTTTCTGCGGAGAGTCCAAAATGGACTTCTGAGAGCTATTTTTTTGGAGCCCAGAATCAAGGCTCCGGACTCCAGAGCCCTTTTTTAGGATTTTAGAATTCCATACTTCTAAAATCTCAGAATCAGAATCATATCCAAACATGGCCTTAACATATAAACTATCCGCTGTTAACTGAGGAGACCTTGTCATATTGACAGCTTTGGGCCCACATGCGTGTCCAGTATGAGTCATGACCCATGGGTGTGGACTGATCGGTGCACCCTTCTCATGACTCCATCATCCCAAACAAAAGTTATGGTTATAGGTTTTGTTCCAACAATAAATGGGGAACTTCGACACGTGCCTAGGGATGCAAACCGGTTGGCCCGTGTCCTAGCCAGCCATGTCCTCAAATGTTACAATTATTGTAAGGAGACTTAGTGAACGGTCCAAGACAAGAGATCAGTTTTAGCTAAAGGACAACCATATTTCTAGGACGAAAAGGCATGCCACTCTGCTTCAATTTTTCTTTTCAACACCACTACCTTCTAACCTAAACCGAATCCTAAATCCTAAGATCTATATGCAATGGGATGAACCCTAGACTTAATCCTAAACCTAAACCTAACCCGAACCGAACCCACCCGTAGGGCTGGCGACAACGATCAGCTGCAACTCGAGCCGCTGCTCCCGTTACCTGTCACCGCCGCCTCCTTCACTGCTCGTGCCTGCTGCCGCCTCCGCTGGTCGCGTCGCCGACCTCGGCTCGGGAGAAAGGAGAAATGGGAGAAAGAGGGTGAGGGTATTTTCGGATTTTGGCTGCCCTTTTAACCGATCCAATATATTGTCCAGGGACCTTAGGTGAAACCGATCTCCCGCCCGTTCTTTTCACACCACCGATCTGTTGTCAGGGACCTTAGACGCATTAAACCATATTTTGTATGATTGTATCTCCTCAATTGTAGAAGAAGAAGCAAGTATTGATTTTTCAATTTAATGATAATTGGATCCCTTGGTTGCCTATCAAGAACATGGTAGCTCATGCTGGTTCTGGTAATTGGTTCGTCATTCCAATTGTACCCAGCTAATTATCCTGATCATTGATGGGCAACCCTGGGTTTTCCGGTTTGCAAAAGAAAAAACGATAAATGGGGAATTTTACTCAAGCCATATATCATTCTAGGCACCCCCAACAAATTTTTCCTTCCAAAATGTCTTCGTCTTGTTCCCTTGTTCCTAAACCCACAACGCCACTCTCCTCTTTTCTTCTTTTTCTTCCTCCCCAAACTCTTCCTCAGAAGGGAGGATGACGGCTGCGAGTGATGAGCAACAGACGGTGAGGACTGGTTAGGGGTAGGGGGAAACAATTTTATTCACCCTTCTGCAAGGTGGGTGAACGTTGCCTTCCCCTTTGAGCGGTTGGAGGGTGGGGGATATCTTGAAAAAAGATATTTAGTTCGGTGCCAAGAGCGAAGCGTGGGATGTCAATAGAATTACCCGGTGACCAAGTCTTAAAATTTTAATATTGGAATGACTATGACACATTGACACCCAAAATCTTGAATACATAGAGCAAAATCGGGTAAGGCTCCACAAAAGAATTGAGCATAATTTTGTGACCGATTGGTAACACATGTTAATCCTCTCATGTATAACGTGTACATTCATGGCTTACACCATTTGATGTATAGCGTAAAGGGGCTATCAAATTTGGACCCTTATCGGATCATCGGATTAAAAAGCCTGATCCATATCCGTTAAGTACGTATCGAATCGGATTAGGATCATAATCTAGTCCATTAATGATTGTGATATTGTTGAGAGTTGAATCTACAGATGAGCAGGTTCTTCCAGACTTGGGATTAGACTGGCCAGAATAACATCTGAGTCTCGATCGGTGGATCATGAAAATATTGTCTATACCGATTCTTAGAACCTTAGATCTAAAGCAATCTAACCCAATGATCGGTACAATATAGTAAATTATGTTATAGTTTGTTGGATCAGGTCCTTAACGGATCGGATTGGTCTAAATCAATATCCAATTTGTTAAGTATACAGGTTATTGGATTCGGACCGTTATCAGATCAAAAAACACAATCATATCTGGCCTAACGGATCGGGTTCGGATCGGACTCCGATCAAAGCCCAGTCGATTGATAGATCTAATTATTACTTTGATGCTCTTACTTGCTACCATTGTAGAAGATGTCGAACAAATCAAACTACCCTCCCCCAAGTGCTCCACTAACTTAGCATTTGACAGACCATCTCGATCGTTGATTGCGCATCGCACGGATTGGGCGCTACCACCTTGTCACTGGTCATTTTTGTCAGTCCCCCTAACCAAACTGATAATTAGTGTTAGGTAAAAAAAATTCCTTTTAACGCTAAGGACGGATAAAGTTTACAGTTAACATTAAGACCATATGGTTTGGACTTTGGTAAGGAGATCTTTCTGTCGTGTGCAAGTAATAACAAAAATTTAGATGGTGTTTGACATGAGAAACAATTATTCCGTTTAATACTCATCCGAAAGAGGGTATTCCCATCATATACTATTTCTCAATATTATCAGGTCCGGACCAGACATTGACCCGATCTTGGGCCCGGGTCACGGATATCTGGTTCAACCGTCGGGTCAACCGGTTGAACCGGTGCTATATTTAAACTGGTGCCCAGAGGATTATTGAGCGGCATGCCACAAGCGTCGGGACTTTCGGTTGTTGGGCGCCAAGGTCAAGGGTCGAGCGGCAGGCGTTAAGCCCGTCAGGGACTTGGGTCGTCAGGCGGCAGAGATTGAGCATCGGGCTTCAGGCCGAGGCGTCATGGACTTGGGGCTTTCGGGCGGGAGAAATCGAGCGTCGAGTGGCAGGTGTTGGGCGGCTCAGGCTCGTCGGGGACTTGGCTGTTGGGTGGTAGTCGGGATTAGGGTTTCGACTCCGAGTCATTGAGTAGAAGAACATAAAGGTCGCAACAGTACTCTTCCGACTCTCGCATAATAGAGTCGTCGATCGCGGAGGAGATTTACCGATTGAGATTTCTTAAACCGACGGGTTTAACAAAACGGTCGGACGATGATTCATTAGAAAACCGGGCAGTTTTCTCAGGTTTCACTGGGTTACATGTATTACTGATCCCGAATCGTAACTAGACCGGTATACCGGTTCACTGGTCTTGTCCGGTTCTGATAACATTGTCATTTCTAATGTACTTCAATGGTTCAACGTTCTAGTTAGGATAGAAACACACCGAGTGATATAATATCGTTCCCAAGTCCTTCATTCCACCGGAACAAATATTATCTGTTAGTTTTAAATATGAAACTTAGAATAGCAGCGAGCGATTCCATAATGATGCTAAACACCATCTTAAATGACATTTTTACCCCTATATATAAAGAATAACAATTCGGTAGCAATGAGTAACAAATTTATATGGTAACATACAATAATTGTATATTAATTGCAGCTTATTTTAAATAATATATATACATTTGATCACACTGTGATATTTTTGTGATAAAAAATACATTTAACTGTGTTAAACAAAATCAATTTTATCTCACAAATAGAAAATAACAATTCAGTAAAAGAGAATAGCAATTTGTAAAATAGTATTTTCGCACATCTGATACCAATATGAATTTTTTGTGATAAAAAATATATTTAACTGTACGAAAATCAAACCGATTCTATCTCACACATAAATAGTAACACTCGGGTTAAAAAGAGTAACTATTTTTGTTGACATGATATTTTTTTGATGAAAAAATATAAAATTTTATATTTTAGATTGTAGTGTGATTTTAAATCGACGGTCTGGATTCATTTCAACTTTCAAATTGTTTTTTGTGCAAGCAAGCGTTCAGATTCATTTAATGCTAGCAAATGTAAATTTGATGAACTTTGTTTAAATATTGTTGTACTTTTTTTTTTTGATTGACAAGATTTTAGGAGGAACCTAAAGTAATACAAAACTTGTTGGGGGACTTATTGCAAGCCGGTACTTCTATCAAGGAACTATCATTAAATCCTCAATAATAAAAGGATATATAATTAAGAAAAATACTATTTGTCCCCAAGCATCTATCCTAACGGTCAATCAAAATGACGTGTCCGGATCATAGCCGTCTGCTGCACCCAGTCACGATCGGTGAATCACACTCAACACCGACCGACGGGCAAAGAGACCCTATGATTGGATGCCACATCATCCGGGCTGAGCTTTCGAGACAAATGCTTCGGATTGAATAGCATTCCTCTATAATTGAAGATGACCTTTCTATTATTTTTTTTATCAAGTCCATAACTTTCAGCCGTGTGAGCCAAGATGACTTAGAAAAAGCCTCTCATCCCCCATAATCTATGAACTGATTCCTACGACCAAGATCTCCTATGCCAAGAACTCAAACACTAGGAGAACCTTCTAATTAATGAGTATACATTGGGGGTCAAAACCCAAATCCCCAAGGAATTCCTCAAGCCCCTCGTTTGAGACCCTTCTTGTCTGTTCCTTGACCTCGGGCTTGCAACCCCCCCAACTAGGGCTAGCAATTTCGGACCCGACACGGCAGACCCAACACGAAGTTAGCGGGTCTGGGTTAGGAATAAACAGGTTCGGGTCGTAAACGGGTCGACGTGATAGACCCGTTTAATAAACGGGTCGGATCCGGATTTAGGGTCTGGACACGGTAGACCCGGGAAGACCCGTTTAAAATTCAACGGGTCATGTCGGGTCGGGTCGGGTCTATCCACAATCCGATGCTGTAATATATAGTATCAGCGGGTCTATCAGGTTAGGTCGGATCGAGTCGGATTGGGTCAACTGAATAAACCCGTGTGGTAAACGGATCTAACAGGTCTTATCGGGTCTACCCATTTATAAACGGGTCGGGTCCGGGTCTAGGGGTTTTGGACACGACGCGAAACTAGCACGATCCATTGCCACCCCTACCCCGAACCCCTCAACCATGCGTGCAACCCAAGTTAGAAGAAACTGGGTCAAACCCTTTGAACCCAAGCCTCTCCCCTCTTGATATGTGAACAATTCTCTCTTGGTATGTGAACTAGTGTAGTCCCCCCCCCCCCCCCCCCCCCCCCCCCCCCCCCCCCCCCCCCCCCCCCCCCCCCCCCCCCCCCCCCTCAAAGACGCCATGTTCCCCAATATACCAACCTCACACTCAACCCATTGATTAATCTATCATTAGTCAGCGATAATCCGAACCGTGTCCGCGGGTGGTTTTTTTTTTTAAGGCAGCCGCGGCCTTCGTGCCCGTCCGGATCGACTCTCCGAATCCGGCCACCGAGATTTGTAACGGGTGCCCTACGCGACAATTAATTTCAAGGTTTTAGTGGGGCCCACACGAAACACACGGCCTTTGAATAGACTGGGATTAGGCGTTGCTAACCACTAATTTAATATGGCAAGCAGTTAACATTGTTGTACTTCCCCTTTCGTCATTAATGATGTGTTAGTGTCCTTACTGACTTTTGATACTGGTAAGAAACCCGGACAATGTCTGAATGTGCATGACGCACGCATTTGACAAAGACGGCATCACAACTGTTCGAAGAAGTGTGAAATCTGAAGTGAGTGTGATTCACTTGTTAGAGAGAGAGAAAGAGTGAGAGAGAGAGAGATTAACATCAAATGACTAAATGTCATTAAATGAAAATTTATCATCTTTCTAGTTTCTAGTAGGTTTTTAAATGTATTTAAAAAAGAGCCGCGTTCACACACGGAAAAAAAAAATCTAGCTCTTTAAAAGACGTCCACGTGTCACAACACGGGAGAGAGGTTTCCATTTTAGTATAGATACTAGTAAGAAACCCGGGCAATGCCTGAATGTGCTTGATGCATGCCATTTGATAAAGACGACATCACAACTATTCGAAGAAGTGTGAAATCGATCTGAAGTAGTGTGATTCACTTGTTAGAGAGAGAGATTAACATCAAATGATCATTAAATGCCTTTGAATGAAAATTTATTATCTTTATGGTAGATTTTTAAATGAATTTAAAAGAGAGCCGCGTTCACACACAAAAGAAGAATTTTAACTCTTTAAAAGGCGTCCACATATCACAACATAGAAGAGAGGCTTCCATTTTAGTATATAGTATAGATATAGATTTTAGGGCAGATTATAAAAACCTCTCTTGAGCTATACACCTCATTCTGTACTAGTCCCTCAGCTTTTTGTTTTTTTTGAACAATTTGATCCCCGAACTAGTCCGTCAACTTTCTATCTCGAAAATATCCTTATCAATTTTCAATATGACAAGAATTGTTTTAAAATATCTAATTTATGCTTACTAGAACAAGGGTATCTCGGAATATAAGTTGACAGGTGGGCTAAATACAGACGGATCATAGTTCAGGGATCAAATTATTAAAAAAAAGAGAGATCAATGTGAAATGAGTTGTAAAGTTAAGGGGAGGTTTTTGTAATTTGTCCTTCGTTTTATTTGTGTTAGGAGACGGAGGCTAGGGTTTGGAGAGGAACAGAATGATTCCATTGAGGGACTCAAGCCCAATATATGTACAGTAAACCCGACCCGACTATACAGTAAACCCGACCCATTACATTTACATTAACACTCCCCCTCAAACTCACGGTGGATCATGAACCGAGAGTTTGCCTAGAAAATGTCTGAAGCGAGCAGTCGTCAGTGGCTTCGTCAGAAAATCAGCAGTCTGCTCCGATGAGGGAATGAAAGGCAGGGAGATGGTGTGATCGATAAACGCCTGGCGAACATAATGACAGTCAACTTCAATATGCTTTGTTCGCTCATGGAAGACCGGATTGCTAGCAATCTGAATAGCACTCCGGTTGTCACAGAAGAGAGGGGTCGGCCCGGATATCACCACTCCCAAGTCAAGCAGAAGACGGCGAAGCCAGACAATCTCGGCGGTGGTGGAAGCCATAGCCCTGTATTCGGCTTCGGTGCTGGAGCGAGCAACAGACTCCTGCTTCTTGCTGCGCCACGAAATCAGTGAGTCACCCAGAAACACACAGTATCCTGTAGTAGATCGACGAGTGTCTGCATCTCCTGCCCAATCTGCATCTGAGTAGGCGCGCAGCACCAACAGAGAGGTGGAGGGAAACAGTAGTGAATGGGTGATGGTGCCCCGGAGGTAGCGGATAATCCGGGAGAACAGCTGCATGGTGTACTGACCATGGAGCCTGAACAAACTGACTGACAATGCCAACAGCATGAGCAATGTCTGGCCGGGTCATGGTGAGATAGACAAGCATCCCAACCAACCGCTGGTAGCGGGAGACGTCCTGGAGCGGCTCACCATCTGTAGCTAAAAGCTTCAAATTGAGCTCCATGGGTGTGTCAGCAGTACGCGTGTCAGTAAGCGCAGCATCAGCAAGGATGTCGGAGATATACTTCTGCTGTGAGACCAACAGACCACGGGAAGACCTGGCAATCTCAAGGCCCAGAAAGTAGCGAAGAGAGCCCAGATCTTTCATCTCAAACTAACTCTGGAGGTGCCGCTGGAGAGAGGCGATGGTGGCACTGTCATCCCCAGTGATGATCATATCATCCACATAGAGGAGAAGAACTGCAATGCCCTGACTGGAGGAGCGAGTGAACAAGGCATAGTCGGAGTGACGCTCAACAAACCCGGCGGCCAGAACTGCACTGCGAAATCGCTCAAACCAGGCACGAGGGGCCTGCTTGAGCCCATAGATGGCTCGGCGCAACCGACACACGTGCCCTGGAGGAACTGAAGTGCCTGGAGGAGGAGCCATGTAGACTTCCTCGGAGAGATCACCGTGGAGAAACGCATTGGTGACATCCATCTGATGGAGAGGCCACCCTCGAGCAGCTGCCACAGCTAAGAGGGTGCGCACAGTAGTCATCCGAGCAACCGGAGCAAACGTCTCCTCGTAGTCAATCCCATACTCCTGGGAGAAGCCACGAGCAACGAGGCGAGCCTTGTGCCGCTCAATGGATCCATCAGGCCGAGTCTTGACCTTGAATATCCACTTGCAGCTAACAGGCACCACCCCGGAGGGACAGGGCACCAACTCCCAGGTCTTGGTCCGCTGAAAAGCCTCAAGCTCAACTGACATGGCCTGCCGCCACTCTGGATGTAACGCTGCCTCACGGTACGATCGGGGCTCCCGATGGGTGTGTATAGCAGTAAGAAAGGCCTGAAAGGATGGTGAATAGGAGACACTGGCAGAGTAGCCAGAAGAGTCAGGAGAGTCAGAGGGAGAAACAGAGTAGCCAAACCTGTCAGGAGAGTAGTCGTATCTGGTAGGAGGGTGATGTTCGCGCGCTGGGTAGCGCCGAACAGGAGCAGGATCCACGACCGGGGAGGAGGGGGCAGCAACATCAGGTGAGGGAGTACCAGTGTGAACCGATGCTGAAGGAGGAGCTGCAGACCGACGAACATAGACACGAGTAACAGGTGGTGGTGGAGGTGGCGTGGGGGACTGAGGAGGTGGTGGTGGTGGTGGAGGTGGCGATGGAGACTGAGGAGGTGGTGGTGGTGGTGGAGTATGCGTGGATGGGGCAACAGAAACCGGGGGTAGAACAGGGATGTGGAGATGTGAGGAGGGCGAGGAGGATGACGAAGTAGGCAAGGAAAGATCCCGAGACTCAGGTGCAAAGTACGGAACATCCTCAACAAAGGAGACGTGACGGGAGACACGGATCCGACGAGCTAAGGGATCATAGCAACGATACCCCTTGTGCTCACGACTGAGCCCCAAGTGAACACACCTAACAGACCTCGCAGAAAGTTTGGTGCGCTTATGGGAAGGAAGAAGAACGAAGCACGTGCAGCCAAACGTGTGAAGAAGAGAGTAGTCAGGTGGACTGGAGTGAAGGCGCTCGTGAGGGGTGGCACCGGACAGAGCAGACGACGGAGTGATATTGATGAGGTGGACAGCCGTCATGACAGCTTCAGCCCAGTAGGAGTGAGGAACAGACGCAGAGAGAAGCAAGGCTCATGCAGTCTCAAGGACATGACGATGCTTGCGTTCGGCAACGCCGTTCTGCTCATGGGTGTGGGGACAGGACTGCTGGTGAAGAGTGCCGTGAGACTGAAGAATCTCACGCATCTCAGAGGAGAGATACTCCTTGGCACAATCAAACCGAAAGGTCTTGATTCACCGACCAAACTGGGTATGTATCATAGTGGTGAATCTCCTAAAGATATGAGGTACTTCAGACCGATGACGCATGAGATAGACCCAGGTGCACCTAGAATAGTCATCAATAAAACACACATAATACATATAACCAGATAGAGAAACAACAGGAGCAGGACCCCAAATATCCGAATGAACTAAATCAAATAAAGCATCAGACTGGGAAGTACTAGCAGAGAAAGGCAGAGCTAGATGCTTTGCCAGTCGACAACCCGTACAGACAGAGAGGGGGGAGAAAGACGCTCGACCCAAAGCGCCCGAACGGAATACGCTTTTGAGTCGATCACTCGATATATGACCTAACCTTCTGTGCCACAGGTCGGCATCAGAGGTGACAGACATGACAGACGCAACTGAAGACACATGGAGATGGTCCAACTGGTAGAGTCCTCCTGCCCTACGGCCCAGCCCAATCCTCTGACCCGTCCGCGAATCCTGCACAACACAAACAGAAGGGGTGAAGGTGACAGTCAGGCCAGAGTCGCAAAGAGAACTGATGGAAATCAAATTAATATTAAGACGGGGGGCATGATGGACATGGGATAGGGTCAGGCGACCAGAAGGGTCAGAGGTGGTGGTGATGGAGCCACATTACGGAATAGGGACGAGAGTCCCATCCGCAGTGCGAACCTCCTGGTGGGTGGTAGTGGGAGAACAGTCCGTGAGGACAGTGGAGTCAAAAGTAAGGTGACAGGAGGCACCCGAATCGAAGATCCATGGAGCAGTAGTACCAGAGGTGGCAGACAAGCCGTGCGCAGTCGCGGAGCCGGTGGAGGCTATGTGGCGAAGAAGGAGCTCCTCGAGGCGCTGAAGACGGTCCGGCTCAGACGGCGAAGGAGCTGTGGAAGTAGTGGGGAGCGGCGAGGCCTCTGCAGTAGCCGCTGTACCACCAAAGTGGCGGAAGGAAGACGAACCACGTCCTCGGCCCCGTCCACCTCGACCGCCGCGTCGATCGTCGCGAGAGGTGGAAGACCAGCGAGGGGATCTCTCATCCGGACCCCAGCGGGGGTTGCGTGGAGGACGTGTAGGGCACTCGCGCTTTATGTGGCCGGGCTCCTTGCAGTAGTGACAAAAAACAGCCTCATCGGAGAACCCGGCTACCAGGACAGAGTCGGAGCTAGGAGCAAGTGGAGGAGGACGAGCGCCCTGAGTCTGAAGGCGGGTCTCCTCGTCGACCAAGGCGAGTAGAGCATCCTCGAGCCGAGGGAGTGGCTCACGGTGCAGGAGCTGGGCAGCTATGAGAGCAAAGTCCGGTCGAAGTGCTGCCAGGAACTGGTGCAGGTGGCCCTCGTCGAGGTAGCGCTGAAAGTCCCGGGAGCGGGGGCAGTCACACCGCTCCGGAATCAGAGAGTCCAGCTCATGCCAGTAGGCACTCATCTGACTGAAGAAGTCCTGAATGGTACGCTCCCCCTGACGGGCAGACTGCGAGTCGCAGATGAGCTGATGCCGGCGGGCGCCGCCGCGCGGGAGAAAACGGTCCCGGAGATACTCCCACATCGCGCGCACTGTCGGAAGGCGGCTGATGGGAGTAAGGAGCGGACGAGCAACCGAGTCCAGGAGGTACGCCCGGATGGCCTGATCGTGACGGCGCCACATAAGAGCAGCAACGGTGATGGCCGTGGTAGCAGTCGCTGCAGAAGATGCAGCACTGCTGGTGACAGAGGACGAGCCGGAGTAGTCAGTGGGAGGAGGATCCTCGCCGGTGATGTGACCCCACAGATCACGACTGGAGAGGGCGGCCTCGACGGTGAGGGACCAGTCAGGCCAGTCGCTGGCCGACGACAACTGAAACGCGACCGCCTTCAGCGGTGGAGAGATCGCAACGACAGACGGTACGGCTGGAGAGGCCATGGAGGATGTTGTAGGGTGTCAGGGGGTGTCGGAGGGGGGGCTGTAGGATGGCGGAGGAGGTAGGGGGGCTCGGGAGGGGGTCGGGAGGGCTGTAGGGGGGGGGCCGGGAGGGGCTGTAGGGGGCTCGGCAAGGGAAAAGGGGGTTCGGGTGGTGCGGAGGGAGGCGGAGGATGCTGCCGGGTGGAGGAAGGCGGATGGGGGGCCGGCGGGGTGCAGGTGGGGCCGGAAGGGGGGGCTGCCGGGTGGAGGGAGGCCGGAGGGGGGGCCTGCGGGGTGCAGATGGGGTCGGAGGGGGGGCTGCCGGGTGGAGGGAGGCGGAGGGGGGACCTGCGGGGTGCAGATGGGGTCGGAGGGGGGGCTGCCAGGTGGAGGGAGGCGGAGGGGGGGCCTGCGGGGTGCAGATGGGGCCGGAGGGGGGGGCTGCCGGGTGGGGGGAGGCGGAGGGGGGGCCTGCGGGGTGTAGATGGGGCCGGAGGGGGGGATGCCGGGTGAAGGAGTGGCCGGGGGTGACTGCCGGGTGAAGGGGAGGGGCTGCCGGGCGGAGGAAAGGCCGGAGGGGAGGGCTGCCGGGTGGAGGGAGGCCGGAGGAGGGGCTGCCGAGTGGAGGGAGGCCGGAGGGGGGCTGCCGTCGTCGCCGTCGTCGCACGAGAGAACCCTAGAGCTCTGATACCATGTTAGGAGATGGAGGCTAGGGTTTGGAGAGGAACAGAATGATTCCATTGAGGGACTCAAGCCCAATATATGTACAGTAAACCCGACCCGACTATACAGTAAACCCGACCCATTACATTTACATTAACAATTTGAACTTTTTAATCTTCCAACCATACGAGTGTGTAATAAAGTAAATAAAATTTGAATAAATTTTGTAAAATCTTTACTCAAAACTCTTTACATGCGTAAGCATCTAACTGTGAAGCAACTATGGAACAAGATACAAACAATGTGTTTGGTAGTCAAAAAATAATACTGTCATGGGGGTTCCTTGGTGGAACCACATTTGCCGTTTCGAAATATCTTCTATTACTGAGAGAAACAAAAACCCTTTTTCTGGGAGATTTATTTTGAGGTGGCACCACCTAACCAAGAGAATTTATATACGCCAAACAAAGAATTTTGACTCCTCGGAATTATGAAAGTAAAAATCCCTCCTTTCCAGGCTCCCAAATAGACCGAGAAGACTTTAGCATTCGATGGAACTTCTAAAGTTTTTCCCAAATATGGTGTAATTTACTTTTCCGCTTTGAATAGAATCACTCACTAAGAGTAAACAAAACCTAATTTCTGGATTTTCTTTCTATCACCTAGGATATCCTTCATCTACATTGGTATGAGTTCAGTCTAATATGACCTAATTGGATACACATTGGACCCAAATGCTACCCATCTTTCCAATTGATTTAGGTCAGGTTAAGATTGGGTTGATTTTTTGTGATCTAGGTAGGAAACATCTTAAACTATTTTTATACAATCTTGGGTTCGTTTTGCCAACCCCAAGGCTAATCTTTTTATAGAATTGGGTCCATATTTTGGGGCATCTTGAGTGCTCTTCTTCTAGCCAGGACTTGGTTGCAAACATTGTCTAGCCTAGGGATCTAGGGTCCTAGCTATTGCTGAAAGAAAAGCCTAGGCTTAGCTTGCAATGAGAAGTATAGACATGATAGTTAGGAAGCTTGCATTCGAAGTCTAAGATGTGTTATGGGTTTGTGCCTCCTTGGGAAAACAAGAAGCCTTATTCAACTTTGGGTTAGGGCATGTACATCATTTGCATTATTAAATGGATAAAGCATTAATTCAACTAGTAATCAAAAATCAGTACAAAGAAATAGGTATATAAATGGAAAATATTATTTGTCCCGAAGCATCAATCCCGAATGGTCAACCAGAATGACGTGTCTAGATCATAGCCGTCCGTTGCACCTAGCCCCCACCGATGAATCGCACACTTAGCCCAAAATCGGTAGGCAAAGGAACGCTATTTGGATGCCACGTCAATAGGGTTGAGCAAATCGGGACAAAAGTCTCCACGTCAATATGTTTAATTATAAATAAAAAATTAAAACGAGAACAAAGAGATGGGAGAGAGAGGGCTAGGGGGGAGTGGGGAGCTACCACGTGGCACCGAAGGCCACAGCTTTATAAGAATAGTATAGATAGATAGATAGCGATTATACTAAAAAATAATACACATACACTACCACGATGTGTGGCCCCACATTTCTCTCTCTTCAAACAATACCCCATTAAGTATCCCTAAGTAGTAATTTTGTTTTAAGTCTTATCATATGTCCCACAAGTAGTTTTGTAATAAAATATACACTTTGAAAACAGCCTTCTCAATTATAATATAATCCTAATTTTATCCAATAATCATCGATACACAATACATGGTTTATCCTAATTACTTCATATATACGTCACCAACCAAGACTTTATATATATTCTAAGAGCAAAATATTATTCAACCAGACAAAAGATTTACAGACTCCTTACATACCCCATCACAGTTGTCTGTTGCCTGCCTGCCTGCCTGTTGGGGCTAGTGTGATTCATCGATCACGCCTGGGTGCAACGAACCGCTGTGATCAGATCTGTAAAGAGTCTGTAAGGCCTTTTTGTCTGGTTGAATAGTATTTTTCCTAATCCAATGACAAAAGGGGCTCCAAAAGGGTATCGGGTTGCTATCGAATAAAAAGTGAATGAAATCAGTGAAAGAGATAGGGGGCTTAAAACTCAATTATTGATTAAAGTTAGGGATTCTTACGGCATGTATAAGTGTTATTAAAGGCCATGAGACATAATTGGAAGCATGCAGCCGCGGGTCTATCGTGTGCCTGCGACCTTGATTTGGACCCCAACCCTAACCCGTGTACTCGATCAAATCACCATTTCGATCCACATCTGCTTGATCCATGTCAACCTTGGTATGAAACCAATGATTCCAAAGTTCTAAGACGTGGAGACTGATGTTACATCTCTAAAGTTCTTCTTTATTACGAAAAAATTCTTTATATTTTACAAAATTCTTTGGGCATCCTTCTCATATCCTGTTTTTTTTTTAAAAAAAAACCATATGATTAATTTTATGATCATTTTATCCTTGATCGTCATGGGAGCTCATGCATGCCGATACTATGGTCGGAGGACGAGAAGGAGAGCCTGATGGATATCTGCACAGGCACAGCGGTGGTGGTGTGCACATAGGGGCGTGCACAATATCAGTTGACGATCAAGGGTAAAATGGTCATAAGTTTCATCATATGGTCTATTTTTGCAAATTTCAAGATATGTGAATGGTGCTCAAGTAGATTTGTAAGATATAGGGGGGTTTCTGTAATATCGGACTAGGTTAGGGTTTTGTATGCAAAATTTTCTATCCTATCTATATAACAGGGGACATTGGTTTTCTGCTGACTAAACAAAACGGAACAAAAAAGCTGACTATGACAAGCTGACTGGACAAAAATAAACCGAATAGATTTAACCATTCGTTCAAAAATCAACGTACAATCTCTATTTCCTCGTCAACCAACTTCCTCTCCTTGGTTTCAAATCGTAACCCATTTAAACTGCACTAAACCCCTAAAATCCCGGCCCACTTAAACTGCACTAAATCTGACAGTTTATCTCGTGATCGTTGTTCACATCAACTGCTATAAACCCACCTACTGAAATTTTGACCGTCCTAAACCATTAGGTCGATTTTGAGGAATCCGTTCGAACAGAGACAGCTGTGATTGATCGATTATAGGGGAAGGGGGAGTTGGTCGTGACGAAGGCGCCCGCTTCGTGACAATCGGCACGGGCAAGGAAATGGGTCTCCCTATGAATGTCGGTGTTGTCGTCGAAAGTGTTTTGTTACCAAAGACGTTCATGTGTGTTCTCGCTGAAGACAGCCGCTGCAGTGCCGACAGGTGTGTTGCCGTTGAAGGCGGCCATTGCAGTGCCGACAGGCACGGGCATGCACTAGTGACATTACAACACGGAATCAAACTTGTCCCCGTGGTATTAATGCACTTCCATCAAATCTTACCTTCTACCCTCTTCATTTAAACTTTTTATTACGCTCATGAAGCCTTCAAAGGCTGCTATCCGGTTGCATGAGCTCAAAGTGCCTAACAAACAAGATAGGTCTCTCTCCCCATCGACCACCCTTATAGATTTGTTAGCACGAGCCTCTCTTGCTAAGTCAGCTTGGTAATTTAGCGACTTGACGCATTCCTACTCGATGCGTGTCAACCAACGTATGAAACCGATGATTCCAAAATCCGAAGATATTAAGATGAGAAATGCTATTCAGACCGAAGGTTTTTCCAATTTCGCTCAGCCCGATTGACGTGGCAGCATGAGACAGGTCGTGTAAAAGATTTAAATGTCGCTAACGGGTTTCAGCCACCAGTTGCATGCTGCCAAGTCAATCGGGCTTGCGGAATCGGGAAAACCTTCGGGCTGAATAGCATTCCTCTATTAAAATTTGAGACCAAAAGACCCCAAATGTTTTTTATTTGTGACTTTTAGTATTCCCCCTTCTTGTCATTTCTAGCAACCCTATGTATTTGTTAGTCTCCTATTGCTACCAAACCATTCAAGAACAAAAAGGGATCCCCAAATCTTCTAGAGGGCAGCTTCACTCCATTCATAAGAAACAAGAGGGAAATTTTTTTTATTTTTTTTAAAAAAACCCAGGATGTGAATTGGTTTCTTTCGAAGTATAAGTAACGATAAACATCGCCGATAATCGAGCAATCTTTTTTTTTTTTTTTCCGGAGAAATTTCAGTCAGGTGAGAAGACGAGCACAGCGACTGAGACGGCTCGGCGCCTCTCATATTCATACTAATCGTGCAAGAACAAGCAAAGGCAGCATTGGATTGGAAGTTTGGGTTTCTTAATTGAAATTCTTCTCAGCCAGTTAAGCAAGCATTGCATATATTTTTCTCCAGAGTCGGCCTCTGAAGTCTTTCAAGCAGTTCTTTCCACAGAACTACTACAAGGGAGCCTTTCGGAACCTGTTGGCATCATTGCTTTCTCTGCCCTTTATTGGGCCCAACATGCGTGGCCGTAGACCTGTCAATGGACCAGATTTTGACCCGGATCTAATCCGTTAAGTCCGATATGGATGGGTCAACATTAAAAAAAAGAAAGATACGACGAATACAGAAAAAGACTCTCATGATCCCCTATCAGGACTAGGGGTGGCAATGGATCGGTTCGGGTCGGATTGAGACATAGGTACAAGGGTAAAACATCCAACCAGAAACCGACTTGTTTAATAAACGGGTCAAAATTTAAACCCACACCCGACCCGTCTACTAAATGGGTTGACCAGACCTGTACCCGTTTAATAAATGGGTCGGGTCGGGTTGGGTAGGTTGGCTCGGATTGGGTCAATAGAACCCATATAAACCGATCGGATTGGGTAGGGTCGGTTCGGATTGACACGACCCATTTGGTAAACGGGTCAAGTCAGGTCAATCGGGTGATAAGTACAAACCCAAACCCGGCTCATTAAATAAACGGGTCAACCCGTTTATGAACCGAACATGTTTAGGACTGATCCAAACCCGCTAACTTTAGGTCGGGTTTGGTTTGGGTTGGCGGGTAGGGTCAAGGATTGCTGTCCCTAATCAAGACTCGGATCTTATCCTGGCCCTTCTGAGTTTCAAGTCCGAAATCGATCACTCTTCTGCGAATTAGACGCTCAATGATGTCACAGCCGTCCGATATAGGCCTGTTAATGGATCGGATTCTGATCCGAATCCGATCCATACGTAGTGGATAGGGATTGGGCTTTTTAATCCGATACCGGTCCGAATCCGATAGCCTGTTTACTTAACGGATCGGTTTAGGATATTGAATGATCCCAATCCGTTGACAGGTCTATGCATGAGCGTTCACAGGGCACTCAGTTATCCCTTAGAGATTGGTTCATAGAATGCAATTTTTTTTTTGGTGGAAAAAATACACTGCGAAGGGCAAAGTCTCTGAAGAAGTGTCTACGATGCCGTAGGAATCCAGCAGTGCTCATGTCGTGCCCAGCTAACTCCAGCATCGGCCTAGGAAAGTCTTCGATCCAAACTTGAGAGTGTCTTGAGTTTCTTCCCCTAGTGGCAAACCAATCTGCAACCCCTTTGGGCCGTCGGCTTCCTGAAATATGTGAGAGATGCGATGCCGAGTGCAACGCTGAATGAGAGCATGACAGTACTCTTCCAAAATTGGGTCAAGATCTTCATCAGAATACATGAGTTGGATTGTGGAAAGTGTCTCCTTCAATCCATAAGGCTGCCGTAGAGAACCTTTTGTGTGCCTCCTGAGACCCGCCCAAAGTCCTCACCCTTCTGCCACCTGGACCGAAAATAAAGACAGGGTAACAACACCCATACACAAGATGTTACCATGGAAGTTCCAAATAACAAACCCTGCTCCCGCCTGTTGAGAGTGATGGTCAAGAGCACCGTCAAAGTTTAACTTGAGGTCGTGAGGCAAGGGCGGTGTGCAACACACAATAAGGGTGGAAGGTTCATCAGGGGCCGGTCTAGTGATTGCATCAACGGATTTGTTAGCATGAAGAAACTCCTCAAATTCCTTCCAGAGTTTCTTATAAGTCAGTTGCGCATTATCGTTAGCTAACTCATAAATAGCTTTGTTCCTAGTTTTCTAGATGTTCCAAACGGCAAAGTATACAATGGAGTGGGTGCGTTGTTTAAGTCCTCTTTCCGAGGAGTAATCGTGACAAAGGAGACAACGGAAATCTGGTAGCGACTCGAGGGGGGGGGGTTGAACTTGGTTTGTCAGATTTAGCACATCAACCAGACCATTTTCGCCGGGGGGCAAAGAAATAGAATGTGCTTTGTGTTTTTCGAGAATTGATCACAGCGGGGACATTGGTCCGAAACGTGCATGCCTTGACATTTGAGCAGGTGCCTCGAGGGAATCTTATTATGGAGAGCACTTTCCAAAGGAAGGCTTTCGGTCGAGGGGGTATGTGCAACTTCCAAACAGATTTTCAGATCTGATTTGTGGTCCAAGAAATGTCCAGGGCAGTCAGAAAATTGTAGGCTTCACAAACCGAATATCGTGGCCTCTAATTGCTACCCCAGTAGTCAGGTTGTTTAGGTCCCCTGAGAAAAATCAGGACCAAGAGGATCTTTTTTTTTTTATAGAAATGGACCGAGAGGATCTCTGTAACCATATTGATGCAGCATGATAAGCATCATCAGATCATCGCCGCATCTTCGGTTCATCGCCAGAGACCTTTATTTCCAGTCATTTTTATTTTATACTTGGAGGACATTATCCATATGGAACGTGTTAGCCGTTTATTTCAGTTTTTGGCCATTTTCTATGTTTTTGGCCTAATTTCTGCACTTAGCACTATTTATGTTCTTGCCCAATTCATTGGGGATGTCCATGATCTCATCCGAGGGCTTTTCGGATTGAATCCGGGTCTTCTCGGGTGAGTTTTCTGCATGTTATTAATAAAATATGGGTGCGTGTGTTTGCGGGATACCGACGGATGAGATTATGTCTCGAAACCGACGGTTAGATAGCAAAATAGCTCAAATTAGATGACATGACAGCATATGGGCTTCAATTAGGAGTTAAATGGGCTAATCTTAAGCCCAATAGGGCTTCCCATTGAGTGTCGCTCCCCTCTCTCTCCCTTTTCCCGTGAACCATCCGCCCGCTCCCCCTTGTTCGCGCGGAAACCAAGCCGTCCGCCCCTTGCTTCCGTCCCTTCTCTTCTCTCTCTCTTCTTCCCCTTGTTTCTCTCTCTTTTCCTTTTCTTTCTTGGCACATTGAATCCTCACCATTCCCCCCCTATTTCCCTGTGATCTTGGCCATCCAAAAGAAAACCCTAGCCCTACAAAAAGATGAAGAAAGAAGAAGATTGCAGATTTTTGATAGTTGCTGAAATTTGTGACTCTTCGTGAGAGCTTCCGAGAGAGACTCGTGTCCCCAACCCTCGCCGCATCCGCGACTTCGCCTCGCGAATGCCTTGGTTTTGTTTTTCCGAAGAATCCGGCTTCTTTCGACGTCCGGCCTTGCTCCGTGTGCGGGATCATCGGCGCATCCTCGCATCGACCCAGAGCGGGAAACCCCATGCAGTATCTATCCTTTATTTTATTTTTCCTTCGCATCCGCATCGTTTTTCCTTTGTTTTTATTGCCTCTGCTCCGCATCGCAGCCGTAACCGTCCCACTTCATCGCTAGTTAAAGCCCTAACATATGCCTACTCATTAGATTTGCTATCTTTAGTCTGTCGGTCATCCTAGCAAGATGCTTAGCCTATTTTTAGTGAAAAATCTGATATAAACCTATCTTGAAATCTCAATATCTATTGCTGCGATTTAATCTCTTATATACTGAAATTAGTTTTCGTGATACTATTGCGTCTTTTATTGTTAAATCTTAAACCTGCTTTATGTTGACTGCATAGACTCTTAGTATTGCGTGGGATAGTTTTATGTTTGCTGTCCTTTTGAGTCGTATAACGCTATATTGATAATTAAATCTTAGTTATTGACCAAAGGGAAACCCTAAAGAGCTTAAGATTGTAGCGCCCCTTATCGGAGCCTGCATCAAGTTGGTAGCAGAGCTTGAAAGAATCTGTTCGGGTTTCTTTTGAGTGCTGAATTTTAGCAAACCCTAATCTTCTTCTTTGCTGATTTTGCATAGCGCATAATCTTACGTGCTTAAAACTGCATCTAGTGTTAGGATTGCATCGTGTGAAATATCTGTAATTGCATAATCCTTTGCATATCTCATAATCCATGGCTGATCGTACCCATCTGCACCGGGATGCCCAAAATCGGGGACGTTTTCCTCGAGGACCATAACCTCGTGGTGCCTGAAAAGAAGCGACCTAAAATACTTTGGATCGACATGCAACCTTGTTGCAAGAGATCACGGATAGGCTAGGGCTACCTTTACAAGATAGAGGCATCAACCCTCAGACCCGACCGGTCAAAGAGGACCCGGGAGGGGCAGAAGCCAATCCAAATGCCAAGGTCCATAGGGTCGAAGAGAAAGACCAACGCCAGGGCTTAAATCGAAATCCGGTTCCAACCCCACCTCAGAACCAGAACCAAGCCTTACCTCAGAATCACAACCGGTACCAACCGCAAGATCAAAATCGGGCTGACTATCTTGATTCGCCCCCTGAGTCTGAAGCTGAGTTGGACGAGTCCGATATAGACTTCGAATGAGAGTACGTTCAGTTCGGTCATCCCAGAAACCCTAGAGAGCAGCATGCGCGTGATCAGCACGGCATGGAAGAGCGCCTTGTGCGAGCCCTTGAGAGATCCCTGTTAGGTTTGATGTGGTCTACAGCTCGTAAAACCCTAGGTTTGGCTATATATAGTTGATAGTTTATTTAGGATTATATAAAGATACGTATTATTATACGTGTTCTGTTTAAAGAACTTAAGGAACCATGGCTATATAGTAGTCCATCTGAGTGGGAGACTCAGTGGATCGGTCCTATGAGCCTAAATCGTTCGCAGCTCTGATTTGGGTTGGTCGCCCTATCAGGATAAGCTGTTGGAATGACAGAGCATGAGAATCTCCATAATGTTCATTACCAGGCACAGTGTCTGTAGCCAAACGGAACCAACACGGTGCACAGATCGGTGAGCAGACACCGGTGCACATAGTCGTGTTTCTGCTTAGGGTAATCGGTCCTAAACCCTGAGGAACCGTGACCGGTGGACTAACCAGTTGCGTGTAACTTTGGTTCACCAACGTGTGAGGGATCTAACCACGACCCAATACCACGGTGCGCTGGGTTACCGGGCTGGCGTTGCATCGGCACGCCACTCTTGCAGGCCATCCACATCCTTATCGGGAGGTGCGTTCCATGGTATGACATACACCGCACTAAACCCAGGCCTGGTGGTCAGCAGTTGAGCTGTTGATCGGATCCGGTTGCTAGGCCAAAGTGATCGGAGGTGCGATGTGATAGTCAACCTGGAAGGAACCTAGTCATATGGTCACTTGAGTCTGACGGTGCTCTCCACCGCTCGAGTTGACTCATGGCACCAAGTGGAGGGACATCGTATTACCAATACTAAGCGGAGAGCAGGGGTATGCGAGAGAGCTTAATAAGTCTGGGAGAATTGGAGTGCAACCTACGTCGCACTCTGGGTGGCCACGCAGGTTAACCGGGACCCAGAGGATTGACAGGGACACTTAGGTAGTGTGTCGATCGGGTTCGGTTGGAAGCCATGAATCCTAGTCCCTGAAGGTTCCACCCTATCCACGATCGTTACGGATCATTACTTTCTCCTTGTCTCACAGCATATTATGAGTTGAAGAAATAATGCCTAGTCGTCCTGTGTTCCGTGAGTGCATCGCACTGGAGCATGGTGGTTGCACAGGACTAAGTGTGTTCACTAGGGGGCAACCCCAGAGTAGTGTAAAGACATACGATGTTGCCATTATACCATGAGAAGTTCATTCCGTGTGTGCGTGTTGCACTAGAACGCAAAATGCGAGTTTAGTAATTTTTACTATAGGGCACCCCACCTTTTACTAAGGGCACCCTAGTAAATAGTAAAAGTACTATTCATCATCCCATGGTATATTGACTTGTCGCTGATGCCGATGAGGTGCCCTAAGTGTTAGGGTGCATTATAGTGCACATAGATGGGCCATACATAGTCCCGTATGAGGTGAACGACCACTAGATGCATGGGGGTATTTTGGTCATTTCAAAATGTCCCGCATGCCCTAGTGGCCGCCATCCTCACTAGGGCTAGATTGCATGGCCATCAAACTTATAATTAAGGGATTAATTCAGATTTAAAAGATTTTGAATCATCTCCTTAATTGCAATTTTAATATGGCAACTAGTAATAAAAAGGGGCATTGAATTTGAGAGTAATGAGATGGAGAGAGAGAGAGGAACGGTTTCAAATGGCAAGGGAGAGTGAGGGGCACGAATTTCAGATCTAAAATGGTGCTTCCTTCTCAGATTTCCGATGAAGAACCAAAGCCCCTTCTCTTATGGTTCGGATTTTTGCCATCTCTCTCTCGGGTTCATCTCGTCTCTCTCCCTCATCTTCTTCTCCAAGTGTGTGTGTGAGATTGATGGAGATCGCTTGCACTCTGAGGCACTCAGAGATTAGAGTGCAAGGATCCGGGATGATATGTGAGATCGGGTGAATCCGATGAGATTCATTTCTCGCTTGCGCGAGGATCCCGCTCGTGAATGCTACCCAGATTTTACGGACAGATCTGCACTGTTTTGATCACTGCAGGAGCTATAGAAGTCCAAATGACTTCAAACCGGTTGCAAATTGTTGGCGTTGAAGTCTTCTTTCCGGAAAATCAAGTTTTGCTCCGTTCCAATGTCAGGATAGAAAGTTACGGCCTTTGCATTGAAGGGTGTTCGTGCAGATCCGAATTTATCTTCATCAATATTGAAGCAATTCTTCGCGGTGTTAAATCCCGCACGAAGGTATAACCTACTAACCCCTAGATCTATCATAATGCATACATATGAGATATGTTAATCTTTTCGATAGATGACTATAGGGGTTCAATTAGTATTTGTTTTATCATTTACGCATATGGTTAATATGAATGAAAATTTTAAAATGTACCGCACACCGAAACGATCCTCGGGATCAACTCCACCTTCCGCTGCGCCTCCGATATCATTCCAACAAATGGTATCAGAGCCATTTTGGTGTGCGATTCATGAGAAAATTTTTCATGGAACGAATCGTATGTGCATTTGATGAACAAATGCATCACCGGAGTTTGCGTAGATCATATATTCATATATGTCGCATGTTATGCATAGTGTGTTTTGCAGGGCACCGCTATAGTGTGATTGTTTGCTTTTGGGGGTCGGACCCCGAAATATAACTGCATGGTATTTCGATTGTTTTTGTGATGGATGAATGTAAGGCCTAATGGGACAAGCGCGTGGAGGTTGACCATGGCTTGGTTTTTCCCGGCCCTTATTTCTATTCTTGTCTTTATTCTTCTACCTAGGAAAATGTGTATGAACGAGCAATTGCTCGGAGCATACTAGTATTTTCAGTTACAGGTTCAAGTCTTGGAGGACAAGGATAGATCGGAGATTCATCACTGGAGGATCGAGTGCGGTGGCCCAAAGTAAGGAATATCTGGAAGATGCCATTGAAGAAATGTCAGAGCATTGCTAGTCAGGTTCAGGGGTCGGACCCTGAACTTGATATCAATGGATGTTTGTTTTTCTTTGGTTGGATATTTCTTTAAACCCCGGTAAAAGAATATAATCTGATGCAGTATGTGTTAGATTGTGGGATGCCCTTTCCCCACTATTTGTGGGATGCCTTTTCCCCACTTGGTCCATGCGACCATTAGGTTAGATCTCTATTTATTGACACCCGTAGTCTAATTGGTGTTTGATGGTAGTTGGATCCCATAACACTCGATTATGCCACCGTTAGGTAGAGGTCTGACGGAGGTTGTCGGATGTCCCTAATTGGTTTGACATCGAAACCAATAGTGATGTAGTGATCATCTACGACATCAGACATCAAGTTACATATGAGGAGTCATACTAATGGGAGACCTTTCCTTGTATGTCTAGACCATAGGCTAGGCTCTAGAGCACAAAGGGTAATGATCATTTTATTTAGTATCGAAGGCTTGGAGAGTACGTAATGTGATTCTCGGGAGAAAGGTGACAACTGAGTATCCACGGGATAGGGACTATGGTCCTTTCCAAGTCTATCTATACTTTATAAGAGGTTTTAACTCTAGTGGGAGCGTGGTATGATCAGGGTCTAGGTCTAGGTTATCGCAACCTAGGAACTAAAATACTTGCATTAAAATAACCCTCACCATAATTAAGGGATGTGTAAGAGGACTCAGTATGAGTGCCTCTGGCCTCCACGGCCAATTACTGAATTTCTGGGTGATAGGGTATGGCTCAACATCCCCCTCGGGTGAGAGTTATGTTCTGTCATGCCGGAAGCTTAGCAGTCTCCTTCGGGATATGGTGGTCACGATGCCAGGAGAGAAGGGCTTTTCCCGCCCTCGCGGGGGCCGCATGAACTCTCATGTCGTGATTGCCTAGGCTCGTGGGTAAGCATCCGAAGCACCCGTGAGGCTACCCGCTGCGTCGCATGGAGATCACGGGGGGCTAGCCAAAAGGTACCATGGTCCATCATAGCCCGATATGGCAGATTTGGATTGGGTCGGAAAGATCCGATGTGAGCGAAGGACGATACACACTGCCCCCTCGGGCGGGTGTATCCGAATCTGAGATCTCGCATACATGGTAAATTACTCCATGGAGATGTCTTCGCTTTGAGGGTAGCGTTGGCATATAGATGTAATTAGCTTGTTTTAATAATATCCTTAAAATAAGTTTTAATACAATCTATATTCAACCATAGATCCCCTGTCCGCTATCCCATTAGAGAACTAGATAACGGGAACCAACTTCGTAGACCGGTAGCGCCATCATGACCTTAAGTTTAGGGTTGGTAAACTACTATGGCTATAAATCTTAATGTCCCTAAACCATACCCATCGGGTTCAGATGCCACTGTGGCACAGGCTAGCGCATATAACGACTAATAAGAGTCTGTAGAGATGTGCAAGTGCTATGGCATAGCATACTTGCGGACAACTCTTCTGAAGTAAGTCAGACATATATCGGGTCCTCTGATGCAATGTTCTGTTATAGCATCAGATGTCTGAGGGGCGTAGTCAAATGACTCGCTATCTCACCATCAAGAAACTCGTCAGCACTAAGATGTTTGATAGAATACTGGTTTGGAAACACATTCTTGGGTTCCAGAGCGAACTGTTTTTCTTTGACATAGTGCTCGATGTCGAGGTGATGGAGAACATATGTCTTGCATCCTTATATGGAACCTTTGAAGGCTTTGTTAGAGACTTCAGCTTTTACAAGCTGAAGATGACAAATGCGGAACTTCTGGGAGCTATCCAGGTCACTAAGGATGGGATCAAGATTAAAGGTGATTCCTTTAGTGCGTAACTTAGGCCTTTTATGAAGCGCCTAAAAGTAAGAACTGATCAGAAACTAAAAACAATGCCTGTATAGAATCAGGAGCGGACTCTTAAGTCTGGTGAAGCCTAGTACGAAAGTGCTTCCGATGTGGCAACAGAAGAGACATTGGAAGATTGAATATGGTCTCAGGGTGCTAGGACAGGTAAACATCAACTCTTGGTAGAGTTGAATTGCCATCTAGTAGCAGTGCTTCTACTTCTTGAAATATGGACTTCGTGTCTATAGAGATTCAAGGAAAGTAGAAGGCTACTTATTGGTAAGGTGGTCCTAACATAGATACCGATACCATAGCAACTGCGGAAGCTGTTAATATGATATCTTAGATTTTTCGATAGAAGAATTTTGATCCTTAAAGATTTAGTTATGTTTCCTCCAAGCTAAATAAAGATTTTCAGATAATAGCTGTAGTATCTAATTCATATTCATCTTATTCCTTGGGATAACTTAATCCAATTGTGGCTCCTATGACTTAGATATATTGTCTCAGACATAATTCAAAGGTTAGTGAAGGTTGAGTTTCTAGATACATATCTCTCGAAGATCCTTCCGACCTGTGAGTCTTGTTTGGAAGGCAAAATGACTAAAAGGGCCACTGAGGTATTGGAGTTAATCCATTCTGACGTATGTGGTTCCAAGAGCATCCAGATGGATAATATCCATTGGATGAGTTTCATAGGTACCTGATAGGGCATGGGATGATATCCCAGTTAATTGCTCCAGGGATACCATGCCAGAATGGAATATCCAAAAGAAGGAAACAGACCTTGTTGGACATGGTCTAAAGAATGATGAGTTTTGTCAAGTTTACTACCCACCTTCTATGAGTTACACCTTGAGACACAGTAGAGTATATCTTAAATAATATCTCATCTAATCAGTGCCTCATACCCTTGAAAAGCTGTGGTCTGAGCGAAAGCCTATACTACGGCATTTTAGTATATGGGGATGTCCTGCATATGTGCAGAAGGACAAGAGGGATAAGATGGAGACTAAGTTCAAGGTGTATCTGTTTATAGGTTATCCTAGAAAAATATAAGGTGGACTATCCATGATCCTGAGGAATAGAAGGTGATCGTTTCTACGAATGCCATCTACCTAGAGCAGAATTCTATTATAGACCATATGTCCACTAGTAAGGTAGTTCTGGGTGAATTACTGGATACTAGTGGAGAGCGCATAATCGGAAACGTAGTGGTAGTAGATGATACAGACACTAGTATACCAGAAACTGTAGAAATAATTTGCTCTGTACCACAACCATCTTGTCGCAGTGGGAGCACCATTAGAGCTCTTGAAAGATTTTGTGCACAAACTTTGTAAATTAGTCCATAAATTCAAGAGGATGGCCCCTTGAGCTACGACGAAGTAGTGAAATTTTTTAACAGAACTGTCTAACAGAAAGTCATGGAGACAAAGCTTGCATCAGTGTCCAGTGATACTCTTTTGTACCAGGGTTCATCAAAGATTTATTAAAGCATATTTGGATTGGGTCAAAGTTAAAGACCTGTATAAGCGGATCACTGTGCGCACCCTCCCTCGAGTGGGCGTATACTGAATCTAAGGCTTGCGCACCTGGCACCTTAGCCCATTGGATAGAAGTTGGCAGAAGAGAGGATATATGATGCAGTTTCCAGGCTTAGGAGTTAGCAGGTCAGGAATACCTAGCTTACAGAATTGCAAAATGTCCATTTATGGACTAAAGCAAGTATCCAGGAGAAACAATATCTATCTTGATCAAGTATGATCTATTCATACAGATTTGATCAAAATAAGCCAAGTGTGTACAAGAGGAGCAATGAAACTATAGGGGTGTACTTAGTACTTTACATAGACGATGTTCTACTGATTGAAAATGAAGTAGGAACGTTGCCTAAGTTAAATATCTGGTTATTATCTTAATTCGACTGAAAGACCTTCGTGAGGCGAGTTATGTTCTAGAGATCATGGTAAGTCGAGATCGTTAGAACAGGATTCTCACGTTATCACAGGCTATGTATATAGATATGGTTCTAGCCAAAATCAATATACAAGACTCCAAAAGGGGTTTCTTGAAACTGTCGAATGATATAAATCATATGACACCTAAGGAGATGGCAGAAATACAGAAGGTGCTATATGCTTATGCAAAGGGTAGTCTTATGTATGCCATGATTGTATAAGATGCTAGTTATCTGTTACGCAGCAGGAATGGTGGGTCGGTTTTAGTCGAATCCGGCTCCAGTTAGCAGGACTGATGTGAAGAGTATACTCGATATCCTCGTCAAACAAGGACTACGAGTTAGTTTACACTTCACAAGACTTGACGCCGATTGGATGCACAAGATCTGATTTAGCATCAGATGTGTAATCTAGAGAATCGACTTCAGGTATAGTTTTTACCTTGGGATGAGAAGCAGTTAGTTAGCAGAGTGTGAAGCTATAATGCATCACGGGCTCTACTACAGAAGCCTAAGCACATTGTAGCGTGCGTGATAGGAAAATAGGTGGTATGGCTCGGTAAGTTCATAGTAAACTTGGAAAGCATACCAGAGGCTCAGTTTTTTGTTGTAACAATAAAAGAGCGGTAGCAAGAGGCTAGGCACCACTATAAAGGGGAAACATATCAAATACAAATTCTACTTGATCTGGTAGTTTTAGGAGGAAAGGCAAGTGGCGGTAATTGAGGTAGCATCTGCAGATAATGTTGCTGATTCCTTTAGGGAATTCCTGCAAAGGCTTTTGGGCAGCATGTAGAAGCTATAGAGCTCAAGACCGTTTTTTCTCGCTAGACCAAGTGGGAGATTGTTAGGTTTGATGTGGTCTACAGCTCGTAAAATCCTAGGTTTGGCTATATATGGTTGATAGATTATTTAGGATTGTATAAAGGTACGTATTATTATACATGTTCTGTTTAAAGAACTTAAGGAACCATAGCTATATAGTAGTCCATCTGAGTGGGAGACTCAGTGGATCGGTCCTATGAGCCTAAATCGTTCGCAGCTCTGATTTGGGTTGGTCGCCCTATCAGGATAAGTTGTTGGAATGACAGAGCATGAGAATCTCTATAATGGTCATTACCAGGCACAGTGTCTGTGGCCGAACGAAACCAACACGATGCACAGATCGGTGAGCAGACATCGGTGCACATAGATGTGTTTCTGCTTAGGGTAATCGGTCCTAAACCCTGAGGAACCGTGACCGATGGACTAACCAGTTGCGTGTAACTTTGGTTCACCAACGTGTGAGGGATCTAACCACGACCTAATACCACGGTGCGCTGGGTTACCGGGCTGGCGTTGCATCGGCACGCCACTCTTGCAGGCCATCCATATCCTTATCGGGAGGTGCGTTCCTTGGTATGACATATACCGCACTAAACCCAGGCCTAGTGGTCAGCAGTTGAGCTGTTGATCGGATCCGGTTGCTTGGCCAAAGTGATCGGAGGTGCGATGTGATAGTCAACCTGGAAGGAACCTAGTCATATGGTCACTCGAGTCTGACGGTGCTCTCCACCGCTCGAGTTGACTCATGGCACCAAGTGGAGGGACATCGTATTACCAATACTAAGCGGAGAGCAGGGGTATGCGAGAGAGCTTAATAAGTCTGGGAGAATTGGAGTGCAGCCTGTGTCGCATTCTGGGTGGCCACACAGGTTAACCGGGACCCAGAGGATTGACAGGGACACTTGGGTAGTGTGTCGATCGGGTTCGGTTGGAAGCCATGAATCCTAGTCCCTGAAGGTTCCACCCTATCCACGATCGTTACGGATCATTACTTTCTCCTTGTCTCACAGAATATTATGAGTTGAAGAAATAATGCCTAATCGTCCTGTGTTCCGTGAGTACATCGCACTAGAGCATGGTGGTTGCACAGGACTAAGTGTGTTCACTAGGGGGCAACCCCAAAGTAGTGTAGAGACATACGATGTTGCCATTATACCATGAGAAGTCCATTCCGTGTGTGCGTGTTGCACTAGAACGCAAAATGCGAGTTTAGTAATTTTTACTATGGGGCACCCCACCTTTTACTAAGGGCACCCCAGTAAATAGTAAAAGTACTATTCATTATTCCATGGTATATTGACTTGTTGTTGATGCCGACGAGGTGCCCTAAGTGTTATGGTGCATTATCGTGCACGTAGATGGGCCATACATAGTCCCGTATGAGGTGAACGACCACTAGATGCATGGGGGCATTTTGGTCATTTCAAAATATCCCGCATGTCCTAGTGGCCGCCATCCTCACTAGGGCTAGCTTGCATGGCCATCAAACTTATAATTAAGGAATTAATTCAGATTTAAAAGATTTTGAATCATCTCCTTAATTGCAATAATTTTAATATGGCAACTAGTAATAAAAAGGGGCATTGAATTTGAGAGTAATGAGATGGAGAGAGAGAGGAACAGTTTCAAATGGCAAGGGAGAGTGAGGGGCACGAATTTCAGATCTGAAATGGTGCTTCCTTCTTAGATTTCCGATGAAGAACCAAAGCCCCTTCTCTTATGGTTCGGATTTTTGCCATCTCTCTCTCTCTCGGGTTCATCTCTCCTCTCTCCCTCATCTTCTTCTCCAAGTGTGTGTGTGAGATTGATGGAGATTGCTTGCACTCTGAGGCACTCAGAGATTAGAGTGCAAGGATCCGGGATGATATGTGAGATCGGGTGAATCCGATGGGATTCATTTCTCTCTTGCGCGAGGATCCCGCTCGTGAATGCTGCCCAGATTTTACGAGCAGATCTGCACTGTTTTGATTACTGCAATGAAGTGTCGCACGTACCGCATGCCGCATTATAGCATGCCCCTATATATATATATATATATATATATATATATATATATATATATATATATATATATATATATATATATATATATATATATATATATATATATATATATATATATATATATATATATATATATATATATATATATATATATATATATATATATATATATATATATATATATATATATATATAGGGTAGCAATCCAGTGAGATATGAGATATATGAGATAACTTTGAGAAACCTATCTAGAGATTTTAGAATTTGATGAAAATTTGTGGGCATGCTCTCTATGGCAAGTTGATCATCCTCACAAAAAATCATCAAATTCTAAAGCCTCTAAGAGCATCAAATGTTAGAAGATTTATCGACCGTCCATTAAAACCAATAATTTGAATTGTGTATTTGATGTCTCTAGAGGTTTTAGAATTTGATGATTTTTCGTGAGAATGATCAATTTGCCATAGAGAGCATGATCATCAATTTTCATCAAATTATAAAACCTCTAGATTGGTTTCTCAAAGTTATCTCATAGAAGAGTTATCTCACTGGATCGTTATCCTCTCTCTCTCTCTCTCTCTCTCTCTCTCTCTCTCTCTCTCTCTCTCTCTATATATATATATATATATATATATATATATATATATATATATATATATATATATATATATATATAGGAATGGGATGCTGCCTATCAAAACAGCATTTTTGCTGCTTTGAGACATTGTTTGACCATCCTAGAAGTTTTGGAATTTGATGAAATTTGGTGAGGGTGTTGTCTAGGGTAAGATGATCATCCTCACAAATTTTCATCAAATTCCAAAACTTCTAAGAGGGTCAAATGGTCGAAGCAAAATGCTGCAGATTTTAACGGTGACTGCAGACGACTGATTTTGCTTCGACCATTTGAACCCCCTAGAAGTTTTGGAATTTGATGAAAATTTGTGAGGATGATCATCTTACCCTAGACAACACCCTCACCAAATTTTATCAAATTCCAAAACTTCTAGGATGGTCAAATAATATCTCAAAGCAGCAAAAAATGCTGTTTTGATAGGCAGCATCCCATTCCTCATATATATATATATATATATATATATATATATATATATATATAGAAAGAGAGAGAGAGAGGCGTGTCAGGCTGCGGCGTCGCACCGCAACCGTCTGATGCACTGCTGCGATGCACGCAGCAGTGCATCAGACGACTGCGGTGCGACGCCGCACGCACCGCAAGCCGCATTTTATCATTCCTCTCTCTCTCTCTCTCTCTCTCTATATATATATATATATATATATATATATATATATATATATATATATATATATATATATATATATATATATATATATATATATATATATATATATATATATATATATATATATATATATATATATATATATATATATATATATATATATATATATATATAAGTGCTAGAATGCGGCATGCGGTGCGTGCGGCATCGCACCACAGCCGTCTGACGCACTACTGCGTGCATCGCATGCATGCAGCGCATGAATCAGACGGCTTCGGTGCGATGCCGCACGCACCGCATGCCGCATTCTACCATGCCCATATATATATATATATATATATATATATATATATATATATATATATATATATATATATATATATATATATATATATATATATATATATATATATATATATATATATATATATATATATATATATATATATATATATATATATATATATATATATATATATATATATATATATATATATATAGAGAGAGAGAGAGAGAGAGAGAGAGAGAGAGAAATGCTATAATGCGGCATGCGGTAAGTGCGGCACTTCACCGCAGCCGTCTGATGCACGCGCTGCGTGCATCGCATGCACGCAGCAGTGCATCAGACGGTTGCGGTGAAGTGCCGCACTTACCGCATGCCGCATTATATATATATACTAGTAATGCTTGTGCCTGTCGGCACGCAAAAGATTTCGAGGGCGAGGATAATATTTTAAGGCGGGTGACAATATTTCGAGGGTGACAAAAAAATATTTCGAGTGGCAACAATATTTCAATGGAGATAATAATATTTTGAGGGTAATAACAATATTTTTTTATTAAAGCCCATAACTTAGTCGTCCCGAACCACAGTATCACCGTTGTTCGGGGTCTAGGCAATGACATCTGCCATTTTAGACGGAACGGACGTTTTCAAATTGTTGTGATCGACATGCCATCGAGAGAACCCCAGGGGACTCCCATCATTCAGGTCGGCTGATCAAACGAAAGAGGGCCGGTGATTGCGATAATGCGAGATCTAAAGGGAGTCAGGATCGCACGTTCAAGAGGGGGCTGGGATCACCGTTACATTAGCTTATCTTGCCCCTTCATTCTATCCCTTTCTCAAATACAGATCCTGACCGTTGTTTGTACCCCCCACAAAACCGTAGCTTATTTTATATATATATATATATATATATATATATATATATATATATATATATATATATATATATATATGGTCAGGATCGGATGACCCAGCAAATAACCCAGCACTCTTTTATGCACCTAGAGGTTTTAGAATGGGTTGATTTTTTGTAGACATGTTGTCTATGGTATGTTGATCATCCTCACAAAAAATCAACCCATTCTAAAACCTCTAGGTGCATCAAATGCGATCTTCAAATCAACGGTTAAACCGTTGATTTGAAGATCGCATTTGATGCACCTAGAGGTTTTAGAATGGGTTGATTTTTTGTGAGGATGATCAACATACCATAGACAGCTACGAAAGGAGAAAATGAGCTACGATCATTTTGACCACCCTAGAAGTTTTGGAATTTCGTGAAAATTGATGGATGTGTTGTTTAGGGTAACATGATCATTCTCACCAATTTTCAAGAAAATCCAAAATTTCTAGGGTCAGCAAACAGTAGAATATTTAACCACCATCCGTAGTAACCGTTAATTTTGCTTCTACCATTTGATGACCCTAGAAGTTTTAAAATTCCTTAAAAATTGATGAGGATGATCATGTTACCATAGACAACACACCCACCAATTTTTACGAAATTCCAAAACTTCTAAGGTGGTCAAAATTATCGTAGCTCATTTTCTCCTTCCGTAGCTCATAGCTCACTGTAACATCTGCTTCTTAACACACAAGACGTATTTTAAAACCACAAGCTTTTGGATAAATCGGACGTGTTGGGGCAGTATGTTACAAATAATATGTTGACGTTTGCTACAGCGCACGATAAACAAAACAAAAAAACCAGCCTTCTATCATTTAAAACATACAATTCCAAATTATTGTGAATCAACTTTTCCAGTCTTCATACTTTAGCTATCAATGTTGATCTCTCAGTAATTTGATTCTTCCTCATGCATTCTTTAGTTTCTGAAAATGAAGAATAATACACTGTAGAACGGCACCGATATAAGTCAAAGCTGCACGATCTCGGAAGTGATGATTGAGAGATCTCCTCATTCAAGAAGCCTGCAGCATTTCCCTAATATCATATCCTTGGATCTGCAAATACAACCAACCAGAAAACCCATATTAATGTTTATATCATGACAGCCCTACGATGATTGCAAGGCTATAACTCAATACGAATCAAATTGGTCCTCGCATGATAAAAGAGATGAAAGATATAGAATTTATGCATCCATTGGCGATACAAAGTTGCCTTGCCTCGTGGATATACTAGTGAATCCCGTGCCGATTGGCACGGGCGCCTTCGGCGCCCCCCCCCCCCCCCCCCCCCCCCGCCCCCCAACCCACACAATAGGTGGAGAGAGAGAGAGAGACGGGTAGAGAGGGATTTTTAGGGGGGCGGTTATTAATGTGGCTTAGTTTTGAGAGATTTGAGGGGTGTTTTTGATCCGTTCGATTTGATCGAACGGTTTGAGAACGGCATGAGGATATGAGGATTGGGATGTGTTTGATACGTACAATTAGATCGGATGGACAACTTGTCTCTGCGTGATTTTGAGGATGGCAGGGTTGTAAATAACCCAAACTACCCTAACATGTAATATAGATAACCATACCAACATTAATCATATCTTACTAATAAAACCATAACCAACAAACCATGTTCCATTTACTTGGGGCCAGCTTTATGAATCCTTCTTCGCCATTCATTTTTATTTAAGGCTATATTTGTTGTCAATGAAAGTTTTTCCATGTCTTTTCTAACAACTTTCATCAATGTTATTTTACGCTATGCTATCAAAGTCGGGACTAGTCGGCGACTAGTCCCTGGGCGGGACCGATTAATTTCGATTCCGTCATTGCTGGACGGAATCCCGACTAGTACCCGACTAGACCCGACTAGCCCGACTAGTCCCCGACTAACGACTGCCGACTAGTCCCCAGACAGCATTCTGCAAGCAAATTTTTTTTTTTGAAAGGAGTCTGCGCAAGCAATTTTGTTTGGATTTTTTTACATTGGCTCAAAGTCTTGAGTCACAAGACTCACAACTATGGCTCTTCCCTGTAATCATCTGTTGAGCACCTGAGAATCTCAGATAAAAACATAGACAAATAATTAGTTTTTTTGTTGATATCCATATAACCCTATAATCAAAATTGGGGTTGTTCACTGATTAAACATCATCAAACAAATATTGTGATGAATTCTTAGTTCTGAGTATTTTGACATGGGCATGAAGCCAATACAACTGGTTATGTTAGACTGTTACTTATGTATTTATACCCATGCTGTGAAATGTGAAGGTATGTATTGTTATTAACCGACTAATATCATACTTATTGACATTTATGCTAGTTCATATATCATATATGTTTAGGGAGGGGTTAGAATAAATTTTGGCCGACTAGTCCCGACTAGTCCTAGTCGGCCCTTGGCCGACTAGGGCCGACTACCGACTTTGACTGCATAGATTTTACGTCTTCCTTTCCTCCTTGGACCTTCCACACTAACCTATGACCCTATTCTTATCAGTAGGGATGGCAACGGTGCGGTTTCGGGCAAAACTGAAACCGCACCGCAACACCAAACCAGCACATCGAAACCGCACTGCGACGGTGTACCATTATGCAAAACCAAAACCGCACCATGTGGTGCGGTAGACCACGGTTTATCATTATAATGGCCTAAACTGTGGGGTTGGTCAAAACCGAAGTTGCACCACTACGCCGAAAACCAAAACCGCACCGCAACGCGACAGTGTTCTATTTTGACAAACCAAAATCGGGTGCGGTTTATCATGGTTTCGATTTTAAACCGCATCGCTGCCACCCTTACTTATCAGGATGCCTCTGCTCTACGTTGTAGTAGTTGTACATGGCCAAACTATCTTAATCTATTCACCTCTAAAAAAAAAACTCATCTTAATCTATTTTCTATTATTTTGTTCTCAATTGGTGTCACTCCAACACTTTCTCTAATACACTTATTCCTCACTCTCTCATAATTTCCGAGCATCCACCTCAGCATACTCATCTCTACAACACCCATCTTATAAGCTTAAGCTCTCTTTAAGAGCCAACATAATGAACCATATAAAATTGCAAGTTTTATTGTTGTACCCTTGGGTATTAAAGGCATGTGTCAATCACATAGCACTCTCGAGACCCCTCTCCACTTCATCTAACTCGCTCTAATTTTATTGGATATATTATCATCTATCTCTTCATTTTTCTATATGACATGCCCAAGATACCGAAAACAATCACATTGTTGAACTTCTTGGCCATCAATTGTGAAATGGACTTCATTATCATTATTATGTTCATTAAAATTGCACTCCATATATTCCATTGTTGCTCGACTTACTGTTAAGCCCTTATGTTCCAAAGTCTTCCTCCACAATTCCAATTTAGTATTTAATCAAATCCTTGTCTCATCGACTAAAACTATATCATTTGCAAATAGTATACACCACGGTACTTCTTCTTGAATATTAGCAGTGAGTTCATCAATGACAAGAGTAAAAAAATATGGGCTTAAAGCTGACCCTTGGTGAAGTCCCATCATTTGTGTCGCCACAATTACTTCTGGCACTAGTAATTGAGCCCTCATACATGTCTTCAATCACTTCAATATAACCCATGGATAAAAATACCGGTCGCGGACAAAATATCAGCCGGCTGAAAAAATGGTTCGAACCGGACGGTACGAACCGGTATCGATCTGAACCGGCCCATACCGGTGTGAATTGATTTTTGGTTTCAAAAAAATTTGAAAAAATAACCAAAAAATCCAGAATAATCTAAAACACTGGTTTGTGATGTTTTTTTTCATTAGTAAACTAGTTATAGGTACGAACCGGTCTTTTTAAGTTATAAAGTCACTGTTTTCACTGTATGATTCTAAATTGTGGAATTTGATATAGTTATTAAATTGTATGTGTTAGATTAGCCTAGTATTAATATATTATGCTTAGGGATTACAAAACACAATTCATAACCATAAACCATTGCACAAACATGAATTACACAACTAATAGGAGTACATGAGTCATATTTTACAATTTCACATAATATGATAAAAAAACACAAATTCATAGTCCTAAGACTCCTAACATGTTTAGCAAATAAAATTTGCATGAACCTATCATGCAAATTTGGAGATGATGCTTATAGATCTATAGATCTAAGCTCTGATGGCATAGATCTGGCCCATATCCACATTTTCACCACAATTCTTTGATTTTTTTCAAAAAAAAAAAGCAACAAAAGAAAAAAAAAATGAAAAAAAAAACCCAAATTTACGTGAACCAATTATGCAAATTTGAAGATGATGCTTATAGATCTATAGATCTAAGCTTTGATGGCATAGATCTAACCCATATCAACATTTTCACCATAATTATTTGGTTTATTTTTTAAAAAAATGCAAAAAAAAATAAATAAAAAAACCTCATATTTGCATGAATCGATTATGCAAATTTGGAGATGATGCTTATAGATATATAGATTTAAGCTTTGATGGCATAGATCTGACCCATATCAACAGTTTCACCACAATTATTTTGTTTATTTTAAAAAAAATACAAAAAAAAAAAAAAAATTAAAAAACCCCCAAATTTGCATGAACCGATCATGCAAATTTGGAGATGATGCTTATAGATCTATAGATCTAAGCATTGATGGCATAGATCTACCCCATTTCAACATTTTCACCACAATTATTTGATTTTTTTTCAAAAAAAAATGCAACAAAACAAAAGAAAAATGAAAAAAAAATTATGAAAACATACCTTCAAATGTGGTTTTGATCTTGCAAATCCGAGTTTTTGGCTTCAAATCTTGCAAATCCAACTAGTATGGAGGTTCATCTCATGTGGGAATGAAGAAAGATGCCAAAAAAATGAAATCGGAAGAAAAAACCACCCAAAACAACACTTCATACCCGGTACCGATTCGAACCGGCTGGTTCGGACCGGTTCGAACCGGTATCGGCCGGTATTTAGGCGATTTAACCCCCGCGACCGGTATCGACTGGATACCGGTGAGGTTCGGTCCGGTTCCTGGTTTGAACCAGCCGGTACGGTTCGTACCGGCCGGTATTTTGATACTTGATATGTTAATGTATATACCGGGTCGGGTTCTATGTACAGTCGGGTCGGATTCTATGTGTATACATGTACTTATATATTGGGCTTTAGTCCCTCAATGAGAACTACTCCATTCTCTCCAAACCCTAGCCGTCATCCTCTAACATGGTATCAGAGCTCTAGGTTTCTTCGCGGTGAAGGCGACTCCTCCGGCAGCCCCTCCAGCACCCTCCTACACTCGATTCCCCCCTCCGGCAGCCCCTCCAGCACTCGGCAGCCCCTCCAGCACCCGATTATCCTCTCCGGCAGCCCCTCCAGCACCTGATTACCCCCTCCGGCAGCCCCTCCAGCACCCTCCTGTACCCGATTCCCCCTTCCGGCAGCCCCTCCAGCACTCCGGAAGCCCCCGTCGCCCTCTCCTGCACCTCCTGCATCCCCCGCCGCCCCTCCAGCACCCGATTCCCCACTCCGGCAGCCCCTCCAGCACTCCGGCAACCCCTCCAACCCCCTCCTGCACCTGATTCTCCCTCCGGCAGCCCCTCCAGCACCCTCCTACACCCGATTCCCCCCTCCGGCAGCCCCTCCAGCACTCCGGAAGCCCCCGCCGCCCTCTCCTGCACCTCCTGCAGCCCCCGCCGCCCCCTCCTGCACCTCCTGCAACCACCGCCACCCCCCTTCTGCACCTCCTGAAGCCCCGCCGCCCCCCTTCTGCACCTCCTGCAGCACCCCGCGCCCCTCCTCTTCCAACAGAACCCCCCCTGCAGCCCCTCCAACCCCCCCGCCATCCCCTGAAGCACCCACCGCCCCCTCCTGCACCCCCTGACGCCCCGCTACCCCCCTTCTGCACCTCCTGCAGCCCACACCGCCCCCCTCCTGCACCCCCTACTGCCCCCCATCGCCCCACCGCTCCTCCCCTGGCCCTCCTCCTCCGGTCCGTCTCCCCTATACCGGACTGCCCGGGTCCTCCCTTGTGCCGGCTCGCCCCCGTACTTCAGGGGTATGGCTTCCTACAGCATCTCTCGGCTCCCATACTGCCTGCACACAGTCGCTGCTCGTCGAGTCCCTCCGTCTCCTCGTTTTGATGGTATTCTCGGGCCACGTCCCTCCACCACGTCAGTCGACTGTGGACGTCGTCAGGATCCCCTCCGCCATGATGGCGAGACTGCTGCTGCTGCTGATCTCCCTACTCCAGCACCGCCTGCCACCACTCCTGCTCCGTCTCGGTCTTACTCCGACCGCCTCCAGCGCTTTGAAGAGTTACTGTTGCGATACCTCGCCTCCACCAGCTCTTCGACAGATCACAGTCTCTCTGCCACTCCGGGTACTTCTGCTCAGTCTCGATCCTACTCCGACCGCCTCCAGCGCTTTGAGGAGTTACTGTTTCGATACCTCGCCTCCACCAGCTCTTCGACAGCTCACAGTCTCTCTGCCACTCCGGGTACTACTGCTCCATGGATCTTCGACTCGGGTGCCTCCTGCCACCTTACCTCCGATCCTTCAGCCCTCACGGACTGTAGCCCTGCTCCTACCCACATGGGGATCCACACTGCTGACGGGACTCGTCTACCCATTTCGCAGTGTGGATCCATCACCCCTGCCTCCGATCCCACTGGTCGCCTAACCTTACCTCGTGTTCACCTTGCTCCCCGCTTAAACATTAACTTAATATCTGTTAATTCTCTTTGTGACTCGGGCCTGATCGTTACATTTACTTCTTCTTGTTCTGTGCAGGATCCGCGAACGGGTCAGAGAGTTGGGCTGGGTCGTCGAGCAGGGGGACTATATCAGTTGGATCACCTTCAGGTTCCCACTTCCACTCCGTCGGCTCTGTCTGTTACCTCTGATGCCGATTTGTGGCACAGAAGGTTAGGTCACATATCCAGTGATCGACTCCAAAGCGTTTTTCGCTCTGGCGCTTTGGGTCGGGTGTCCTTCTCCCCTCTCTCTGTCTGCACTGGGTGTCGATTAGCAAAGCACCTTGCTCTTTCTTTTTCTACTAGTGTTTCCCGTTCCAGCGCCCCTTTTGATCTCGTGCACTCTGACGTGTGGGGTCCTGCTCCAGTTGCCTCTTTTACTGGTTTTTTGTATTATGTGAGCTTCATAGATGATTACTCCCGCTGCACCTGGGTCTATCTCATGCGTCGCCGCTCCGAGATTCCTCATATTTACAGGACCTTCACTACTATGCTTCACACCCAGTTTGGTCGGCGCATTAAGACTTTTCGGTCTGATTATGCCCAGGAGTATCTCTCCTCTGAGATGCGCGAGATCCTTCAGACTCACGGCACTCTTCACCAACAGTCGTGTCCCCACACCCATGAACAAAACGAAGTCGCCAAGCGCAAACATCGCCATGTCCTCGAGACAGCACGAGCTCTACTTCTGTCTGCTTCTGTTCCACATTCCTACTGGGCTGAAGCTGTCTTGACCGCTGTTCACCTCATCAACATCACTCCGTCCTCATCCCTCTCTGGTGTTTCCCCGTACGAGCGGCTTTACTCCACATCTCCTGACTACTCTCTTCTTCGTACCTTTGGGTGCACGTGTTTCGTCCTCCTCCCTCCCCATGAGCGCACCAAACTCTCTGCTAGGTCTGTTAGGTGTGTTCACTTAGGACTCAGTCGGGAGCACAAGGGCTATCGGTGCTACGATCCCTTGGCTCGCCGGATCTGTGTCTCTCGCCGCGTCTTCTTTGTAGAGGATGTCCCGTACTTTTCCACTAAGTCCCGGGATCTTCCCTCACCACTTACGTCATCTTCTACGTCGTCACCCCCTCTCAACATCCCCTTCCTACCTCCGTATCCTGCTCCTACGCCTACCTTCCCGGTTGAGCCTCCTCCACCACCTCCACCTCCCTCGTCTCCACCACCTCCCCCGCCACCTTCCTCTCCCCCGTCATCTCCACCACCACCACCTATTACTCGTGTCTATGTTCGTCGGTCTGCAGCTCTTCCTCCAGAGTCGGTTCACACTGGTACTCCCTCGCCTGATGCTGTTGCTCCCTCCTCACCGGTCGCGGATCATGCTCCTGTTCGGCGCTACCCGGCACGCGAACATCACCCTCCTGACAGATATGACTACTCTCCGGACAGGTTTGGCTACTCTGCCTTTACCTCTGACTCTCCTGACTCCTCTGGCTACTCTGCCATTGCCTCCTATTCTCTAGCTTATCAGGCTTTTCTTACCGTACTTCACACCCACCGGGAGCCCCAGTCGTACCGTGAGGCAGATTTACACCCAGAGTGGCGGCAGGACATGTCAGTAGAGCTTGAGGCTTTTCAGCGGACCCAGACATGGGATTTGGTGCCTTGTCCCTCAGGCGTGGTGCCTGTTAGCTGCAAGTGGATCTTCAAGGTCAAAACTCGCCCTGACGGATCCATTGAGCGACACAAGGCCCGTCTCGTTGCTCGTGGCTTCTCCCAGGAGTATGGGATTGATTATAAGGAGACATTTGCTCCAGTTGCTCGGATGACTACTGTGCGCACCCTCTTAGCTGTGGCAACTGCTCGAGGGTGGCCTCTCCATCAGATGGATGTCACCAATGCGTTCCTTCACGGTGACCTCTCCGAGGAAGTATATGGCTCCTCCGGGCATTTCAGTTCCTCCAGGGCACGTTTGTCGTTTACGCCGTGCTATCTACGGGCTCAAACAAGCACCTCGGGCATGGTTTGAGCGTTTCCGCAGTGCAGTTCTGGCAGCTGGGTTTGTCGAGAGATACTCTGACTACGCTCTGTTCACTCGCTCCTCCAGTCAGGGTATTGCTGTGCTACTTCTGTATGTGGATGATATGATCATCACCGGGGATGACAGTGCTACCATAGCTTCATTTCAGCGTCACCTTCAGAGCCAGTTTGAGATGAAGGATCTAGGCCCTCTCCGGTACTTTCTTGGCCTTGAAATTGCCCGGTCAGCTCGAGGATTGTTGATCTCCCAGCAGAAGTACATCTCTGATATTTTTGCCGAGGCTGCTCTTACTGATTCTCGTACTGCTGACACGCCTATGGAGCTCAACTTGAAGCTCCTCTTTACCGATGGTGAGTCTCTCCAGGATATCTCTCGTTATCAGCGGCTGGTTGGGATGCTCGTTTCTCTCACCATGACGAGGCCTGACATTGCCCATGCCGTTGGTATTGTCAGTCAGTTCGTTCAGTCTCCTCGCTCGGTTCACTATGCAGCAGTCCTTCGGATTATTCGGTATCTCCGTGGCACTATCACTCGATCGCTGTTGTTTCCCTCCACATCTCCACTGGTTCTGCGTGCTTACTCCGATGCAGATTGGGCTGGAGATATTGCTACTCGTCGATCCACCACCGGCTACTGCGTGTTCCTTGGTGATTCCCTCATTTCTTGGCGCAGCAAGAAACAGGAGTCTGTTGCACGCTCCAGCACCGAAGCCGAATACCGAGCTATGGCTTCCACCACTGCAGAGATTGTCTGGCTTCGACGTCTTCCACTCGACTTGGGAGTCCGAATTTCTGGGGCCACACCTCTATTCTGTGACAACCGGAGTGCCATTCAAATTGCTAGCAATCCGGTTTTTCATGAACGGACCAAACACATCGAGGTCGACTGTCATTATGTTCGGCAGGAGTTTCTTGCCAACATCATCTCCTTGCCGTTCATTCCCTCGATAGAGCAGACTGCTGATTTTCTCACCAAGCCCCTGACGATTGCTAGATTTCGTCATTTTATAAGCAAACTCTCGGTACATGATCCACCGTGAGTTTGAGGGGGAGTGTTAATGTATATACCGGGTCGGGTTCTATGTACAGTCGGGTCGGATTCTATGTGTATACATGTACTTATATATTGGACTTTAGTCCCTCAATAAGAACTACTCCATTCTCTCCAAACCCTAGCCGTCATCCTCTAACATGATATAACCTTGAGGCACCACTTTCCTCCTTAAAATCACCAAATTACATCTCGTGGTACTCTATCATAAGTCTTATCTAAGTCTATAAAAACTATATGCATATTCTTTTACTACTCTCTAAATCTATCCATCAGGTATCTTAGTCATTAGCATAATGTTAAATTAGCAAGCTAATCAATTAATCAAATTTGCAATGACTACCATCAATACTAATAATAAATAAGCAAAATCAACATAATGGCAATAACTTATAAATGATGAATATGTTTTACCTGAAGAAATGTGAGTAATATGATCACCCCCGAATTCCAAAGTGCATGTATGGTGATAGGCGTGAGAAGGTTTCGCGTTTGAGCGTATGAAAGCCCCAAAACACTTCCTGTTTTGATGAACCCAAGAAACAAGAAATACGGTAATTAGACCTATTTTAACACAAAAAGACAGATAGTGATAACAATTTTTTGCACTCAAATTTTGAGCTCACGAAGGCACAACACATTTGCCAATATGCATTTTTCCAGCTTGTTATGTAATCTAATGGTCTTACCAAAAAACCCAAAGAATCTGGATTGGGAGGTTTGACTTGGTTGTTTCTGGAAATTGGTTGACACTTTTGAATCAACAAGTTCATACTATTGTGTCAATTTCTTTCAGCGATTCAACTTGTCTATTTCAGATCAATCAGGTCATACTAATGTCGACAAAATTCATTCCTTCCAAATTTCCAATAAATATTTAGCCTAAATTTCAATCAGGTCCTTTGTTGATTTCAGTTTCTCTAAAGAAATTTGGAACATAAACTCAAGAGACTGGTCCAAGAGCCAATTTAATGGAGGTTATACAAATAAACATGTGAACAAGTTTCAGATATTATTCCCAGGACAAGATAACATAGTTAGAAGCACTCACACATATTTTGAATAATGATTGAATTTGAAACAATAGAAACAAAATAGTGAAGGTCAAAATCTTTACCGACATTAACTATTGTAAGAACTTAGTTGGAAGTTCAAATTTCTCCAAATCACAATACATGGCTGCTTAACATACAAACAATTGAGTTAACCAAGAAGTGTCTTACGGATCCACCGGGGAACACAAAATGGGAAAATGATACTTGGTTTCGCCTTATATCACTCGTACCAAGTGATACAAGTGATGTGGCGTACAGCGAATGGGTTGCCAGCAGGGGCTCGACCACCGAATGGGATGCCTTCCCCAACTGCTCCCAAATGCCACATCATTCGTACCTAGTATGAATCGTACCAAATAGCTTTGCTCCACAAATGGCAGACAGTTGAAAAACAAAAGCAACAATAGTGTCAAACATATGGCACCCAACGATGGATACAGACAGGATACAAGGACAGCTCACTTTTTTTTGCAAATTCTCGGACACATAAGTATGAATATCCCATATTTTTATAAAATTATATGGAAACCAAAGACACAAACACATGGGAAAAAATAAAAATAGACCACATCTCCACATTAAACCTGTCAAATGTGCGACCTTTACATAAACATTGATCACTACAATGTATCATCATATGGCTTTATATTGACATACAAGACATTGTAGCAATTAGTCAACATGCCATCATCATCCGAATATTGTCAAGATGGTGCGGTGTCGACTATATGTAAAGGTTTTTCCGACCGGCAGTCAATAATAATATGGCATCAAGCCTTTAAGGTTAGTGCCGAAAGGCTGAATAGGGCATGCCAAGAAACCTAAATAGCTAGTTGGCGGGTAGGGTAACCTACCTTGTTGGTTATGCAATTAAAGCCTTCCCTTTAGAAGGCATATACCAAATTTGGATCAACCAATGACTAGAAATTTCGATCCATACCAAATTTGGATCATGTGATAAATAAAATCACTTGAAGTCCCTCATTTACCAAGCTTGAGCCGGCAAGGTTGAACATCATATTTGACCTGGGAGTAAGGCCATACCAAATTTGGGCTATGTGACCAAAAAAAGGTCTAGAAATCCCAGAAAATAGTATGACTTCAAAAAGTTTGAATTATGTGCTTCATGCATGTCCCTAGCTGTATCAAAATTTGATTGTCCATGTCCTTAAATTGGCAGTCAAATCCAAACGTGATGGTCCATATCCCTAAACTGATAGCCAAAATCCAATGTGATCACCTAGGTCCCCAGATTAGTACTCATTCAAATTTGCAGCCAAATCCAAACGTGATCATTCATGTCTCTTAAGTGGCAGCCAAATCTGAATGCAATGTCCATGTCCCTAAACCAGCAGCAGATCTGAAAAGTGACCACCCACATTTCTGAACTGGTAGCAAATCTAAAAGTGACCATTTGTCTCTAAACCAGCATTCAAATCCAAAAAATGACCACTAAGTGATATATGTGATCATAGAAGTCCTGGAATTAGCAGTCTAAATCGAATATAATAGTCCATTCCCTAAACTGGCAATTTTGATGCAGCCATTTCCATAAACACACAATTGATAAAAATGTCATAGCCCATGTCCCTAACAATTGAATCAAAATGTAATTGTCCATGTCCGTAGTTTGGTAGTGTAACTGTAACCTTCCATATCTCTGAATGGCTCTGAAATTTCGGACCTTTATGTTTATATACTGAGTTCATGATCTCTAGTCCCTGAAATGAGGTTTATGAACCACTAAGTCCCTAAACTGGATCCAAATGTTGACAAATTATGTTAGTGCCAAAAATTGTTACCTGCTCATTGTCCACGTGGCAGGAGCGGAGGTTACACATTGCAATACCGTGGGGGGTCCCCCTAAGGGTGACTCACTGTTGAATGTGGGTCCCGAGATGCAGAACGTGCCAAAACACCCTGTCATCGTCTTATCCGTGTGAGACACCCTCTGATACACCCCACACATAGCCCGACATGGGACATTGGGTCCCAATTGCCATCCGTCGAGGTCACTGCCATAGATTAGCAGGTGGCGACACTACAACCGTTAGATCAGGGCCTCCCTCTTAACCCTAGGTATAAAAGGGCAGGAGGGGGGAGCAAATAAGGGTGGCCTCTTTGGGGGATGAGGGCAGCCGCAGCAAGGGGCCTCTCTCTCTCTCTCTCTCTCTCTCTCTCTCTCTCTCTCTCTCTCTCTCTCTCTCTCTCCCCAGGGCGTAGAGACGAAGCGGCATGGAGGGAGGTGGAGCCACAGTCTATTTCAATAGATTAAAGGTATTTGATTAGAAAAAGTCCTACCTCATATAGGGGCAAATTGATGTGAATCCATATTCTCTCTTCAACAAAATATCCTCAAGGCATCTTGAGTCGAGGCTATCTTGCAGTGAATGTCAATGGTTCAATTCTTTTTCCTCTCTTCTAAAACGTTTGGAAGAATATTAGAGTTTATAAAGAGAATGGTAGACATGAGTAGTCTTGACTGAGTTCACATGTACGAACATTGTTAACCAGCTTCAGAGATTTCGATGCAGGACACCACTAAATATTTAGGCAACTCTCAGACAAGTTCCTGATGCTAATAATGGAAGAGTGGATACAAGGTGATGATAATTATCAAACCTTTAACTAAGTTAGAACATTACCTAGCACAAACAACTGGGGAAATTCTCCAGGGGTGAGATGAGCAAGAGCAAATACTGCGGCGCTAATAAGCACAGACACTGGGGTTGGAAACCTGCAGAAAGAATAAGAATCATTCCAAGGACAGTAAACATACAACTTAACAAAAATATGCTGAACTGACTTCAAAAAACAAAATTAATCAAAGAGATAAAAGTTTTAAGCCACTAAAAAATTATACAAATTTCCAATGCTATTAGCATTTCAAAGTTATCCATCTAGCACGTGTTTGCAAAATGAAAAATGAAAATACTCATTAAACACACATAGATAACAGTTTCAGATTTGTTGAACAGTGTGGGTTGTTGATATCAAAAGCATGGGTTTAACTTTGCAAGTTCAATATTTAACTTATGTAAGAAGATAGGAAAATTTAAATGATTGACATAAAATCATGTGTTCTTTCACTACAGAATTCTAATACATTGTCTATAATTCCATTTCCTCACAGGGTAGTCGAAAATACTTCATGAAAATAACAGTAATGCTATGTTAAAAAATTCAGCCTTGGTTACAATCAAGGTTCAAAATATCGATTTTGACCAAAATATCGGAAGGTAGAAAAATTGAGATATTTTCCGGAATATTGCAAAATTTTGGGTCATTTCACTACAACATGTACAAAGCGGGGAATAAGCCATGAATTTCGGTGGAGATATTTCGTATCGGAGTCCGGAAAAATTGAGATATTTCACAAAATTTCCCGAATTTCATTCCTCGGTTACAATAAAGGACATAAAAAAAGATTAAAAATCATGAACTTGCTTCCACCACACATTAACCATGGTTTGAGGATTCGGTCGAACTCGAACAAACGCCAAACGGTTTAGGTTTTAGCCTAGCCAAACCAAACAACATCCAGTACCGATTATTGTTCAAGATAGTAATCAGATTAATGATCCTCTCTTTACCTAGTCTTGAGTCTCGACTAGTTAAACATATTACTAGGTTTTAGTAAATGAACAGCCATTTGAAGACCTCCTTTTCAATCTTAAGATTTGGAGACCGAAATGGTGATTCTCCAAAATAGATACCTCTTATGGCATTCACTTGAACCTTGGACACTCTTCAAATTGAAGAATTCAAGTCGTTTAGAGTTGCTCTTATCAAAGCAAGCTCCTTATGAAAATGCTCCAGAAATAATGTAAACCCTGAAGGGAAAAACATCCCATTGGAGGTTTTGCAGCCAAAGGAGAAAAGAAGAATCCTACCAAATTTAACTCTAACCAGCTCTCTGATGTTGACAGAGACCAGATTACAGAAGGAAACACTAATGGAGCAATGATTGAAATGGCATTCTGGTTCTTAGAAGGATTCAAAAATCAAGGTTAGCTGCCTAATTTAAAACTTACAACTTTGATTATCAGGTTAAGCGTAAACTTCATGGATTTATGATTACTTATTTAGACCAAATATTTGAAGTATCATACATGCTTAAATTAGAAAAGGAAACAATATAAATGTAAAAGAGAGAAAGCCAAACAAAACCTTCATATCTGTGTCACATGATCCAATAGAAACAAAAGTATATGAAGTGAAATATTTCCTATGGACAGAACTGTATAAGTAACAAGCTATAAAGAACATGTCAATATCTATGTAACAAGCTTTAAATGTCAATATCTATATGAAAATAGGAAGTTGTAGCTTTCTGTATTTGGAAAGTGGAATCATACCACTTAGTCAGGGACACCATTAGAAACCCTCTAAACACAGTCTCCTCAAGAAGTGGGGCCAAAACACCTGTGATGCCCACAAGACAGGCAGTGCTACCAAAAGCAAGATAAAAATTAAAAGAATATTGATGCAAGCCTTTCCAGCAAGCTTTATACACTGAAGTTCTGGCCCTCTCAAATTCACAATGAAGCAGGAAATGAAATGAATTACATTGCAATACCTGATGCTCGAAGAGCCGATCAATGGTAGCAAACGAACTAGTGCATCGGTCTAAAACAAAGTAAAAAATAAGAGATATATGAATCATATAATACTAATACAAGTTCAATTAATTTTTATAATCAAATATTGTACGACCAACAAAAATATTAACCAGTTCTGCAAGAAAGAAAGAAAGAAAAAAGAAAACAGCAATTTAACCTTATTGTACTCGAAGAAAAAAAAGGAAAAAAATTTGTGTGTGTGCGTGCGCGCACGAAAAAAGGGAGAGAAGGGTTGGTGGGGCGTCGGGTGAGTTTGGCTACTCAAATTCATGGCCATATTTTCATTGTCAGCATTTGCTATTGCCGTTGCCACCTCAACCCGCCTACCCTATGGAATCTGACACCGGACAGTTATTCCTTGGCCCCAAGTGGTTGTTTGGAGCTCTAGTTCCAGCAAGGATGTGCCAGACATTCATGGATGGGGGTGATTCTGAGATGGCCCAAAATGTCCACTCGTCCATACTCAGTAAAGTAGGCTTTTTTTTTTGGAGAAATATAGGCATAATTTGGGCCCATGCTTTGACATGGAAATTGGAGTGTCCCTGGTAGCTTTGTTTTGCACCAAACTCACTTGGGAGTGTAATATGCAAATGTTGCAACAGTGGAACTCATAGAGGATAAATGTATGACTAAAACCATAGGAAAATCAACTCAAGCAAGCTGACCAGTCAAAAAATAGCGTAAAAAAATCTTCAACAAAAATGCATAAGGGCCATTTTCCAGGTAGAGCCAGTGAAGATTCTGAGCCTTGGGAAAGTTTCCATCCCTAAAGCAGCTCAAATTGTGTCAGTAACCGACCTGACTTCTATCCTTAGTTTGGTCCTAACTTCTCTCGAATTCCAAGTTGGAGTCGAGATACAAAGTCAGGTGTGTTTGAGTCCTTGGATAAACTAGGGACTCAAGGCAGTAAACCCAATGCTGAAGTTTTAATTTCCATGTTATTTCCAGTATGAAGTTATGAACCTCTATAAAAATGGTATTGGGAGACATGTGGTAGTTTTATTATCGATACTATAATATATTTAGAGAGAGAGGATGTCCTATGTGGCACTCCCTCCGCCCAGATAACTTGATACATGCCATTTTTTTCTCTCATTTCTCATGTAGCACATGTCATGGAGGGTCCACTCGCAAGAATTCGAGTGTCGATGGCATCAGAGCCGTTCGGGGACTACACAAGTACACAGTTGGGTCGAGTGCGATTCACCTCTCAAGGGTGACCCATCAGACTATTGAGATACCATGGGGCTCAAATTCGAGTAGCTTACGAGTTACGACTCAAACGAGTTGATTCTGTCGAGGACTAGGTGCAAGCACTAAGTGCGAATTACGACCACCTTTTGTGCATCGGAGGGCTGAGTGGAGCTCAGGCATCGCCCGGGTTTCGTACTAGTTGATAAAAAGATTAAAACTTTGGTGCAGGTTCTCTTCGCGGCTTATTTCTCATATTTTGCCTCCACTATATTGTTCAATATTTTGCTTTCACTTCAGCAAGGAGTTTTGTAGATATTTTTTAGTAAGATAGGACGCCTATAGTGGTGTCATGATAAGGAGGTAGTACATGGAAGCAACATGCATATAATTATGATGGATGGTGTGAAGATTATTCCTAAGCCCTTGATGGAAGACTGACCAAATAACGAAGGAAGATTTGTGTTTACTTGCGATAAGTCCTTCATGAAGGAGAGCCAACATAAGAGAGTCATCTACATGATGATTGTGAAAGAAGAGTCGAAACTTGCTCCATTACTAATGAAGGTGGAGTCACTCATGAGAGTATTTGTTGATCTTGTTCGTGAGGAACCTGGACGCTTATGAGATATCCATCACGCTATAGACCTCATACAATAAGCTAGCCTTCTGATATTTGTCATATGGCATTGAAAGAGCACAAGGTTCTACAATGACAAGTGGAGAAACTCTTATGAAAGGGCTTGATATAAAAGAGTGAGTCCTTGCTCAAAACAACTTTGCTCACACCAAAAAACGATTTGTGGATAATAGTTGCATCATCAATAACACCATTGTGAAGTAGTTGTATCCAATACTCGGGTTGTATAAAGCCTACGCATTACCTAAGATTGGTTTCGTTTGGGTTATTACCAAATCCAAATTCAACAGAAGATGAGTGGAATATAGCTTTTAAAACCTTATCAAGTTTATGTGATACAGTTAGCACTTTCCAATGGACAATGATGAACTAGGTAGTTCGGCGATTTAATAGCTAGGTAGTTCGAGTTTATTTGGCCCTAAAAAAAGGGCAAGAGGGAGAGAGTCATGGGAGAAGGGGAGGAAGAGCCAGCACACAGGGAGGAACATGGTATCCTCTTAGGTAAGGGCCAACGAGGAGAAGAGGCTATGTTCCTTCCCTCCAGTGGATTTATATAACCGGTGGTAGTTGGTTGCCTCTTTTACCCTCTAATTAGCTATCAATTGATGTTTTAATTGGATGGAGTTTTTCCATCCATAATCTGCCATTTTTTCCCCCTAATTTAGCCTTATCCATAGAACTAATGTACCCCACCTTTTGTTTGCAATCAATGTTTAAAAAGACGAAAAACGTATCGAGGCGTTTTTCCCTTGAGAGGCGAGGCGTAAACCTCAAGGCGCGCCAAGGCGTAAGCCTTGAATTTTTTCGAGGCGCTTTGGTAAAAAAAGCTATAAAAAAAAACAAAATTCAGAATAAATATTACTATTGAATGTGTAATAATAATTGAACTAGATATGCATAATAAATCACAATGTGTTAAAAATATCTTATATGACACAATTGAGAACTCCATTGAGCAATCTAACAACAAAATAAAAAGTCAAATTGCTGAAACATGTTTAATTCTTTACTATTCAAAATAATAATTAAAGTAGTAACTAATAAGTAATAACAAACAATAAAATACGAATATAGGACTAACATTCTCAAGATTTAAAAAAAAAAAACAATAATACAAATACATGAGAATGGTAAAATACAAAAAAAAAATCATAGAAAAAGCTAGCAGAAGAAGCAAGATCATGATCCATGCCTCTAAACTTGAAACAAATCTTGATCGCTCACTTGTAGTTGGTAAACAATCCACAAATAAGAAGAATACAACTTTGGAATAAAAATCGGAAAAGAAATGAACACTAGATCTTGATTTTGGGTTTTTGGAGACAAAAGGGTTTCAAAACTAAAAGAGATAAAATGGTTTAGGAGGTTTCAATGGGTGAAAAAAGAGCCCACAGGGGCGATTTACATATCAAACCCTTAGTACCCCCCTCCCCCCACCCCCCCCCACCCCCAACTAAACATTCGTTTTACTCCCACCCCACCCTATGTTTCATGCCTGAAGCAAGAGGCGTACGCTTTGAACGCCTTGAGGCACGCTTCGGACAAAGACGTATGCTTCTTGATGCAGAGGCGTAGGTTTTTTATATGTGGCTGCTAAGGCGTGCGCCTCAAGGCAACACAGAACCGCCTCACCTCGAGGCGGGCCTCCCGCCTCGAGGCCTCACCTCGAGGCGGGCCTCCCGCCTCGAGGCGTAAGCCTCGATCACCTTTTTAAACATTATTCACAATTATCAATACTATCTATAACGCTAAAAAACTTCTAGAAAATCTAAAGAAATCTAAAACGCACCTAGAACCCACTAAATTATCAAGACACAACATGATTACCTAATGATGTCTAATGAGTATTTGACTAGCCACTTTGACCCAAAATTAAGCACTTTAACTCCCTTATAGATGCTCTTGCATCAAGAAGAAAATGAAGGCAAGGCATGATGATGTACTTCTCTATCCTCAGCATGACAGCAATACATCAAAGTAACGTGATTTTTCTCTGTGCTAAAATTAAGTTGCAAAAGATATATAAGCAATTTACCCTAATTGATAGAGTAATACAAGAATGACACTAAGAAGGTTCTAGTCAGTTAATGGCTTAGTTCAACAAATAAAAATACAGTATATCGAAAAAGTTCTTATGTAATGCTCAAGGTGTGTCTAACCTCTCTTTGTGGATTTTCTCCATTAAAAATTGTGAAGGCAGCTCCTGCTACCGATATAGCAATCAACGCGCCCGAAAAACCAATTCCTGCCCATAGCAGCCAACCATCCCGTAGATTGAACGGCTCCTTCCAATCTGAAAATATGCCATCATAATGGCACATGGAACATCATAAATTACAAAAATTAGACAACCTCTCATTAGTTGTGTCAATTTTATCCTTGTGGCTATGAAGTTCTGCAAAAACTGTAAAAAATAAAACATTTACAAGTAACAGGCATGGACATAGATATTCTCATATTCTTGTGAAATAATATTTTCACAAACATGTCCAGAAATAATAAGGTTATCAAATTAGTTTTATGAGTAACAAGACATTCTTGAATTATTTTTCCAAGAAAAAGGCAACCTTGAATCCTTGTGAACAAATTAGAAATTTTTATCTCCATGAGCATGTCCAGATATAAGATGGTTATCAAACAACTAATGTTTTTCCACAAACATTCTTGAGTTCCATCTCATCGCACGGGATGTGTTTAAGCTCGTATACAAGGACAAATTTATTCAGAAACTTACAAGAGCTCACCATAGCAGAAAATATCATCTGGAAGTGGCTGAAAGGTGCTGGTGATACCATATATAACTCCTAGTACAACTGCTGTCACGGAGCTGCAGAAACAACACAAAACACATGCAGATGGTTAAGGAGTTAATTGTATTTTAGCAGAATCTGCCAAAAAATCCAAGTTTTTAATGCTACAATGATCAAGGATACTAGTTCGTACACTTGGCCCACAAACAGAATTTCGGCCTTCTCATCTAAACTCACTTCGCCATGCTGAAACCCTAGATATGGCAAAACCAATGCCTCCACCAACCCTATCAAAACAAAGCTGTCTGAAGAACCTTCAATTTCCTTCCAATACTAGTTTTTCTAATAATAAATTAAAATACATTGAAACAAGATGCACAAATTATTCTAGTCAGTACGAAAAATCCCATACTATGAAAAAAAGCATAATTTTGAGATTTCCAGTGGAACTTTTAACTCTAGTGAGTAAAGTTGAGTACTCGGGTAACATACCTTACTCCACATGCAACCGTAGTGAGCAAAACAGTTTGCCACTTCCAAGGCACATCCCATCGCTCAAGGATGGCCCAGTTCAGAGTTGAGCCCTGCTCCAAAGATAAGAGTATTTCAGAGTTTGATTCATAATTTCACAAAGATCCATGCCCTTTTGCAGAAAAATAACAGGGATCAACAGTTAATCTAGCTTCACTGATATTTGCTAAACAGCACTAAATTCTCATCAATGCCATGCTACAGCAAACATTTTAAACAATGGAAAAAGGATCATCACACTTGACCAGTAAAAGAGCAAGCTATATTAGTTGGCATTCCAAACTTCCCCGGTACTTCATGAGTGGTCTGGGCTATAACAGCGAAGGTCGTGCTTCAAGAGGTGACGATGACCCCTATAATGGCCGAGTTGCGGCGAGCAAACCCAGACTATAGAATATTTTGGGCATGTCAATGGCCTAGATTGAAGGAAATCAAGTATTTGGATCACTAGCAGTTGGGATACAGACGAATCAAGCATCAGCATTTGGGCAAAGGATAAAGAAATTCAGGGGGAATAGGGATCCAAAGGAGGAGATAGTGGCTGTGGTTGGGCAGTGTCGCGGCTGGGTGTGGAACCGAACCAAGAGAACAAGGGACACACGAGCAAAAGGGGGGAAGTTGGGCGTTGAGGATGATGCGATGCCGAGGCCGTCGTTGTTGAAGAGGACGAATATGATGACGATGGTGATCCTAATCCCCAGAGCAAATGTAATGAAGATTCGGCCAACACCCGAGGTCTCTCCTCTCAATGGATTCTCAAAACTCTAAAATAAGCCCTCTTTTCTTCCATGCATAATATAATGATAAAAACAGCTACAACGCATATAAATAAGATTCTCCCAAAACCCTAATGGATATTGGACCAAGAAAATTTTGCCTATTAAATTTGCCTAATGGATATTGGACCAGGAAAAATTTGCCTATTAATAGGCCCATTATATGTTGGCATTACATAAAGCAAAAAATTTGCTTATTAATTAATCCGAAAATGAATAAAGAAAACATTGAAATAGATTGCAATAAATAAAAGGAGCCAGTAGGGGCTTGGGCCCAACATCTAACAGTCATCTCAAAGTCATAGCCCAACAATAAGCAAACAAAGTAGTTAAACTCTAAACAATGACTTTTTCACAGAGATCCCCATCTCATTTTCTATTAATTTTGGATCAAAATATCTATCTTCTTATTTGAAAGGAAAATGACAAGAGTATCATAAGGCATCCGTGTGGAGGGAGGCCAATGGGTTTCAAGTTCCAACCACCATGGGGGATTGCAAAGAGTTCAGAAAAAACCTACCACTCATTATTCCATCTATGAAAAAGTAATGAACATGGAGAAATCGCATGTTACCTTCTCCCAAGTGTGCATTAGAAAATTGAATGTTCTTCCTTTCCTAGCTAGACATCAAGGAGTAAAGAAGGTCCCGAGGGTATTTAGCAGTGCGAGTGATCTCAGGGCAGAACAACATTGACAAAATCAATGCTGGCATCCGTGTTAATCTATATTCCACAATGTTCTAAAAAACGCTAGGCACTAGTCGGGCGGTGGGGGACCTTCTAGCGCCTAGGCGTTTTTGCTTTTTTTAATTATTTTGATATTATATATAATATATATATTTTTAAACTTACTATAAATTCAAGATTATTTTACATAATCACAAATTCAAGATTAACAAGAACAAAAGCAAGCATGATATTATCTCAGATAATATCATAACATCCATAATTTTAGTACATTTCAAATCATAAATTTATGATTATCAATAATAGAATAACATCTATACACGTTCTAGTGCCTAGGCCCGCCTAGGCGGCCGTCAAACCTCGCCTAGAGGCCTGGGCCGCTTTTCTGCACCGCCTAGGACTAGGCTAGGCGGTGGGGGGCCTTCTAGCACCTAGGCGGTGCCTAGGCGGCTGCCTAGGCCACTTTTTAGAACACTGATATTCCATAAAATATTATGGGTGTGCTTCTATAATTAAGAAAACAGAACAGATATTCAGAACTTTCTTATGGGCAGGGGTAAATTAGAATAGGGTCTTCACTTAAGAATTGTTGGATATCAAAAACTTTTACACGGAATCCCCTTTTTTTGGAACGTGTTGAAGGAGTGGGCATTATTGGTGGAGAGAAAGCAATAAGTTGGGGCTTATTGGGCTTATTGGGATTAATGTTACGAGCTTCTGGGATCCAATGGGATCTTTGTCAAATTGATCATTATGAATTTTATCATGTATCTTTGCTTTGTGAAATCATTCGGTTAGTCTGCCAGCAGGTGTGCCAACCAGTCAAAGGACGATGATTGAGTATCCAAAAACTACATGGTTTCAGGTTAGATTCATGGGGGAATATGTTGCTATGATCTCCTTGGACCATGAGAATTTGTGTGCTTCGTACAATCAAAAATATATATATGAGATGGGGAACGGTGGAATCTGAGGGGACGAAAGAGGCTTTGTATAGTTGGGAAACAATCTTTGAGGGTTGAATCAAGTCTGTGATTGATTCACTTGGTAGATAGGAATGGCTAGCATGTTAATTCCTCTCTCGATCTAGGATAGAAGGTATGTTGATTGCATGGAAAGCTTCCTTTTGTGAACATTACAATGCTTGATCAGAAAACTATGATAGCTGATTTTTGTGCTCCAACGGATAGATGGAATAATGGAATGTCCTCCCGATCAGGCAAATGTTAATGACATGCAAAAAGGATAATAAGTCATTCAAACATGACCAATCCAGTCATGATTAGTTTGGTGCGGGGAAACATAAAAGGCAACAGATCTGTACCGAAGAGGCATCATAAGTCTTGAAGGGGCTAGCTCCATGTTGCCAACGATTCCCTCGAAAGGGCTTTGGAAATCAAAGGTTCACCTAAGAATGAGATATTTCTATGAAAATTAATGCATGACAAAATTCCATCAGAATTCTTACTACAAAGAAGGATAATCTAGGTAGATATTTAGTGTAATCGATGCATCAACTATGTGGAGAACCAGAAGCTATTATTACAATATACCTGTTCTGCAACTTTGTGGGCCATGGTTCTTCCAAGAATAGGGCTGCCATGGGTCTTGATGTAGTGGAGGGCCTCAAGACTTGTTCAAGAGCACATAAGGTAAGGTATGAAACGTCAAATGGGTAGTTTTTGTTTAAGTTCTTTGATGGATTTTAGAAATCTTGAAACGAGCAACTATTTTGGTGAAAATGAATTGCTCCTAAGATGGTGGCCAATATGTTAGTCGAGGGTAGTGTAAAGATAGAGAATCCTAGCCAACATTGAATGCAACATGTTGATATCCAAGATCATTGGACGATCGAGGGTTCTTGCTACTTTGTTCCTTTCCCAACTTAGCCATTGGTTGTTCGTTGGCAGCACACTGATCCAAACTCGGCCTAAGTTAATTTTGATGAATCCGTCAAGGAAGAGAATCAAGAAGTAGCTCAGGATGCGAAGGAGATGACAAGGGTAAGATTCTTGAAGTACGTATTAATCACCTATACATGTCTTAAGTTATATTTGCATGCTTGAGAGGAGTTAGGTAAGGCATAAAACAGTCACAAAGCTTCTTCAAACTACATGGAAAGTGACTTGGCTATAGAGGTGTATTGGTTAATAATGTTCAGTGGATGGCAAACTCCATAAAACCTGGTTCTACATTGCAATTTCCTCATGCTCCAGTGTGAGAAAGTTATTTCATCATTAGGGGAGCACGAGATGACAGTATTCTCTGGTTGGAGAACATCCCACAGAAGCTCAAGAGATGGAGAACCAGAATTGTGGTGGATTGTTGATGCAAGAGACATAATATTTTGGGGAAACTAGGGTTTAGAGGCTTAGAATGGATTGTGCTTTATTCTGATACAAAAGATGAGATCTGAGATCGACCAGAATTTGTAGAATGTAAGTGCTCGGAATTGCAAGACTTTTGGAGGGATGCAAGACAATGTGGATAGCCGTGCATTAAAAGGTATTTCGATCGTGGTACTATTTGAGAGTAAAATCAATGGACGAAGGATTTGCAGCTATAGAATTTATGCAGCAAAATTCTATTAAGAAAGCCTATGGCCGGCTATTGGCTGAGGGTTCGACTTGGGATCAATGTGAGTGCAAGATAGAAGCTAGGCAAGATGTAAGAGAGCTAAAAGACGAAGACAACAACAAGAAAAATGAAAGGATAGGTAGTAACTGTGCTGCACTTTACATCGTTTGCATGATGTTACAACAATAATCACCATTACGTCAAATCATGGGGAGCCAATGTCTGTTTACAAAATATCAACCATGATGTCACATCATGGAGAGCCAAGGTCTCGCACCAAGGTGAACTACAAGCAACAAAAGGAACTAGAGAAGCTTCAAGGACCCTATATATAAATTACCGGAATCTTAGACTTGTATAGGTATGCGTATCCTTAACGAATCATGATTCCTAATTGATACAATCATAAGAATCCAAAACTAATTAAAACAAGCTAAATCATCTTTTCATCCCCAGCCAAGAGGAAAACCTAGGCTTTCTAGAAGGAGTGGAGCCATGTCAGTTGGGGAAGTACTCCCAAAGGGTCCGATTAGCAAACAGGGCTCCTTTACAAATTTGGCAGTCCCGTCCAAGTGAGATAAGACTCCCATCAGGCCGGTGGACCTGATATGGTCAATTGTAGCCTAGTCGGGTCATCTGGAGTTCCGGGAGGCCTAATTGGGTTAGGCCCAAAGCAAACTAGACGACTGCTCTTTTTCTTCTTTCTTTTTTTCTTCTTTTGTTAGTGTGATGCACCAATGGGAAAGCCCTAAGAAGCACGAATACGAGATAAGGGTACGAACGATACTTGTACGGCAATACGGTAAATTCCAAACAACACATGTATGGCTATGATACGATAATTAAATATAATTATATATATATATATATGACAAAGAAACTTAAATGAATAAAGTAATTAAACAAAACATATGGAAATAGACAAATAAAAATACAATAACTATAACTCATAACATGATACTATAATAGCCAAGATATCAATTCCACATTCAAGCATTCATGATTTATTAGTCATTAATCATTATAAAGTCCAAAAAATTCAAAAGACTTGAAGCCAAAATAAATATCCATCAAGTTAATACATCATCATGTCTTGACAAACAACATTTAAAACACAAGAAAGAAACCCCAAACCACTCTTCATTTCAACCCAACTTCAAGGAGCTCACAATCATCATTAGCATCGCCATCATCAGTAAATACTATGGCCTCCAAATCCGGTACGTCGAGGGAAAGATTTACAATCTCAAGTATCCCCACACCTTCCAATTAATCAAATGTATATCCCCGACGTCCCACATCTCAGTTTCACCTTCCTTATATTGTTGACCTCTCCTTGATAGAAGGAGAAGATAGTTGTGGACGAATACCAAGTCTTCGGCTCTTATGCTTATAATATATAACTTATATGTATCACGGCCGTATCCACCAGTATCGACATGTATCCGGGTCGTATCCAAAACCGATTTTTTGTCCTTTTTTTTTTCCGATACGTTTTTACCATATCGGATACGCATCGGGTCATATCCTAGACATATCGATTTCTGATACATATCTGATATGGGTATGGGGCCTCTTCCAGAGTATTTGTGCTTCCTAAGGGAAGTCTAATAATGATGGAATAGCTTACTTCTACATTATCCCAACAAATTTATATGGAAATGGCCTATTTTGACTGGAGTATAAAAGAACTAAAAGGAAGATAAGATTCCGCATAACAAAAACCAAGTAGCTTAAACTCTTCCAAGGAAGTCAGAAGCAGATTCAACATCAAAACATAACAAAAAATGGTGGTGGCGAACCAAGATCCCATAATTAGCAAAACAGAGAACGGGAGAAAAATTAAACAGCAACAATCTAGGTTCAGATAAAACCAAATCAAATTAAACAACAATCTAGCTCTAGTCCCAAAAAGAAAGCCTTAATAGGAGAAAAACCAAGGTACAGCAATGTGATCTTTCGTGGTAGTAAGATCAGGGAGTGCCTGTCCGTTAGAGGTAGGCCAGCTAGGTTACAAATAGTTGTGAACGAAATGGAGAAGAGGGTTCCGCCAGAGCTGAGGAAGACTTGGGATATCATGGTAGTAACAGTGCCATGTGTTGGGCTATCTGGAAGGAGCACAATCAGTGGGTCTTCAAAGGGAGTACTAGCATGGAGGATGATATGCTCCGCAAAGTGAAGGCCTGCTTGCAATCAAGGAAGATTGCCCTCCAAGGAGATGTTAGAGTGCAACCGTAATAGTTCTTTGTAAATTCTTTTGATTTGCACTTTGTGAGCTTTCGTGTGTATCAATTTTCTTTTTCTAATGAACTAATAGGGATTCTCAAACTATCCCTACTCCTAGAGGGATTTCTCAAAAAAAAAAAATATTGAGCTCTACCATTTGGTATTTATAATATATACGTTTACAAGTATTTCTGGTACATCATTAAGTACATATAACAATCGCCTAATATTAAGAGATGCACAGATTTAGAGAATCATGCAAATATTAGGTGATTGCTCTGATTAGGGGTGCACACGGTTCGGTTTGGACCGATTTCGGGATGAACCAGAAACCGAATTGGTCCCAATGGTTCTCAAATATTTGGAAACAGAACCGGACCGTAGGGAGCATGGAATCGGACCGAACCGAACCATATAAAACCGGTTCAATTCGGTTCGGTTCTCCGGTTCCGCTAGTTTTCTGTGCACCCCTAGAAGTAAGCATAGGTTCATCATTGAAGCATATAGAAATTAAAAAAAAATATTAAAAAAGCGAGGATACAACAAGCAATCCCGAACTTAGATACATGATACTGTGTGGAGATCAGTATGGCCCGTTACATAATGACCCTACCTACATGTTGCATCACCCGTAATATCCGACCCATAATTGCATTATGCATGTATATGAACCGGTTCGATTCAGTTCGGATAATTGGAACCCAGAACCGGTCCCCTACGGTTCTGTACTTTGAGAACCAGAACCGAACCGATCCTGCTAGAAACCGAACCAAACCGTATGGTTCACCGGTTCCACCGGTTTTCTGTGTACCCCTAGCTCTGATTGAGAATATCTGCCGATTTGGATAATCTTGCTATTATTGACCACGAGGTGTCGGGATGAGTTGTTGGAATCTTGAATGGATATGCTAACACTCGATACTAACTACCAATCAAAACTAAACTCACAAGTGCTTGCATTGCAAGCTCAGCAGGGGTATCAAAAGCTTGAATTTAACATTCTGACCACTGTGTAAACAAAACCCAGTAAACTTCTACCCCTTTGATATATGATTCGTATTAAACTACAAAACCCATCTCCAAAAACCCGCAAGAAATTAACAGGAATGAATATAAAGTCCACCAACACACACATAGAACCCTCCCCTTACAGAAAAAAAAAAGGACTTTTCCCCAACGAAAAGGAGAATCAGAGACAACCCAGTTCCATATTTCAACATAAATCTTGAATTATAGGTCATGATCTGTTAGATACCCTCACGCCCGGGGTTCTAAGGGGAGGTCCACAGCGGGCATATTAAGCGGGTGATGGGTGCCTCCCTTACCGATGTGGGACTGTCCGTTAACACTCCCCCTCACGCCAGGGAGCACCCGGAGCAGGAGCAGGAGACGGGCTAGCTCTGATACCATGTTAGATACCCTCACGCCCCAAAACCCGGGTTGTAAGGGGAGGTCCAGAGCGGGTATATTAAGCGGGTGATGGGTGCCTCCCTTACCGATGTGGGACTATCCGTTAACATGATCAATCCCAGCAACAAGTAAAGCCCAAAATTTTCGCTTCACTACAAGAAAAAAACTGGACCTTTTCGGGAGAACTGGTCTTCGACTTCTCTTTGGCTTTGTTGGAGCAGGTGAAGACGATTCCCCTCCGATCCCTGCTCGTGAGCGATCGGGTTCGCTTGGACTCAAGGAAGAGAGAGGCTCGAAGGCGAGGGACTCCCCCTATCCTCGACAGCAAGCTATGGATCTTAGAAGACGGGAGATTGGAGGGTGGTGCTGGGGGAGACAGAGACGAGAGACGGAGGGGGAGGAGGGATAGGGGCACCATCGGTAATTTTGTTCTCCTATCTCTGCAGCAGCCAGCAGGACGAAGGCGGCGTCCAGAGGAGAGGACCGAACGGGCGGGATAAGGGAAGGAGAAGAGAGGTGTTCCCCATTTCAGCGGGATAATGATTCAGTGAAGCGGTGGTATTACCGCACTAATCGTCATATCCTACTTAAATATTCACTAAACTACATCCGATCACAACCGTCCATTGCATAGCATTCTTTTCTAGTTGATGATCTAAGTTAAATCCACTCTATCCTTCAATTGTGAAGTGAAATTTTATTCACACCCCAAAATTACTTTGTCTTACGATGTTTCCCCATTTCACATCTTCCCCACCCCCCCGCATTATCCACCACACCCCATCCTTCCTCTTCTGTGTCCCATCCCCTCTGAACCTCCATACCTATCATATTCTTGCCGGTATGTCCGTCATGGAATACGCTTGACCCCCCAACGCTTAACGTCTCCGTTACCCCGACATCGTCATCTCCAGCATCCATCTCCAACGCCTGCACACACACACACACACACACACACACACACACACACACACCTCCTCTTTTTTTCATCGTCGGAGCCATTGTTGTCGTCTCAACCCCTCCAAGTATGTGTCAGCAACATGCTGGGCGACGGGGAGGAGAAGGGGCAACAATGATAGCTCTGACGATTAAAAACAAGAAAGAGAAGGGGGGTGGGGAGGGGGAGGGGGAGACATTGACGTCGAAGATGCGTGCCGGAGGCACCATCATCAAAAGTGGAAAACGAAGGCATCAGGCGTCGAGGTCAGGGGCATGTCGTGATGAATATGCCGACGAGAAGATGATGAGCTATGAAGGTTCGAAAGGGTGGGGGTATGGAGGAGGGAGGATGGGGTGTGCTAGGAGAATGGGGTATGGATAGTGGAGGTATTCTTGCTATATATAAAAAAAGAAATGGTTTTTCATAGTAAGCCAGGATATACTTATCAATTTTTGGGTGTGAATAAAACTTGAGGGACTTAGTGAACAGTCCAATTCCGTTTAAGCCCAAGGATAGAGAATAAAAATGCCCTTCCATTTACTTCAAATTTTCATTTGCATGCCACTTACCTCTAACTAAACCTAAAACATAATCATAATCCTAAAACCTAATATCTACAGGACATGAGGTGAACCCTAAACCTATCCTAAACCTAATCCGAACCCTAAAACTTAATCAGAATCCTAAAGCCAAAAATCTACAAGCCATGGGGATGAACCCTGGAGTCCTAGATCTAATCCTAAACCTAATCTGAACCCACTCGCCATCGTCGCCTCTTGTCTTTGACTATGAGCAGCTGTGACTCGCGTCGTTGCTGCTCGTCGCGCAGTCGATGCTCGCTGTCGCCCGCTGTTTGCCGCTGTTGTCACTAACTAATTAAGAGAGAAGAGAGAAAGGGGGATGAGGCAATTTCGGATTTAAAAATAAATTTGGGACCTCCTGTAAAAGAAATCTTACGAGTGTATTGTTCATTAACCGGATATGTTGTATGGGCCTAACACCCATTTCTTTCATAGAACTTCCCTGGTCCAATTTGGTTCCCCTCATTACCGGACGTCCAGTTATCGGAGAGGAGCCGCGCCCTTTGTTCACCCACAGTAATCGTTACCCGCGATTCCAGAGGCGATGCGATGCCGGATTGAAGGCTGATCGGACCTTCGCTTCTTCGATTGCTGCCGTTGTTTCAGAAGGAAGGAGAGAGAGAGAGAGGATGGGATCGGGGGAGTGGCTAGAGAAGGCGCTGCTAGGCCTCTGCGGGAGGATGCAAACGGGGCTGGACTTGGACTCTGATCTCATCTCCGGCCTCGTCTCCTTCTGCGAGCTGGCGCCGCCGCCGGACGCCGCCGAATACCTCACGGTATGCTTATCTCCATCAGAACCAACCCCACCCTGTTCCTCACTTCAATCTAAGCATCCGTGCTTCCATGATTTCCATCTCTCCGATTGGGTTTTAGGTTTTTACCTCTGATTTTCGTTTATTGGAGGGATTTGGTATTTGGGTTTTCTGTGATTTTTTTTCTTCCCCTTCTGGGTTGTGGAATTTGTGTTGGGTTTTTGTCGAATATTTGAATGATGGTTTTTGTTTTCTGTGGTATCTTCTTTTCATGTCCTTGAGGATGTTCCCCTTAGTTCAGACATGACTGAGATTGATATACCATCCAATATAAGATTCCGGGACTGATCTGAGAAGTTGGATCAATCAAAACAGCACACAAATAAGAGAATTGGGGAGAAAGAAAAAAAGGGAATTTCAGCAATTGCTACTGAAAATCAATAGAATTTCAGAAACTAAACATTGCTGGAGATATTATTTTCCGTCAAAAGGTGAAATTAAACTACTATTTACTGTCCTTTTATAGTGACTATATCCTTCTCCTTCAACCCAAGAAATTAAAATAAAAAAAAATAAAAGTCCAACTTGAAGGATGAGTTTCACTTCTTTTTTCTTTGATTGCACCTTTTCCAATTCTTTTCTTATTTTTCTTGATCTTTCTAGGTAATTTTGGGCTTTCATCACCTGATATGTACCTAGGACTGGCAGCGGTGCGGTTTAAAACCTAAAACCATTGGTTTGCCAAAATATAAAACCGTTGCAGTGCGGTTTCGGTTTTTAGTTTCGGTGTAGCGGTGCGGTTTCGGTTTTGACCAAAACCGCATAAAACCATACCGTTTAGGCCATTATAATAATAAACCGCGGTGCACTGCAACACACCGCACCGCATGGTGCGGTTTTGGTTTTACATAATGGTACACCGTGGCGGTTCGGTGTTGCAGTGCGGTTTCGGTGTGGCGGTTCGGTGTTGCGGTGCGGTTTCGGTTTTGCCCAAAACCGCACCATTACCATCCCTATATGTACCAAACTATTAAAGAAAGATCTTGAAGAAGTTGGAGAGGAGAGATGAGAAGAAGAGGGCAAAAATGGGGAAGATGATGAAGAAAATTAAGAAATTGAGTAGAGAGAAAAAATAATGAGCATAATAGTATAGAGAAGGAATGTTTAAAACAACAATCGATGCTTTATTCATTACCACCCAATGGTTTATATAACATCAAGTACACATCCATCCAGCCTACACCCTTGCAACGTCACAACAGTTAACATAACTCCTATAACCCACACAACATAGCCACCCTACAACCTCGCGATAACCAACTCCTTACAACCAAACCACATAACTTATACAACACACTCTTACAACCATCCTGCACATGTCTAGTTACATATTGATGCAGGCTCCGATAAGGGGCGCTACAATCTTAAGCTCTTTAGGGTTTTCCTTTGGTCAATAACTAAGATTTAATTGTCAATATAGCGTCGTACGACTCAAAATGACAGCAAACATAAACTATCTCACGCAGTACTAAGAGTCTATGCAGTCAACATAAAGCAGGTTTAAGATTTAACAATAAAAGATGCAATATTATCACTAAGACAAATTTCAGCATATAATAATAATAATCACAGCAATAGATGTCAAATTCTAAAGAGAGGCTTGCATCAAATTTTCAATAGAAAATAGGCTAAATATGATTACTAGGGTTACCGACAGACTAAAGATAGCAAATATGATGATTAAGCATATATTCAGGCTTCAACTAGCGATGAACGGGAGGATTACGGCTGCAATGCGGAGCAGAGGCAATGAAAACAAAATGGAAATGATGCGGATGCGAAGGAAAAATAAAATAAAGGATAGATAATGCTTGGGGTTTCCCACCGTGGATCGATGCGAGGATGCGCCGATGATCCCGCACACGGAGCAAGGCCGGACGTCGGGAGAAGTCGGATCCTTCGGAAAAACAAAACCAAAGCCTTCGCAAGACAAAGTCGCGGATGCGGCGAGGGTCGGGGACACGCGTCTCTCCCGGAAGCTCTCACGAAGAGGCACAAATTTCAGCAAACATCAAATATGAACTCTTCTTCTTTCTTCATCTTTTTGTAGGGCTAGGGTTTTCTTTTGGATAGCCAAGATCACAGGGAAATAGGGGGGAATGGTGGGGATTCAATGTGCCAAGAAAGGAAAGGAAGAGAGAGAGAAACAAGGGGAAGAAGAGAGAGAGAAGAGAGGGGACGGAAGCAAGGGCCGGGTGGCTTTTCCGCGCGGACAAGGGGGGGTCGGGCGGATGGTTCACGGGAAAAGGGAGAGAGAGAGGGGAGCGGCACTCAATGGGAAGCCCTATTGGGCTTAAGATAAGCCCATTTAGCCCCTAATTGAAGCCCAATTGATGCCATGTCATCAAATTTAATATATTTTGCTATCTAACCGTCGGTTTCGAGACCTAATCTCGTCCGTCGGTACCCCGCAAACACACACCCAGATTTTATTAAGATAATGCAGAAAACTCATCCGAGAAGACCCGGATTCAATCCGAAAAGCCCTCGGATGAGATTATGGACATCCCCCATGAATTTGGCAAGAACATAAATAGTACTAAGTGCAGAAATTAGGTCAAAAACATAGAAAATGGTCAAAAACTGAAATAAACGGCTAACAAGTTCCATATGGATAATGTCCTCCAAGCATAAAATAAAAACGACTGGAAATAAAGGTCTCTGGCGATGAACTGAAGATGCGGCGATGATCTGATGATACTGATCATGCTGCATCAACTCCCCCGGACTAGAAAGAACTCGACTCCGTCGAGTGGACGTCCAGCTGCTGTACGAGGTCGGGTCGCTGTGCTCGCAACTGTCGCTCGTCCACCCAGGTACAGTCTGACAGTGGCCTGCCTACCCACCGAACTAGGAACCGTCGGAAAACACCGCGGCGGGTAGCAAGCTCTCTGACGTCAACTATCTCCTATATCTGCTCTGTCTCGTCTCGCTGTGCATCTGAAAAAGGAATCTGTGGCGCTGAAGGCGTATCTGACCGGTCTCCGTGGAAAGGGAACAACTCTGAGATGTTGAAGATCGGCGATGTCAGCATATCATCTGGTAAATCCAGCAGGTAAGCATTGGGTCTCAACGCTCGGAGAACGCGGAAGGGCCCAAACTTCCTCTAGCTCAGCTTCCCATAAGAACCTGTGGGAAACCGCTCTCTGCGAAAGTAAACGAGGACCCAGTCCCCTGGCTGAAATGTGCTCTCGCGCCTGTGTAAATCTGCGCTTGCCTTATACCTGGCATTGCTTTCCCTCAGTTTCTCAAGCGACTCTCGCTGTACGGTCTTGATGTGTTCAAGGAATTCATCAGCATCAGTACTTGCAGGACCTGTAGGCGGTAAGGCAGTTCTATCCAGGAAATGGGGAATAACATAGCCATAGACGATTTCAAAAGGAGTTTTACTTACTGAGCGATTAATTGAACTATTATATGCGAATTCAGCTTGTGGTAAAACTACATCCCACTGTTTCGGTCTTTCACCAGCTAGACATCGAAGCATATCCCCAAGGCTACGGTTGACAACTTCCGTTTGTCTATCAGTTTGAGGGTGATACGCGCTACTGTATTGAAGTTTAGTTCCTAGCTTTGACCAAAGAGTACGCCAAAAGTGGCTTAAAAATCTAGTGTCCCTATCAGATGTGAATGACCGTGGAATGCCATGCAGACGAACAACTTCCCTAAAGAATAACTCAGCTACATGAGATGCATCAGAAGTTTTCCTACATGGTATGAAATGTGTCATTTTATAAAATCGGTTTACTACCACAAAGATTAAATCGACGCGCTGAAGTGTTCGAGGTGGACCCACAATGAAATCCATGGTGATGTCCTCCCAAGGACGAGCAGGGATTGGTAAGGAATATAAAGACCTGTGTTCTGCTTCTTGCCTTTGAACATTTGACAGGTTCGACATCGTTGCACAAACTTGACGACATCTTTCCTTAAGTGAGGCCAAAAGTAGCGTCTCTCCACTGAATCAATAGTTTTGGTTTGGCCAAAATGACCTCCCAAATTACTTCCGTGCAATTCGTGGATTAACGTATCTCTAAACGATTCATTAGGATTTTCCTCGGAGACGGTCCCTTCATGGGTGTTCTGAACAAGACTCTCGCGAAGGGAACTCTCAGGGATGCACAGGCGGATTCCACGGAACAAGAATCCCTCTTGGATGATATAGGATGCCGTGGGATCAGTGCCCGTTTCCTGACAGGATTCCCAGATGGGACCGAAGTACGGATCAGTCACGTACATTGATTTCAGAGCATCAAAAGAAACAACGACGGGCTGTAAAGTGACTAGCATCAGGCCTCGTCGACTCAAAGCGTCAGCAGCTTTATTCAGGGCTTCAGCCTTATATCTGAGGTTGAACGTGTACTCTTGCAAGAAATTTGACCACTTAGCATGACGTTGGTTCAAGCTACGCTGAGACTTCAGATAACGAAGCGCTTCGTGGTCAGAGTTGAGCACAAATTCTCGCTGGATCAAGTAATGCCTCCAGTGCTTGAGGGCTTGAACAACCGCGTAACACTCAATGTCGTATGTCGAGTAATTCAAACGCGCGACGTTCAGCTTCTCGCTGAAGAATGCGACGGGACATCCCTCTTGACTAAGGACTGCTCCTATTCCGATGTGAGAGGCATCACAATCAATCTCAAAGACCTTTTCAAAGTTCGGGAGTGCCAAAACTGGAGCACTCATCATCTTGGTCTTGATGAGGTCGAAACTCGCTTCAACTTCGGGGGTCCAAAGGAAACCACCCTTCTTCATACAGTTCGTGAGAGGTGCAATGACGGAACTAAAGTTCTTAATGAATCTGCGATAAAAGGACGCTAAACCATGGAACCGTCGCACATCACTAACGTTCTTTGGAACGGGCCATGATTTGATGGCTTCGACCTTCTCTGGATCGACCCGTATCCCTTCGGAGCACACGATGTAGCCTAGAAAGTTCAAGCTGTTTGTCAGAAAGGTGCACTTCTACAGATGGATGTACAGCTTATCTTTCCTTAGCGTTTTCAGGACTTCTCGCAAGTGCTCGACATGTTGTTCAGATGTCGTACTATAGATAAGGATGTCATCAAAGTATACGACAACGAACTTTCCTATGAATGGTCTGAGCACCTGATTCATAAACCTCATAAAGGTACTTGGTGCATTCGATAGACCAAATAGCATTACTAGCCATTCATACAGTCCTTCTCGGGTTTTAAATGCAGTCTTCCATTCGTCACCGGGTCGTACGCGGATCTGATGATAACCGCTACTAAGATCAATTTTCGAAAAGATTTTCGTGCCATGTAGCATGTCAAGCATATCATCCAATCGGGGAATCGGAAATCTATACTTGACAGTTATTCGATTAATGGCACGGCAATCTATGCACATTCTCCATGTCCCATCATTCTTGGGAGTTAGGAGTGCCGGTACTGCGCATGGACTCATGCTTTCTTGGATTAGTCTCTTTTGCAGTAACTCGGTAACCTGTCGACGCATCTCCTCATATTCAGACGGACTCATTCGGTAGTGAGGAAGGTGTGGTAAAGTCGCTCCCGGGACTAAATCAACGCAATGTTGGATATCCCGAAGAGGTGGAAGTCCTTCAGGGAGTTCCTCTGGGATGAGATCATTGAAGTATTCAAGTAGGACTCGAATCTCATGAGGAATGCTAGGGCCTCAGTGGCCTCTTTTGCAACTAGGAAAACGACGGAGCGAGATTCTCTAAGCTCGTCCTCGAAACGAGCTTGCGTCAGCAGTGCTGGTAGGGCTTTCGGTTTCTCTTTTGGTAATTTCGGAGTGACGTGTGGGGGCGTCGGCTCACTAGAAATTGGTTTCAGTGGCTCCCTCTGAGGCACTAAGGTGATATTATAGTTATCTTTGCAGAAGGAGTAAGTGTTCTTTTCCCCATCATGCTTTGTCTTTCTGTCGTACTGCCACGGGCGGCCCAACAGAATGTGACAAATGCCCAAGGGCGCCACGTCACACCAAACGGCGTCCTTATACATTTTACCAATGGTGTACTCGACTAGGCATCGCTCTTTAATAGCGACATCTGACCATTTCTTAAACCAAGACAAGTTATATGGTTTGACCAACTTTTCCGTCTTGAGCCCTAACTTGTCAACCATGATCTGGGCGACTAAGTTCTCGGTACTACCACTGTCTATGATGAGGACACAATGCCTCCCTTTTGAGGTACAAGTGGTGTGGAAGATGTTCCTTCTAAGCCAACGATCTGGTTCAGGGGCTTTAGGTGTTGACAAAACACGGTGCATGACTAGTGCATGTGTGGCCTCGTCAGCTTCAGCGATGACATCATGTGTGTCATCATCTTCCTGATAGTCAGCTTCTCTAGGATCATCATCATGCTCTTCTTCAGCCATGTTGTTTAGGGTTTCCTCAGTCGGCTCTTCACTTCCTGTCAAATGAGTCTGAGGTCTCATTTTTGGGCATTAAGCAATGAGATGTCCTACTTCTCCACACTCGAAGCATTTGTAAGTCGCTCCGGGTGGTCGACTTCCTAGCGCACCTCGCTCACGACTTGATTGTTCAGCCCGACCAGGGGGTTGATTGGTTCTTGATGGAGCTGTGCTCGGAGTGGGAACAGGTGGGGTGACCCTGGTAGGAGGTGCTCCTCTTCCAGCTGAAGGGGCACCTGGGGGTACTCTAGGGGCAACTTCTCTCCTAAGGGCTCGTTGTTGGATCTTCTCGGCCTTGAGAGCTTGCCTAGATGCTTCCATCACAGTGAGGATGATCTGCATTGCTAGCGCATCCTGAATTTGATAGCGCAATCCTGAGACGTAGCGTGCAGCTTTCTGTTCATCGTCTTCGGGGATGGCGTTACGAATGATCAGGATGTCAAACTCTTCAGTGTACTCCTGTACGCTTCGATTGCCTTGTTTCAGGCTAAGCAACCTCTGGTACAGAGAGGTACGGTAGTCAGGAGGAAGGTACTTCAATCGCATCTTGTCACGCATTTTGGTCCACGTTGCGACCTTTTGTTTTCCTTTCCTAAGGCGACTTGTGTGCAACTCTCGCCACCAAACCAAAGCGGCTATTTTCAGTTTCGTGGCCATGAGTTTGACTTTTCGATCGTCAGGGAGATCTTTCCATTCAAAGAAGTGCTCGACACTTTCTATCCAGTCAAGGAATGCGTCAGCATCATGGCTTTCCCTAAAATCATCGATGTCAACTCGGACTCCATAACCTTGGGATCTCTCAAGGGCTCGCACAAGGCGCTCTTCCATGCCGTGCTGATCACGCGCATGCTGCTCTCTAGGGTTTCTGGGACGACCGAACTGAACGTACTCTCGTTCGAAGTCTATGTCGGACTCGTCCAACTCAGCTTCAGACTCAGGGGGCAAATCAAGATAGTCAGCCCGATTTCGCTCTTGCGGTTGGTATCGTTGTGATTATGAGGTAAGGCTTGGTTCTGGTTCTGAGGTGGGGCTGGAACCGGATTTCGATTTAAGCCATGGCGTTGGTCTTGCTCATCGACCCTATGAACCTCGGCATTTGGATTGGCTTCTGTCCCTCCCGGGTCCTCTTCGACCGGTCGGGTCTGAGGGTTGATGCCTCTATCTTGTAAAAGAAGCCCTAGCCTATCCGTGATCTCTTGCAACAAGGTTGCATGTCGATTCAAAGTATTTTGGGTCGCTTCTTGCCAAGCACCACGAGGTTGTGGTCCTCGAGGAAAACGTCCCCGATTCCGGGCATCCCGGTGCAGATGGGTACGATTAGCCATGGATTATGAGATATGCAAAGGATTATGCAATTGCAGATGTTTCACACGATGCAATCCTAACACTAGATGCAATTTCAAGCACGCAAGATTATGCGCTATACAAAATCAGCAAAGAAGAAGATGGGGGTTTGCTGAATTTCAGCACTCAAAAGAAACCCGAACAGGTTCTTTCGAGCTCTGATACCAACTTGATGCAGGCTCCGATAAGGGGCGCTACAATCTTAAGCTCTTTAGGGTTTCCCTTTGGTCAATAACTAAGATTTAATTGTCAATATAGCGTCGTACGACTCAAAAGGACAACAAACATAAACTATCTCATGCAATACTATGAGTCTATGCAGTCAACATAAAACAGGTTTAAGATTTAACAATAAAAGATGCAATATTATCACTAAGACAAATTTCATCATATAATAATAATAATCACAGCAATAGATGTCAAATTCTAAAGAGAGGCTTGCATCAGATTTTCAATAAAAAATAGGCTAAATATGATTGCTAGGGTTACCGACAGACTAAAGATAGCAAATATGATGATTAAGCATATATTCGGGCTTCAACTAGGGATGAACGGGAGGATTACGGCTGCGATGCGGAGCGGAGGCAATGAAAACAAAATGAAAATGATGCGGATGCGAAGGGAAAATAAAATAAATGATAGATAATGCCTGGGGTTTCCCGCCGTGGGTTGATGCGAGGATGCGCCGATGATCCCGCACACGGAGCAAGACCGGATGTCGGGAGAAGCCGGATCCTTCGGAAAAAACAAAACCAAAGCCTTCGCGAGGCGAAGTCGCGGGTCGGGGACACGCGTCTCTCCCGGAAGCTCTCACGAAGAGGCACAAATTTCAGCAAACATCAAATCTGAACTCTTCTTCTTTCTTCATCTTTTTGTAGGGCTAGGGTTTTCTTTTGGATGGCCAAGATCACAGGAAAATAGGGGGGAATGGTGGGGATTCAATGTGCCAAGAAAGGAAAGGAAAAGAGAGAAACAAGGGGAAGAAGAGAGAGAGAAGAGAGGGGACGGAAGCAAGGGCCGGGTGGCTTTTCCGTGCGGACAAGGGGGGGGGGGGGGGGTCGGGCGGATGGTTCACGGGAAAAGGGAGAGAGAGGGGAGCGGCACTCAATGGGAAGCCCTATTGGGCTTAAGATAAGCCCATTTAGCCCCTAATTGAAGCCCAATTGATGCCATGTCATCAAATTTAATATATTTTGCTATCTAACCGTCGGTTTCGAGACCTAATCTCGTCCGTCGGTACCCCGCAAACACACACACCCAGATTTTATTAAGATAATGCAGAAAACTCATCCGAGAAGACCCGGATTCAATCCGAAAAGCCCTCGGATGATATCATGGACATCCCCCATGAATTGAGCAAGAACATAAATAGTACTAAGTGCAGAAATTAGGCCAAAAACATAGAAAATGGCCAAAAACTGAAATAAACGGCTAACAAGTTCCATATGGATAATGTCCTCCAAGCATAAAATAAAAACGACTGGAAATAAAGGTCTCTGGCGATGAACTGAAGATGCGGCGATGATCTGATGATGCTGATCATGCTGCATCACATATCATCACCATGTATGGCTAATTGTTTTAAGAGGAAAATGAGGGGCCAAATTTGTTTCTTCTTGGGGAGGAGACAAAAAAGAAGACGAATCAAACCCCCACCTCCCACATAATAGGAATCCGATCTCTCCTTGACCTATGGTGGGCTCCATGGGTTATGCATGGATTGTCCTTCTCTCCAAGTGGAGAGAACAGTTTGCCCATCTTTCCTTTTGTTTACAAACTCTTGTGAAAAAGGAAAAAAAAAAAAAGAGATGTTAAGCCACACAGGATGATGTGGCAGCACCGTTTATAAAACCTCATAGAAATTTTCAGGCTAGACCCATCTATCTTGAAATTATAAGAACGTCCATTCAAGGGCCAATTTAATTTATAATGCATTTAACTAATTCATCGTTATGGTATTACTAGTCATTTAAGTTAGTTATTGGATGACAACCACGGGTTTGGAATTGAAGCATAACGACGATTCAATGGTGCTCCTGCATCGATCCTCATGGGTTAGAGAGATCTCGGTTTTGACTAGAAAACCGGCAGATACTTTGCCTGAAAACCTAGATCCACCTTCACGAGTTTATCTTCCGCCAACCAATTGTTGATTCTAGCAAAATTTCCTTGCCACTTCGTAAGAAATTGGCATCATGAGATTTCACACATGTCTAGAACTTGATCATTGTCATTTATCTAACTTAGCATGCAAACAACATGTTGGTTCAATTGTAATTTGTAAAAACTAGGCTTTTTGCTAGGCTTAAGGTTGTCATGTGCACTTGCTCATGGCTCCGGTTACTCTCAGTAATTTATGAAAAAGAGAGTTACTTTCTATCCTTCCCTAGAGAATGTTCTACATAAGCATGGGCAAGGAATACATTCTCATCGGGTATATCTTGGCATCATAAACCTCTGTGATGTCGACTAACTCGAGTTTTTTTTTCTCCACTTTCCTGATGATGCCGTAGTGCTTCGCAAATAAATGAGAAGATTTGATTAATTTATGATTAGAGTTCACCCTCTTTTGTGGATGCATAGGTATCTTCTTTTCTTGTTTTGAAATGAATAAATGTTGGATCCGTGGACCAGATTTGGATCGTAAAGCAAGGGATGACCAATAATGATATAGCATGTGTCCAACTCCACCACATCACACCACACCTCATTTCCATTCCCATGTCGAACTTGACTAAGCAACATTATGTAATGTCTATGTATGTACCTTTGCAAACCATGTCACCGGAGGCAAGTGGATGTGAATCTGTAAGAAGTTTAAGCTTCTTCACGGCTTCTTTGAAACCATATTCTTACTGCTTCCGCCATCTATGATCATATCCTATGCTTTTCCACCGCACAAAACTCGTGCTCAGGAGATAACTTTTTTCTTTTCAATCATCCTTTTCCTGGGCTTTCGTTAATTTCAAAATATACCTTATCACCAAGCTCTCACACTGGACAAGCATATCCTCTGCGCCATAAAATTATAGTTATTTCTCTATCTCCTCTTCTCTCCCGTCATTCTCGGAAAACGGTGGAACGCTGCATCCAAGCCTTTGCCTAGGGATAGGGTGGTGCTTCCTTAGTCTCGATGGAGACTCTACACATATCGGGAAAGTGAGAACAGTAGAGGGAGTGAGAAGAGAAAGGGATATAATACAAGAGGAAGGTGTCACAACTACCAACCTCTTAATAAATAGTTCTAGATTGGGCTCCCGTCCTGTGACTTCCCCCAGACCTATTGAAGTGTGCTGTTAGATGTATACTCCAGAAGAGAACATAGCATGATCATTCCATATGAAACGCTGCATTCACTTCGACCCTTGTGCCCTAAATTTTAGTATCATTTGATGGGTTTGGCAATTTAGATTGATGGTATATTGGCTCATTGTGCTATTTTATTTTCCTATTATTATTAGTCAAGAGCTGATGTCTTAGGCTCTTAGCACAGTGTTTTCTTCTTTTATTTTATGATCACCTTTTATTTTAATTGCATTTATTTTCTGCTGTCTTTTTTCTACTTCCATCATATTTGATGATTCTCCAATCCATAGAGTTCCATTTATTGACTTGTGTACTAATCAGATTGTGAAATTCCTTTACTCTCGGGTGAACGAGACACTTTTCACTTGCTGGTCTGTCTATTACTCTGCCTTTCTTGGCTTGCTTTACTAGATTTAATGTGTATCACTTTGATGCGTCTTCTGCTTCGTTATTCGCTTGTTTGATTTTGATGGCTTCAGTTGGTGGCACTGCCTGTGGGGTCAATAGTTCTTGGGGTTCAGCTCGTCTGCTCCATGTATTTTTTAGCTCTGTTTTTGGATTTTCAATCTTTTTTTTTTACGTTTGCTCAATTTTTTTTTGTTGTGATATGTTCTGGCTAAAATTATCTTCCAATCAATCAGATACAACTAACTTGCTAACTACATAAATTTCAGCCTAGACATATTTGACCTTCAATCCTTAGTATATTATAGCTCACGTTTGCTGTAAATTATGTGATGTGATGCTGCAGAATATCATAGGACTGGAAGCTGGGCAGGATATAATACAAGAATATTTGCATAAGCGAGGCTACGTGGATTCCTACAAAAACCCTGCAGATGTACAAATGTCAAAGTTTCAACCCTACATGAAGCCACCTGCGGATGAAGGTGCCATTATTTCCGCCAAGAAACAGACAAGACCCCCAAAAGAAGCAGCTACATCCATTACCCAGAACACCAAGAATCAAACAGAGAATGCAGAGGCCAGAAGCATTCCTAGGGGAAATCCCAGTATCCCCAAAAAGAAAAAGGCTGGAAAGGCCATCTCTCTTGCTGAAGCTGCAAAAGGGTCGGTTGTTTTCCAGCAGGGGAAGCCGTGTTCATGCCAAGCTCGCCGGCACAAACTCGTGAGCAACTGCTTATCTTGTGGCAAGATAGTTTGTGAACAGGAAGGCGAGGGTCCATGCAGTTTCTGTGGTTCACTTGTGTTGAGAGAAGGCAGTACATATGCCGGACTAGATGAGCTGGCAGTTCCTCATTCTGATGCAGAAGCTGTAGCTGAAGCATATGCAAAAAGGCTTGTAGAATATGATCGAAATTCTGCAGCAAGGACTAAGGTTATCGATGACCAGAGTGACTATTACGAGATAGAAGGAAATAGCTGGCTGTCTGCAGAGGTATTTATACTTTTGCACTCAGATTATATCTTTTGTTAACACTGGATCAAGGTTTGGCTTTCATCATTGACCTTCAGCTCAAAATTGGCTTAGTTGGAAACATTGTTTGATATTGCTGTAAGATGTACTATACTTTTGTTATCTGTGGAACTTTGTGGAAAGGAAATTACATTTTGCACTTCATTTAGTCCTATATTTTAGCCTATAGGAAAGGGAAAGGTAGTTCAAGGTGCGTTTCGCATTGGTTTTGGACACCTAGTTTTGGGTCAAAACCGGTTCCACTTGCCTAACTAGTTTTGACACAAGCTTTTGAGTGCATTTGGGATCCGGTCAGAAAATTAGTTTTCCAAAACCAAAACCTGAAAATCACCAAAACCCAATTTTCTGCTTTTGGGGTTCTTGAGACAGTGAGGCAAAACGGTAATTAAGGGAGAATATTGTGAATAGATTCAATAGAGTATGTGTTATAGAAAAAAACTATGAAACACAAACATGCGTACGGCGACACGACATGATATGGACACGTCAAAATGACATTTTCTCAAAGAGGCAAGACATGACACGGCTAGAACATCTCAATTAATATATAATTTTATATAAATAATATATAATATAGGAATACTATATACTTATATAGACATGCTTACTAAAATGCATGTAAATACATTTCTAATTGCTTGTATAAAACATATCACAAATATAACTATATAAGATGACATAACCATTCATAACATTTAATTAATTAAGGGTAAATGTTAAATACTAAAGTGCATCATCCAACATATCATACTAAGACGAGTACTAGACAACCAACCAAAAGAAACCAACATCCAACAAAAATACAAAATATAAAGATAATGTCATAATTCCTCTTCCATTCACATTGCACCCCCCAATACCCAAATAAAAAAATATATTCAATTTACCCCAACAACGATGGTGTCCTCTCCGATATTTACGTCGTCTTCGCCTTCGCATTAACCTTCATCCATGAAGAGCATCGCCTCTAAATCGGAGTGAAAGATCTGCAACCTCTAGAACTCCAATGTCCCCGAGAGAGTCGAATGCACTCCTCCAATGTCCCACATCTTTGTCTCTCCCTCCAAATATTGCAAGCTTCTTCTTAATAGAAAATGAATGTTGTAGTGAACAAAGACAAGATGCTCGGCACGTTTGGGAGTCATCTTATTCCTCATTGAATTAATAAAAGAATAAGTGCTCCAATTCCTCTTACAACACGAAGATGAAGAAGGTGGTTTGGGAAATTTGAAAGTCAAACTTTGAAGTGTGGGCGTAGAATCCCCATGCACAACCCACCAAATCTTAGGTTCCATGTCTCCTCTATTGTGTAAAGAATCATACTCCATAAATTCTTTCAAAGCCGCCGAGAACTTTGCAAACTCTATATTCAACATCTGATGCTCATCCGGACTTGCAAAGTAGCTTCTAATACATTTGTTCCTTTCGGCTGAGATATCCACGGCTATATGAAAAGCTACACGATTTGAATCCCCTTCAAGCCACTCCTTGCTTATAGTACCTAGAGAACGCCAAAGATAATTTATCTAAACTAATTTGAATCATTGAATGATGCTAACAAAAATAGAATAGAGAATTAGAAAATAGAGAGTTTAGCTTGGATTCAATGAGTGTGCTAAGCAATGAAGTTGAGTAGTGCTTTTGTTCCACCTATCAACCAAAATATCATGGACCACTTTATAAAAACTTGATTCTTCTCCTTTTTTTTTTATCATACCGATATATAGCCGTCTTGGCCTTCTCAATCATCGTGTCCCACATATCATACACTAGATGTAGAGACGGTTTGTCCATATCGGCAAGTTGGCAACTCTCAACATGTCATAGATGGGCTCTGTGAAGGATATTATATAATTTATCTTATCCCACCACAAGTCATCTAGCATCTTATGTTTCACAAATTGAGCTTTTCCCGTATCATCTTCTCTATATAATTCTCATTGATCACTAATCACCATATTTTGGAGACTGCGCTTTATGACTGTAAACCTCTTGAGCATGATAACCACAAAAGCGAAGCTGTTGGCAATTGCGAGTATCTTCAATTTCACAAATTCATTGAACATTGCTAGGCTCATAGAATGGTTTATAATAAAATTCTTGATGACACTTGCATCCCTGGCAATGGTAGTTATCCAACTACATTCTTCATACATGATCGCATTGGCTTTCGTATTCTTCGCTGCACATATGTTCTTTAATGCAAGGTTGAGAGTATGGATCACACGTGGAATCTAAAAGATGCGGGGCCATTGTACTTCTAGAAGCATCCTCGCCGCCTTACATACTGGGGCATTATCCGTGATAACTTGTACCACTTTGAGGTCCAACTTCTATAATAGTCTCCTTGATTAAATTAGATATGTAGAACTTATCCTTGAACTATTCCTCGCAATTGATAGTTTTCAAGAACATAGACCCGGACTCCGTCACCGCCATGAAGTTAAGAGGCCTTCTTTGAGCGTCCGTCGAACCATTACAAACAATTGTCATTCCATTCACCTTCCAAGTGGTCTTGATTGGTTCTAACAACTCCTCAATATTTGCCCGCTCCTTTTGAAGTAAAGTGGTTCTCAACATATCGATTCATACCTCGGAGGTACAAAACCATTTATCGTGTGGGTGTGATTAGTAGCAAATGTATAATAACTCACATAAGACGGATTCCTTACAAGATGAAATGGTAATCCCCCAGATTAAAACATTATTGCAATCTCCGCTCGCAATTGATCTCAAAACTCAATGTTATATGATTTTTCCAAAGCGAAGCTACCGGTAGTCTTCCTCTTCCTTAGCTTGAAACCCTCTTGCCTAAGTGACGTGATGCCTAGGGCCCCCGTTCCCGTACTTGCACCCGAAGATCAAGTAGAAGCGGAAGATGACAAAGAGACTTGCTTGGGCAACATATTCTTCGCCTGCAACTCGGCTTGTTCAATAAACCTATTCATATTTTGAATTTGTTGGGACATAACTTTCGCACATCCCCTTATTCCATGATCGAGTATCTTCAACAAATGAGCCTTCACTTTAGAATAAGAACCCTTGAACTGTATTTGACATAAGGTGCACCAAAAGTTACATTTTCTCCTCCTCCCTTCTTTTTTACTAACTTTGTCACAAACCATCAAAGAGGCTTTCTCGGATCTTCATCTTGGGAATTATGAATACTACCACCGACACCGGTAGAAGCAAAACTCCCTTGGTCCATTTTCCTGATGTAATTGTTAATCAAACATAACAATTAATAAACAAATAATACATTACACATGCAACACAATCCTTTAGAGGCATACAAAATACTAGGCAAAGTGACACAATCAAGGAAACACTTAAGAAAATAAATGATAGGGAGGAGGATAGGGAAGAGGAAAGATCCTATTATCCTAGCATTTTGGCACATTGATGCAATGATGGATGGTGTTCGCCTATGATAATGCTAAGTATCTGCATTAATTTCATGATAGAAGCAAGCTAGGGTTTCATGGGATATTGGGATGCAAAAAATAATGATTGAGCGCAAACTAAAGAATTTATGGAAACATTTCTCACATCTACACCGAGCTATATACAAAAGAAAGTTGTACTATCTCATCAACAATGGTGAGTGGATGGCTCATCTACATGTCAAGATTTGAGATGGGCTTCTACAAGCGGTAGAAGGCAGCGTCAAGTGTTATGAGATCAAAATATACCTCTAATAACGAAACTAATCGGAGACGATCAGAGGAGGTGGCTGGCAGTCACTGGAGCTCTTTGGCAGTGTCTTTATTGCTGACAAAGACATACACAAAGTAACAAACCAATACATTCAATTCTTGAAGTTGAAGATTATAGAGCAAAGTTCAATTGATTGATGTTTTTTTACCTTACCCCCCAATTAATAGGGCTAATTAAAAAAAATGTTCTAAAAAGCGCTAGGCACTAGTCGGGTGGTGGGGGACCTTCTAGCGCCTAGGCGTTTTTGCATTTTTTAATTATTTTTATTATTATTTTGATATTATATATAATATATTTTTTTAACTTACTATAAATTCAAGATTATCCCAACTATTATTTTAAAGAGCATGTATCATTTACATAACCATAAACTCAAGATTAATAAGAACAAAAGCAAGCATGATATTATCTCAGATTATATCATAATTCATAATAACCATAATATTAGTACATTCCAAACCATAAATTTATAATTACCAATAATAAAATAACATCTATACACGTTCTAGTGCCTAGGCCCACCTAGGAGGCCACCTAGCCTCTTCTAGAGGCCTGTGCCGCTTTTCTGCACCGCCTAGGACTAGACTGGGCGGTGGGGGGCCTTCTAGCGCCTAGGCGGCCGCCTAGGCCGCTTTTTAGAACACTATTAAAAAATACCCCCTCTAACCTTAACTGAAGTGGAATCCTAAACTGAGAGGATGAGGAACCCTAAACTGAGAGAGAGAGAGAGAGAGAGAGAGTACCTGACTGCGGCTGCAGCGAGAGAGGAAGAGACGGTGTTGGGCTTCTCTTGCAGGCATCGGTGGTTCACTCGTAGGCGTCGAGCGTATCAATCGTGCAAGGCTGTGGAGGGTTATCGGGTTAGGGTAGCGGAGGTTATCGGATTAGGGCTGTAAAGGGTTATGGATTATTTTCCAAAAATGAACCCCCCGCCCCGGTAGGTACTGATTAGCGACCTCTACTTCACTTTATTTGAGGTAGAAAACGATGTGCTATTTTGTGTGGTAAAATTAGCTTGGTCTTTTTGTGTGGTTGTTTGTGTATGTGTGTATGTGGGTGGGTGGGGTCTTCTTGGAGTGTAAGTTAGGAAATACATACTTTTGCGCTTACTAGGCTTAACCCAGAAAGATGGGATAAGGTTTTGTTTTGATGCTTATGTATGTTGCTGCTAATAAACTGTTTTTGTCTGGAATTGAACTGTATGTCATTTCAAGTCCTTGGTTCATAAAATTGTTATTGTCTGCAATTGAGCAGTATGTCATTTCAAGTCCTTGGTTCATAACGAAAACAAAACCAACAAGCATTCCAACTTCCAAGCCATATCCTTTTTTCTCTCACTAGAATTGGGATATCCATGCCTTCATAAATTCTTCTTGGACTTCAGCAATGATTCTAGTCGGTGATTTCTTGATCCTGCAAAGATGGTTTGACCTTTGGCTAACTGTTTGTGTTTCAGGAGAAGGATGTTTTAAAGAAGAAACAAAATGAGATTGAAGAAGCTGACGAAGCCCGAAGACGGAAGCAACTGATTGTGACATTTGATTTGCTTGGCCGCAAGGTTTGGATCCTACGACCATTTTTGAAACGGTTGCTCAGTCATACAATAATCTATCTATAAATACTTATAAAGCCGTGGCTTTTGGTTCCACGTACGCCCCCCCCCCCCCCCCCCCCCCCCTCTCTCTCTCTCTCTCTCTCTCTAAATTTTATTTTTATGATTAACCCTCTGTGCGATCCGATTGAGCGGCATCACAACCGTCCGTGCGTTGCACGGCATTACTGGATTAATACTGGTGCAAATATTCAATGGATGTCCCACTTCTGTCCAGTTCCCAATCTGTATAAACTACAGTCAGGCCTGTTTGCGTCAGTGTTATAGGATTTTGGGACCAATCTGAACTAAAATCTGAGCCCAACCCCAATGCAGCTTTAAGATTTGCTCCCGAGTTCTACTCAAAATTTACTATGACAAACTTTTACCTGTATGTAATTCTTCATTCTGCAGCTTATGTGAGATCCAAACTTTTTGCAGGTAGTAGTCAACAAGGATGAGGCCTCAGAGTTGGAGTCAGAGTACAGGATACTGAGACCACCCGAAGAGAGAGAACAGAACCGTATAAAGCCCAATCCTATGGTCAGAGTCCAGCCAGTCTTTGTCGACACAGGACCTGCTAGGAATCATGCTAAAGGGAAACAGAAGACTCGGGCAGCGAACGGTTTATGCCTGGAAGTAAGTGGGAGGGTGCAGCATGATGACATTAGCGAGCTCCGCCGTTTCGCGGCTGATGGTCCGAGGGATGGCCTGCCTTCCGGTGCGGGTTTCAGTGGAGGTCCTCGTGCCACCGGCCTTTCGTATGAAGGAGACGACGACCATGAGTGCTCTCTTGACTACAACTGAGGCAATCCACCTGGCCCGAACGAAGATCCGACGCCTTTCGTACTAATATTGAGCCCCAAAACACCCTTTGGATGCTAGCATGCCCCAGAGCCCATTGGCAATTCAAGATGCTTGGTGCATTACAGAATGATGTTTTGAGTGACCATCTGGACGGAAATCGAATATGGGGTCCATTCTTTTGGCGAGTAATGCTTTGTAAGGGTTGGTTGTTTTGGCGAGTAATGCTTTACTAAGGTAATTTAATTGCCTGTGACATCTTATGCTTGGCACATTTGATGTCTCAACAAATTAAATTGCTCTTGTTCTTTTGTAGTTGGTAAAACGATCAAATTTTTCTGTGACATTTATTTCCGGCATTCTTTGTGACCTGGGACATTTGGGGCGATTAGACGATCAGGATCTCCAAGGGATGAAACCTTGGGGTGAGGGATCTGGATCTTAAGGGACTAAGACTCTGGGCAAGAATGTATATAGGGTTTTGGGAAGGAAGCTCGAAAAATAAATGTCCCGTGAGTGATAGGCAATCAGTGTCTGACCAATTTTGGTGAGGAATTTTGAAAATCAATTTACTCGAGAATTGGGAAAAAAAACATGGCACAAAGTGAGATTTTTTAGATAATTTAATTGCATGGGACATCGAACACTTGTGACATTTGATGTCTCAAGAAATTAAGGGGGTGTTTGGCATTATTTCATAACAATTTATTTTCATTCCGAATTTCATGATTTGAAAATAACGGGCAGTAATTGTTCTGCTGGAATGAATGATTTGGGAACTAAAAAATATCACTCTGATTGTTTCTATGCCGATCGGAATGCTGGATCATCAAATTGCGTTAGAAATAGTAATTGACGGTAATAACCTCTTCCTGAAAAGGAAGGAATGAAGACTAGAAAAAAGTGTATATCGGGTGTTGGGGAGACAACTCGTAAAATTAATGTCCCACGAGTGATGTCCAACCAATAGTGGTGGGACTCCAATGTGCCACCAAAGTAGGAAAAAATGGGAATCTTAAAAACGAGTACAACATAAAGTGAGATTCTCCTCCAACCTATTTTACTAGCAAAAAGAATGGATCCTAAGTTTTCACAGATCGAGATGCGTTAGCATTAGGTCCAGTCTCTTGAAAATTATTTGTTTTACCCCTACATGCTGTACAGGTAAATCACATAGAAGAATAACAATTCGGTAAAAAAAAAAGTAGCAATTTTTTAAAATCACGTTTCACTATAGCCACTACAATGATTTCACCATAGCAGCTATAATAATTGCTACAATAATTGAAATATAGCAAAAAGTAATAATTCGATAAAAAGAGTAATAATTTTTTAAAATCAAATTTCATTGTAGCCACTACAGTGATTTCAATTTAACAACTATAGTGACCGCTACAGTGATTTCACTATAGCAAAGAATAACAACTTGCAAAATATTGTAGCAAAGAGCAACAATCTACAGATTTACTTTTGCTACAGTGAAATCTCTTTTGCTACGGTGGTTTCATTCTAGCAATGAAGTAACAATCTATACATTGTTACTTTACAGATTTTTGCTGCAGTAAAATCAGTATAGTGCTACAGGGAAATTATTGTAGCCCATAACAAAGATTTTTATTCTTTGCTACAGTAAAGTCACTTTATGTGATTTAAGGAGTAGGGGCAGTTTTGTCATTTTAAGAGAAAAAAAAGTCAACAAGAAACTTATTGTCAAATGGATCTTTCCAGTTCAGACCTCCACGCTAAATATGAACATTTTCAAGGGCCTATCACTAGTCCAAACCCCGCCACCCCTAAAAAAAAAATTGTAGAAAAAATCATTCAATAAAATATAAGGCAGCCAAAAGAAGAATGTTCCCAACTCTTTAATGGATATTGGTAATTTACTATAACTTGGGATCATTGTAACCATAAACTGTATTCAGATATAGTTATTTTAAAAATTCAAGGTCCATTTTCTTTATACAAGGGTAATCCTAATATAATGGGATTACATGTCCTTCAAATTCACAAACTGAAAGAGTAGAGCTTGCATGGGTAGTTTTCTTTTCAAGAATCAGAGATATATAGTACAGAACATTCTAAGGAAAGGGACAGGTGAACTCTCCCCCCCTTCTAAAAGAACTTTGGGAGTAAGATAAAGATTACTCCCAGCCGCTGAAGAACCGAGAACATATTACATCAGGAACATGAGATTGTGTGGGCAGGCGGCTGGGGTCTGTCATTGATGCAGTTCCTGCTGGGGAGTGGCCGGCGATTCGGGTGGTATGGTGAACTGCAGGCCTCCCGCTTGCCTCGACTGCAGTATGAATGCCACCTCGCTTGCTGCCAGGGCAGCTGCTTCCTGGTTGTTAGAAACGGCAAAGCTAGTCAGATACAAGCATACAAGTTAATGTTAAGGAAAAGCTCATCTAATGCCTTAGCTTTAACATGTCGGACATGTGTCCAAGGAGTATCAGTGTACTAGACATGTCGGACACTGACACAACACCTCTAGGAAAGTGTTCATGCTTCCTAGGACCGGGCCGACTAATCGGTATTAATTATCACTCAACAAAGTCATAAAAATATACAGATACAACATTTAACGGTATTCCGAAGAAAAATATGTATTCGTTTAAGATGAACTCGCTTACTTGAGATACATACCGAGCCATTTACATAGAAGTTTCGGAATTTACTGAATTTTGGTGAGGAGGATCACCTAACCAAAAACTTCTAGGTCCATCGAAGGTTAGAGGCTTTATCGTCCATCCATTTTAACCGTTGATTTGAATATCATATTTCATACACCAAGAGGTTTCCGAATTGTGGATTTTTGTGAGGCTGATCACCTCGCCATAAATAGCACATCGACCAAAAATTAGCAAATCCTAAAACTTCTAAGATGTAGGTGAAAGTCCTTAGTAATTAAATAAGTGTAACATTAGTCGACATTTCTCCTCATATATATATATATATATATATATATATATATATATATATATATATATATATATATAGGGGCATGCTTCGCTGCGGTCCGTGCGGTCCGCATCCGCAGCCGTCCGATGCCGCGCTCGCGGTGCGGCGCGGTGCACCACATCGGACGGCTGCAGGTGCGGACCGCATTTAAGCATTCTCTCTCTCTCTCTCTCTCTCTCTCTCTCTCTCTCTCTCTCTCTCTATATATATATATATATATATATATATATATATATATATATATATATATATATATAGGGCTGTTACAGTGTGCTGTGAGCTGCCCGGGGGGAAAGTGAGCTGCGGGTATTTTGAACCCCCAAGAAGTTTTGAAATTTGATAAAATTTGGTGAGGTTGTTGTTTAGGATAAGATGATCATCCTCACCAATTTTCATCAAATTCCAAAACTTCTAGGAGGGTCAAAAGGTCAAAGCAATTTCTGTAGTCCGCAGTCACCGTTAAAATCTGCAGATTTTGCTTCGACCATTTGACCCCCCTAAAAGTTTTGGAATTTGATGAAAATTGGTGAGGATGATCATCTTATCCTAGACAACAACATCACCAAATTTCATCAAATTCCAAAACTTCTTGGGGGGGTCAAAATACCCGCAGCTCACTTTCCCCCCTTGGCAGCTCACAGCGCAACGTAACAGCCCTATATATATATATATATATATATATATATATATATATATATATATATATATGAGGAATGGGATGCTGCCAATCAAAGCAGCATTTTTTGCTGCTTTGAGACATTGTTTGACCATCCTAGAAGTTTTGGAATTTGATAAAATTTGGTGAGGGTGTTGTCTAGGGTAAGATGATCATCCTCACAAATTTTCATCAAATTCCAAAACTTCTAGGGGGTTCAAATGGTCGAAGCAAAATCAGTCGTCTGCAGTCGCCGTTAAAATCTGCAACATTTTGCTTCGACCATTTGACCCTCTTAGAAGTTTTGGAATTTGATGAAAATTTGTGAGGATGATCATTTTACCCTAGACAACACCCTCACCAAATTTTATCAAATTCCAAAACTTCTAGGATGGTCAAACAATGTCTCAAAGCAGCAAAAACGCTGCTTTGATAGGTAGCATCCCATTCCTCTCTCTCTCTCTCTCTCTCTCTCTCTCTCTCTCTCTCTATATATATATATATATATATATATATATATATATATATATATATATATATATATATATATAGAGAGAGAGAGAGAGAGAGAGAGAGAGAGAGGTTGAAATTTCGACCAAATACCGAAATTTCGGTAAAATATTTCGATTAGATCTTGACCGAACGAAAGTTAGGTGCGAAACCATGTAAGTCAGAATTTTGATCGACTTCAGTGCATTTTTGATTTTGGGGTATTTCTATAATTTTGACCGAAACCAAACCATAGATTCCGCGAAACCTGTAGGCTAGATTCGGGAACCTGGGAGCCTTAAATGGGGGATCAAGTTTCGATCGAAATCTGAAACCATCGGGTTTTGATCGAAACCACCCAACTTTGTCGGATTTCGACCGAAACAACCAAAACCTCGCCATCAAAGGGCCAGTGACCGGAGCTTGACGGAATTGCCGGATTTCACTAGAAATAATTTTCTAGATCGCAGCCTAGGGAAAATCCCTAGACCTTGGTACCATTTGTGATGGAAATGAGATCCATCCCCATGATGAGATGATTCAGGCTTTGAATCACTAAATTTGGATGAATGTTCTAGAAGTTATGCTCAGTCAAAGATGGGTGACCGTTCATATTCTGCATGCATGTTTCTAGACTATTATCCAGAATTCTTTATTCTCTAGAATTCTCTATGATTCTAGAGTATTCTCCAGAATTCTCTATTCTCTAGAATTCTCTATGATTCTAGAGTATTCTCCAAAATTCTCTAAGCATGTATGCATGCATTGGAAGAAATGTTCCATTATGACTTGGGGAATACCAAGAGGCTATCCTTCCCTATAAAAGGTGGGGAGATGGGTGTAGGAACACACAATACAAGTTTATAATCCACACATAAAAGAGTTGTGAGTAAAATTGTTAACCTCTCAAGAGTGTTGAGGGAAGAGTTGTAATCCTCAAGCTACGTTGCAGCGGCTTGAGAAGAAGTTCCTTCTTATATTCTTGCATTTCATATAGTGGAATTGTCGGAGTAGAAGGGGGTGAGGACGTAGGCACTACTTTGGTGCCGAACCTCGGTAAATTTGTGTGTGCTTCTTTTTAGATATTCTCTTTCTTTCTTTATTTCTATTCTCAACACAAGGCGGGAAGGTTCTTTGTTTTCCAACAATTTGGCCATCTAGAAGTTTCAAAATTTGTTAGAATTTGGTGGGTGTGTTGTCTAAGATAAGATAATCATCCTCACCAAATTTCAACAAATTCCAAAACTTCTAGAAAAATCAACGGTTACTATGGACGGTCGATAAGCTTCTACCATTTGATGACCCTAGAAGTTTTGGAATTTATTAAAAATTTGTGAGGATGATCATCTTATCCTAGACAACACATCCACCAAATTTCAACAAATTCTAATAGGGTGGTCAAATGGTACTGAGGTCTAGGGATTTTTAGGTACGGTCTGCGGTTCGCAACCACCCGAACCACCACTCCATGCATCTGATGCACGCGACGGGTGCATCGGACGACTGCAGACCGCACCTAAGCATCCCCATATATATATATATATATATATATATATATATATATATATATATATATATATATATATATATATATATATATATATATATACAGAGAGAGAGAGTGAGGAAACGGGACATGAGCTGCCAACCTATTTCGGCGAAATGGACAGCCACCCATTTGAAGCCCTTAGTAGCATTAGAATGTGCTGATTTTTTGTGAGCATAAGCAACTTATCTTATAAATAGAACACCCACAAAAAAATCAGAACACTCAAAAACTCCTAGGGCATCAAATGTTAGAAATTTTATCGAACGTCCGTTGTAACCGTTAATCTGAAATATAACATTTCATGCCCCTTAAAGTTTTAGAATGTGCTGATTTTTTCCTGGGTGTTCTATTATCTAAGGTAAGATGCTTATGCTCACAAAAAATCAGCACATTCTAAGACTCTTAGGGGTATCAAATGGGTGGCTGCCCATTTCGTCGAAATAGTCCGTCAGCCTATACCTTGTATCCTCTTTATATATATATATATATATATATATATATATATATATATGGGAATAGGGAACACGGTCCTCCCGACCACCTAACACGCTAGTCCTCCCTTCAATTTGGATGCCACATGGAACTTTTTAACCGGGGTTAAGGGTTGGTCAAGGTGGGTACATCCCTCCTAACAATGATCATGAAAAAAAAATTGGAAAAAAAATATGCCAAGTGGCATTTTTATATTAACCATAGCAAGGGCTATTTGCACGCTACAGTTTACCATTAAATTTGTCGACCGTTGATCGGATTGTTATAAGTTTTTTTTTTAGATTTTTTTTTAAAATCTTGATCTAAATAGCATGGATTGACCATCCATAAAAAGAAATATGGTTAAAAATTGTCATGTGGCACCCGAATTGAAGGGAGGACTAGCGTGTTGTATGGTCAGGAGGACCATGTTCACTATATATATATATATATAGAGAGAGAGAGAGAGAGAGAGACAGAGAGAGAGAGAAAGGAATGTTACAATGAGCTGTGAACTATTGATTTAGAAAGTGAGCTGCGCGTATTTTGCCCCCCCTAGGAGTTTTGGAATTTGATGAGGTGAGGGTGTTGTCTAGGGTAAGATGATCATCCTCCACAATTTTCATCAAATTCCAAACATTTAGGGGGGGTCAAATGGTCGAAGTAAAATCTGTCATCCGTAGTCCCCGTTAAAATCTGCAGATTTTGTTTCGACCATTTGAACCCCCTATAATTTTTGGAATTTGATGAAAATTGGTGAGGATGATCATCTTACCCTAGACAACACCCTCACAAAATTTCATCAAATTCGAAAACTTCTAAGGGGGTCAAAATACCCGCAGCTCACAGCTCAACGTAACAACCCTATATATATATATATATATATATATATATATATATATATATATATATATATATATATATATATATATATATAGATAGAGAGAGAGAGAGTAGTGATACATTGCGGCCAGTAGAGTGCGGCACCTCCTTCCGGGGTATTTTTGGATTTTTTTTTTTTGGATTGATCACCCACCCTTGGATAGCACACACAAAAAATTTCAGCTCGATCCAAGGCCTGTAGGCCGTCCAAATGAGTTGATCAAAATGACGACAAAAATGAACGACCGATGAAAGTCGATCACATTTGGACGGCCTACAGGTCTTGGATCGAGCTGAAATTTTTTGTGTGTGCTATCCAAGGGTGGGTGATCAATCCCCAAAAAAAAATTTCTAAAAATACTCCGGAAGGGGGTGGCCGCACGTTAAGCCTGCACGTTTCCAGCCGCAATGTATCACTACTATATATATATATATATATATATATATATATATATATATATAGGGGTGTGGTCGCAGAAAAAGATACGGGTTGTCTTTATTACGGATCACACGAGATTACAGAGTGGCCGGGACCCGGGGGCTCGGGTGTGGCGAGTCCGGGTGCGGCGAATATTTGATCAGGAGATTGTGGGAGAGATCCTCTGGAGGGTCCCTTTGATCCGCGTCTCCACGTGGTATTCGTGCGAGAGCTCTGAAGGGGTTACCCAGGACAGAGGTCTTTACAGGGTGAGGATTTTTGAGAGGCTAAGGAGTATCCGCCGTTGCTTTTGTCCCGTCCGTGCTTCGCGCTTTCTCGGCTAGGGAGGTTTTGGGCTTCGTTCCTCGGTCTTCGTGTCTTCCTCGATCCTTGCTAGACCTCGGCGTCCTTGATCGTCGGTTCGCGGCGTCGATCGTGCTTTTGGCGTCGGCTTTGGCTTTAGCTTTCGGCTTTGGCGTTGCTTTGGCGTGGCTCTGGCGTTTGATTTGCTTTGGTGCTTGCGCTTGAACGTAGGCGAGTAGAGGCTTGCGATGCTTTAGTTCTTCCGGACTTCGCGTCGTATCGGCTAGAACGTGCGGTGCTTTGCTCGTGACCGTCGTAGTTGCTTGGCTTTGGCACGTGCGGTGCTTTGGCGTGGGCTTTACCGGTGCGTTTGCTTTGGCTTCTTGCATTGGCTTTGGCTTTAGCTTTGACTCGATCTTCTTCTCGAACGGCGATGGCTACCTTTTCATGGCTTCTTTATTCTTCCGGCTTCCTCGATGGTTGTGACGTCGGCTGGCTTCTTCTCCGGGCGTATTTGGCTTGATCGGAGTTGAAGGCTTCTTGTGGAGATGGTGGGTGTAGCACCGATCTCTATGCGACGGTTGTAGCGTTGGCTTTTGTTGATGAAGATGGCGGGGGTAGCACCGATCTTCGCACGACGATTGTAGCGTCGGCTTTTGTTGATGAAGATGACGGGGGTAGCACCGATCTTCGCACGACGGTTGTAGCGTCGGCTTTTGTTGATGAAGATGGCGGGGGTAGCACCGATCTTCGCACGACGGTTGTAGCGTCGGCTTTTGTTGGTGAAAACGGCGGGGGTAGCACCGATCTCCGCACGACGGTTGTAGCGTCGGCTTTTTGTTGACGAAGACGGCAGGGGTAGCACCGGCTTCAGGCCTTCTTCTCCCAGCTTTCTTCTTCGTGCGAGGAGTCGATGCCTTTGTTGAAGACGACGGGTGTTGTCGGCTTCGATCTTCTTCTCCGGCCTTTGCTTATGGCGTCTTCAGAGCTGATGAAGATCGTTGGAGCAGTCGGGGTGTCGACGACTCCGGGTCTTCTTCTCCAAGCTTTCTTCTTCGTGCGAGGAGTCGAAGCTTTGATCTTCGAGTGCAAGGTCTTCACGTTGATGAGGACTTGAAGGGCCAAGGATTCCCGTAGGACGTGCTTGCCGTGCCTCGTGAAGTCTTCGGTCTTCGAGAGCGAGGCTCTTTCTTTGCAGAGCCTTCACGTCTCTAGTTTTCGACCCTTTGTACCTTCCCCCACCCCTTCTATTTATAGGCAAAGGGGGGCGGTTGGGGGAGATATGACTGAAATCTTTTTGTTTCATCCGATATCTCCCCCCATAACCATCAAGATATTGTTCCTTTATCCGAGAAAACAAACTTGATCCCTTCCTTTTTAGTTGGGGTGGTTACGGGCTAGATGTGACTCGATCTTTGAAGATTGAGTTGTTATTTTTTTGCACTTTTGGATCGGATGGCGACACGTCATCTTATCCGTTGGATCGAGGGATCGTCGCGGATCTACGGCTGCGTAGACGTCCACGCCACCTCCCCCCACATCGAGGCGGTTTTGATTTTTTTTTCTTTTTTTTTTCTTTTTCCCTTTCTTTTCTTTTCCTTTATGGCCGGCCCCACCTCCCCATGGGGAGGGGGGCATGGTTTTCAAGAAGAGGGGGGCCAGTGGGCCCCCCTTTTGGGTTCGGGTAGCGGGTCCAGTGGGACCCGTTTGCTTTGAGTCGGGCCATTGCACGCGAATTGAGTTCGTATGCGGGCCGTTGTGTGTGGGCCGAATTCGCATGCGGGCCGTTGTGTGTGGACCGGGTTTCGCATGCGGGCCGTTGTGTGTGGGCCAGGCTTCGCATGCGGGCCGTTGTGTGTGGGCCAAGTTTCGCATGCGGGCCGTTGTGTGTGGGCCAGGTTTCGCATGCGGGTCGGGTCCAACCCGTGGGCTAATTTCGATGCCCACAAGGGGCATGCTATAATGCGGCATGTGGTAAGTGCGGCACCGCACTATAACCGTCTGATGAACCGCTGCATGCATGCGATGCACACAGCGGATGCATCAGACGACTACGATATAGTGCCGGACTTACCACATGCCGCATTATAGCATGCTCCTATATATATATATATATATATATATATATATATATATATATATATATATATATAGAGAGAGAGAGAGAGAGAGAGAGAGAAAGAGAGGCGTGTTAGGCTGTGGCGTGCGGTGTCACATCACAGCCGCCTGATGCACCGCTGCGGTTCGTGCGATGCACGCAGCCGTGCATCAGGCGGCTGCGATGCGACACCGCATTTTATCATCTCTCTCTCTCTCTCTCTCTCTCTCTCTCTCTTTATATATATATATATATATATATATATATATATATATATATATATATATATATATATATATATATATATTCGCTGGAAAATGAGCAAAAGGAAATGAAACATAAATGGGGTTGAATATAGTTATACCTATATCATCAGATTTTCACTAATAATTTCATTTCCTGTTTTCACTTCAATAATTCCATTTCCTGTTTTACATTCAACTTTGATGGTTTAAAGAGTTATACAGCAAAATGAAACATCCAAGAATACGATATTACTGCTAAGCATAAACCACAACTACTACTTCTTGAACATAATGTTCAAACTAAACCAAAAATATTAAAATTTTCATATTAGTAAAGGTCCAAATAACTTATATAATGCATGCCAAAATCTTATGTGGTAAAAGAGAAGGTACATTCTAGAAGTTGCAATATTTTACATTTTTAGAGGGGCCCCTATACTGATTACTGACCTGTCTTTGCCTCCGGCGCTGTAGGATACTTATGGCCCAAGCCATGATGTAGCAAGGCAGTAAAAACCCAGCAGCCCGCATCAAGAAGAGCTGTTAATCATCACATAAATACATCATATATCCAAAGAAATGAAAAAGGAAAGTAAAATATCATAACAAAAAGTTACAAAGAAACCCTTTAATATTTCACTTACAGAAAAATAAGTGGAAGCATCATCATCTCTATCACCGTTGGTGATGGTCAATGCATGTTTCAAAAGCAGAAGAGCCATTAACTGCAAAGAGAGGAAAAAAAGCACAATTAATAAACATTTGCAACAGCATGTCATTACCATAAAACATGCGGAGAACACACCACCCATTTTATAATTAACCGGGCTAAATAAAAGTGGAAACAGAGAAGGTACAAATGATAAAATTAGGGATCAATAGAATTATAGAAGCATAAACTACTAATTACTGAGAAACATCTATTAACACAATTAAACTTATGTTATATAAATCAATTGACTTGTGACCATAGGAGTAACTTTTAGTTTCACAGCTACAGCTTCCCCCAATACTGAGTTCTTCTATTCATTACTTGGACGATAACTGAGTGGTCATTTGAAAGAGAAGGAGAGAAAGAGGGAGGGGATTCCAAAATTAATGAAAAAGAGCATCAGATATCTTGACCGTCGTTTAGAAGATCATCCAACATTCATCTGGTCACCAAAATACAGAGTTGGGTCTATAAGCTTCACCTTAAGAAACAAGCATGTCAACAGTTCCATATTTCCAATTTCATTATTATATCCTGTAACCATTTTGCAATTTAACACTTCATTGAAAATGAAAACAAAAGGAAGTAGAGATTGAACTAATTACAAGAACTTATAGCACTAATTTCCCATAAAAGTTTTAGGATTCAAAGGCATTATAAAGAAATAGTTGCAATCTTACAATTAATGCAGCAGAGCGGCAAAATGCAGCACCACTGGCATTTGTAGCAGCATATTCATCATACTCAGCTTCAAGAAAGTGCCTCTGTGCTGCTGTCATCGCAAGTATTCGGGGATCCCGCAAGTCCAAAGGAGTACCAGTGATAGTCCATCCGCCACTGTGACTCATGACAAAAAACAAAACACACACGCGCGTGCGCACACACCAAGACTTAGACCCAATATTCAAATTCCCATGATTAATGGCCTCAATAAATGATCCATAATTACACCATGAAAGCAACACATTTTCATTAGATAACTTACCTGATATCAATGACAGTCTCATCTGGGTGAGTTCGGGGAGGTGCAGTATACCCAGGCTTGTATGGCTGTAAATCACAAATAGTGCATACATGTTCAGTTTGGATACAAATTAATGAAACCCTTGTCATGTCTAATATATTAGTACTTGATGTAAATCAAAGACCAAAATAGGATTAAAAAATGTCATTCAAAATATTTATGCAACTATTACAGATGACTGGTTGATAAATTTCTCATACAAAAAACAACCTATAGTATTCATAATTTATGATATAGTGCATTCAATATAACAAGTCTCCTTAAATGAGACAAACTAAACATAGAGTTTCTCACATATTAAAAAGTTCTTCCAGTAGGGGGAGGGGTTGGTGGGGATCAGAGGCATTGAAATAAATGAGAGGTGTATTACACGCAACAAATGAGGATTTGGTCCTTGCCCGGTGAGGTGCAGTAGTGTTTGTGCCCTTGCCTGATCCAGTCGGGAAAGGTGTTTCAGGTGCCTTGGCCCCCAGGTCCTCAAGAAGCAAGCCCTTCACATCTATAACAATTAGAGAAGGGAGAGCGGGTAGCCAGCTACAGCTTGAGACAGTGCAGATTTGCACTGCATAGGCCGCAGGTCCTATGCGTGCAGGAAGATCATCCTCTTGTGCAGGTTGTTCCATGCATGTACTAGTACAGCTCGGCAGTTGGCACTGATCAGGATGCGCCTTCGCTTGATCCGTTGCAGTCTAGACCAATGAGGGAGGGTGGAAAAGTTGACTTTGGCTTTACTAGCTGCAATATCATTGCAACCTGTCCCAAAACCAGTTCAGATGGTCGATCTTGCAATTGAGACTACTCATTCGGTGGATGTCTAATGCGGGAGCGAGCACTGCACCACTTGTGCATTTCGCCGCACCAGTGGACCACCCCTGCCATTTGGCATGCCCCACACGCATCTCAAAGCAAAAATTCAAATAAATAATTGATTTTCGGATTAATTATTAGGGGTTAATTTAAATTAGGATTTTTGATAAGTATGAATGGTTGATAGCTATTATTTTTTGTTATTATGCTAAATCATCGGTTGAGATTTCAAATTAGGAAGCTTATCTCTTAGGATCATCATCGGTTGGATTTTCTTATATATTTTTTGAAATCATTATCTTTTATTTTGGTAGTTTTTTTAATGGTTATCTTATGGTTACTTGGTAACCAAGTCTTGTAAGACTATTTATAGCCCCCTATTAACAATGAATAAATCAGAGATGAATTAAGAGAAATGAAAATTGTTGTTTCCTACGATGGGAATCCCTACCCATCCTCCCCTCTGTTCATCTGCGTGAGAGACACTCGGTTCCTCCCTTCCTTCGTATGTGCGTGAAACATCATCCCCCCCCCCTCTTTGTGTGCTTCTACACTCTTATCAAAGACGACGATACGTCCTGCATCAGTTTGGTATCGGAGAGAGTATCAGTGAGTTCCATCCCGCCAAGTGATTCTCCGAGCATCATCATCATCAACATCCTTCTGTTTGTCGTCACCGCTAAGCCCATGTACTGGTACCCAAGTTTTAAACATTGGACCCGACCCAATCGGAGAACACACACACACACATACACTGGTGAGTCATGAAATAAGGTCACAACCTAGTTCATTCAGACAACTGAAATTAGTCTGTTTTGTTTAGATATGAATGAACAGTCAAAATAGTATCTATATTTGTTGCACATGGGCTAGATGTTTTGTTCTAGGATGATTAGTTTTGCTCGATGACCGGAAGAAGTGAATTAGAATTGTATAACTTGATTGCTAGGCCCAGTTTTGTGTCCCTCTGTTCTTTATTTATGTTGGATGATTAGTTTTGCTCGATGACTAAAAGGAGTGAAATGGAATTGTATAACATGATCGTCGGGCCCAGTTTTGTATCCCTTTGTTCTTTGTTTATGCAACCCAAGACCTTTCTCAGTCTTATCTACCTCTGCCCATCTAAGTTTTACAACACATTCATATCAGATACCCGTATTTTAAACCTAATTCATATCAACAGTCTCATCTTTGCAATATCCAATGTTTGGAGCACATCAAAACATTTCTTATCTAGTTTAAAATTCTTTTTGCATAACATATCACTTTTGAAGTACGTCAAAATTTCATCTTCCTACGAAACTATCGGATATGTCTTCGTCTCCCTCTTATTATTTGTTTGCTAGGTTTTCACATTCATTTGTGTAATTCACTGTAATTGCACTTCATTACTTTGCTTTTTATTGAGTTGATTTATTTATAGACCTTTGTCCTGCAAGGCATTCTTCCAAAATTCTAAAGAGCCAATATAGATTGATTTATAAACCTTTGTCCTGGAAAGCATTCTTCCAAAAATTCTAAAGATCCAACAATGATTAATTTTTTAGATCAATTGCCGACCCAAGAACCAACCCGACCCGACTATGCCCAAGTCGGTTTGGTTCGGTTAGGATATGGTAGAACCGAAGTAATTCAGTTCGGTTCCGTTTGGCTGAAACCAAGGTTTGTATTTTCGGTTTCGGCACGCCCACCGAGGATCGGTTTCCGAGTTTCGTATCGGAGTTTCGATGGTTTCGGTTTCGTTTTTTAAATTTAAAATAATTACAAAATATAAAAAAATAATAGTAATAATTACATTGGTACGCACTTCATTGTGGTCTTGTTTTCAAAAGAGCATGGCTTTTGCTTTACCCCGATTTTTTGTCAAAAAGTTGAAAAATCGTGATTCTGAATTTTGACCAAGTCTGCAGGAAAAAAAATAGTTCTTGTGAAAGAATTTTTTTATAGATTCAAAATATTTTACCGAACTTTGAGTTTTTAAGTTGATCTTATACTTCTAGATTTCTGGGATTTTTTTCCGGTCCAAAAATACTGTGTTTTTTTTTCACGGAATTTTCTTTTAGCCAAAAGCTGTAAAGTTTGATTTTGTATAGGAACTGAAAAATTACACATTTTAATTCCTTTGGATTTTGATTGTTCTAATATTTTTATTAAATCCAAATGGGGGGTATTTGCTTATTTACATAAAATAACTTAAAGTAAATGGAGAACATAAAAATCATTTACTTAAATGTTTTTTATGTAAATATGTATGTCAAGCTGTCATGCTGAAATACACTTTATCCTGAGCCCACTACTGCTTTTACTGAGTGCTGAGTTCCAAAACCCGAAACTGGAGGATTTCGGGACCGGTTCCGACCGAAACCGATCCGAAATGGCCGAAACGGATCGGTTTCGACCGAAACTCCAAACCTTTGCTAAAACCTAAACCAAACCTACCCGAGTTGCACTCCTACACCTTGGTTGTCAATCCACCCTCCTCCCTACCACCCACTCCCTTAGGTCAACAATTCCACCCCCTACTGTTTGCCTTCCCAAGACTACCCAACGCCATCCCCAACTTGGGCTCCTCGACTGCTATTCCAACCATACCTAGTCTTCTGGTTCCATTCCACTTGCCAATATGACACTTTTTCTCCTCAACCTCACCTGCCCCTTAGGGGCACCAACTTCGCCAACCCCTACTCCATAATTGATCCCAAATGTTTAAAGTTGAGCTTGCTTGCTTGTTGCCTACACCACGAGATTTCACTGGCCGCTTTGTAACTTGTATGGCTTGTCGTCGAACACTTTGCATGTCCCAGTTGCTCGCTCCTCCCTATTAATGAGTCAACTAAGTTTGGCGTCTAGACCAAACACATTGATTTGATGATCTACTCGGAATAGTTCTCATATGTGAATCAATTAACTCTTAATCTTAGGTTACTCTATCGAAGTCTCATAGTCTAATTTTTGTTAAACTCCATGTTAACTTGGAGCAAAGAAAATAACTAATATAGTTTCTCATAAATCAAAAGATAAGAAACGGCAAGGCACATGTTCAAACATCTCCTCCATATTGCAAACCCCATATTTCACTTCACTTTCGAAAAATAAGTGTTATGCCACTAGAACAAACGAAAACTTGAGTTGCAATATTGAGTCAATGTTGGAAGATGCATCCAATTGTTTCTTTTATAAAAAAAATTCAGGGAACTTGTATGTGGGTGTGGGTGAGTGAGCACGTGCACGCTTGCATGTGTTTTTTTTTTGGGGGGGGGGGGGGGGGGGGGGGGGGTTTGGGTGGGGTGGGGGGGTGAATAGTGTAGGTAATAAAACAATATGAGGTGCAAGCATAAAATGAGGACTTTTGTTTATAAGTAGCAAAGTATTTCGAGCGAGTTATGAAAAAACACATCTAGTAAGAAGCTTATGTTCTTTCAATGTCATAAAGCGAAGGCATATGTAAGCTAAACTACAACTTGAATTTGGACTCACCTCATGGCAGATCTCACAGGTTGTATCGCCTTTCTCATTGCACCAGCGCTGCACACACATCCTATGAGCATACTGCACATGACAATAACTGAAAAATAAGATCCAACATTCACAACGAAGAAGTAAAATTAAAGGAAATTTTTGAAAAGAAAGAAAAAATAGAACATTAATCTATGAAGAAAATTGTTGAGGCCAAACATGACTGCATTTTGCATCTGTAGCACATATACGATAAACCAACATTGAAAATACCAAATTATAGCAAGTGGCTGATGGAAATAGCATTAGTAAAAAAAATTGAACCAAATGGCACTTGCACCAAGGCAATAATCAAATTTTTATAAAAGAAATTAAGAAAAGACAAAGTACAACTGCAAAAGTTAATAGAAAATGCTAATTTAATGAAGAGACGGTAAGAGACAGAAACCAAAGACAAAGCTTATGGCATCTCCAAATTATCATAATAAAACAACGTACTTTCTATAAACGAAAACTTCCAGGTGACAACTAAACAGACTAAAATGCCAAACTAATGATGGTAATGAGCCTAGCTTAGACAAATAGATGACTGACCTTTCCTTAGTTTTTGCATTTCTTTACAATAGTTAAAGCCTTTTAAATTTTTGGTAGTTGAGCAACTCTCTCTTCTCCCCATCCCCCAGACAATCAACTGGAAGATACAACGTTATGGCAGAACTAGATCCAATTAAGATGGATCAATGAGCAATTCAACAAATACACAGATGAGATGGGAAAGGGAGAAAAAATCAGCAAAAAAAATGGATATTAGATTTAAAACAGGAAAACAATGTTGTTAGTAATCATACAAAATTCATTAGAAGACTGAATCTCAAATCATCATATCCTTCTTCTATATATAAGCTTCCTTCCTCCTAAAAACTATAAATTATAAAACAATATTTTAACTAAAATAGGGCTAGAATTCTCTCATTTGCAGAATAGCTTCTCCATATTTTTATTCATGTTTTCTGCAACATTTCCTATTTTCTGATTTTCAAATAATTTTTATAGAATTCTACAAAATAGGAACAAAGAGAAATGCCTTAAGGAGAAGAAGAGTCCACATCTACCTTTTTCTAGAAGAGTAAGTTAACAGGAGAGGGGAGATTTCATTCCAATGTGGGCATGTCAATCTGGCCCTTGGAGAGGATACCATGCCCAGCCCAATGCTCCAACCAGATGCACGTCTCCGTACTATCTTTCAGTTCGGAGCCCTCGGTGATATCTCATACTCCACCATCCCCGTGTGTTAGTTGTAGCTTGGCCAAGCATCCTGCTCAACCATTTCCCGTGCATGAATCTATGTCATTGTCTATTTTCCATTTAGTGCATTCGGAATTTCGGATATCTGGGGACCTGCTCCTGTTGTATCTCTTTCTGGTTTATCATATTATGTTAGTTTCATTGATGATTTTTCTCGTTTCACTTGGGTGTTTCTCTTGCGTCGTTGATCTGATGTTTTTCGGGCATATCACGACTTTACCAGTATGGTTCATACTCTATTTGGCAAACGAATTAAAAAATTTCACTCCGATGGTGTTCGCGAGTATCTTTCCTCTGAGTTTTGTGACATCCTTTACTCTCAGGTTACTTTACCACAGCAGTCATGCCCTTACACGCCTGCGCAGAATGGTGTAGCTGAGAGAAAGCATCGACACATTCTCGAGACTGCTCGCTCTCTCTTATTCTCTACCTCCGTTCCTCGACATTTTTGGGCAGAGGTTGTCCTCATCTCAGTCCACTTAATCAACAGTACTCCCTCTTTAGCTCACACTGGTCAGTCACCCTTTCAGATCCTGTACTCCGTTGTTCCTCACTATCGTGTCTTGCGAACCTTTGGTTGCACATGTTTCGTCCAACTTCCTCCTGGTGAGCGAACGACACCCACTCCTCGGTCAACTAGATGTCTCTTCTTAGGGTATAGCTCTGAGCACAAGGGTTGGCATTGCTATGATCCCTCCACTCGTCGTATCCGTATCTCTCGTGATGTGACTTTTTTTGAGAACACTCCCTTCTACTCAGGGGTCTCCATGGATCAGGATTTATCCTTTCTTCATCCTTCTGAGTCACTCACTCCTCCAGTCCCTCCCTCCTCTGGGATCTCGGTACCCTCTCCCTCAGCTGACTCACCAGTTACTCAGGACGCCTCTACTGTTCCTCCTCCCACACTTGAGCTCCCGCGACCACCGATCATTTCCACTTACGCGCGTCGTCAGCATGTCCCGGCGGCCCCCTCTGCTCCTCCAGACTCCCCTGTCGTACCAACGCCAGTCTCGTCTAGCCCTGACGGTGGATCTTCTGCTCCTCCCTCCTCACGACATTACCCTGAACATGACCGGCATCTACCGGATCGCTACGGTTTCTCTCATACAACCTCTTACTCTTCACGATTTCAGGATTTTCTTACTGCTATCCACTCCCTTCAGGAGCCCCAGAGCAGGGTTTTAAATCTCGGCCGATATCGGTACGTACCGGTTTTGGTCGGTTCGAGACCGGTACTGCATCCGATCCCGATACCTGGCCCGTATCGGCCGGTACCGGTACGTACCGGTCCGTATCGGCCGGTTCAGGCCGGTACAGGCCGGTACCGGCCGGTACGACCGGTACGGATTGGTACCGACAGGTTAAAATATTTTTTTTTTGGGTTTTTTGGGTTTTTTTCAGATTTTTTTTCTCAACCGGTATCGGTCCGTACCGGCCGGTACCAATACGTACCGGCCGGTACATACCGGTTCGGGGCCGACCGATACCGCGACCGATACCGTGATTTTAAACCTTGCCCCAGAGTTACCGCGAGGCAGTCCAGGTACCCCATTGGTAGCAGGCTATGCAGTCAAAGTCGGTAGTCGGCCCTAGTCGACCAAGGGCCGACTAGGACTAGTCGGGACTAATTCGGGACTAGTCGGCCAAAACTTATTCTAACCCCTCCCCCCCTCCCTAAACAATATTTGTTTGATGTTGTTTAATCAGTGAACAACCCCAATTTTGATTATAGGGTTATATGGATATCAACAAATAAACTAATTATTTATCTATGTTTTTATCTGAGATTCTCAGGTGGCAGGTGCTCAACAGATGATTGCAGGGAAGAGCCATAGTTGTGAGTCTTGCAACTCAAGACTTTGAGCCAATGTAAAAAAATCCAAACAAAATTGCTTGCGCAGACTCATTTCAAAAAAAAAAATTGCTGGCAGAATGCTGCCTGGGGACTAGTCGGCAGTCGTTAGTCGGGTCTAGTCGGGGACTAGTCGGGATTCCGCCCAGCAATGACGGAATCAAAATTAATCGGTCGGCAAAATGCCGCCCAGGGACTAGTCGGGGACTAGTCGCCGACTAGTCCCGACTTTGATAGCATAGGTAGCAGGCTATGTCCGAGGAGCTACAGGCTCTTCAAAAGATTAGACTTGGGAGCTCGTTCCTCTTCCCCCAGGGAAGGATCCTATCATCTGTCGTTGGGTCTATCGAATCAAGACTCGCTCAGATGGCTCAGTTGAGAGGTACAAGGCCCGCCTAGTTGCTAGTGGCTTCACTCAGGAGTATGGTATTGATTACAAGGAGACATTCGCCCCTGTTGCGAATATAACCTCTGTACGAACTTTGTTAGCCATTGCTTCTGCTCGTCACTGGTACGCTTTTCTTCACGGAGATCTCTCTAAAGAGATCTACATGTCTCCCCCTCCTGGTTTCTTGACTCCTCACCATTTTTGTCATCTTCGTCGGGCCATTTATGGACTCAAGAAAGCTCCTCGGGCTTGGTTTGAGCGCTTCAAGTCCTCGGTGCTTGTAGCCGACTTTACAGAGAGTATGAATGACTATGCTATGTTCACTCACACCACTGCTTATGGCCGTGCCATCCTGCTTCTCTATGTTGACATGATTATCACCGGTGATGATACTGCTACTATCGACTCTCTAAAGAGGCACCTCCAGCAGCAGTTTGAGATGAAAGATCTTAGTCCACCTCGCTATTTCCTCGGTCTTGAGGTTGCTTCATCTCCCCAGGGATTCTTGGTCTCTCAACAGAAGTTTACTTATGATATATTAAGTCGTGCTGCACTTACTGATTCATTACCTGTGGAGACACCAATGGAGCTTAATGTGAAGCTCCGCCCCACTAATGGCGAACCGCTTTCGGATCGTACGCGTTATCGTCGGCCTGTTGGTGCTCTTGTCTATCTGACAATCACTCGTCCGGACATTACCCATGTCGTTCGAGTTCTTAGCCAGTTTGTTAGTGCTCCTCATTCCGCTCACTATGCCACACTACTGAGGATTCTTCACTATCTTCGAGGCACGGTGACTCGCTCCTTGTTGTTTTCGTCCTCCACTTTCTTAGAGCTTTGCGCCTTTTCCGACACAGACTGGGCAGGCGATCCCACTGGTCGACGATCCACTACTGGCTTCTGTATCTTCCTCGGTGATTCACTCATCTCATGGAAAAGTAAGAAGCAGGAGATCGTTTCGCTCTCTAGTACCAAGGCCGAGTATTGTGCCATGGCACGCACCTCGTGTGAGGTCGTTTGGCTGTGTCGTCTACTTGAGGATATAGGTGTTCAGCTGACCTTGTCGACTCCCCTATACTGTGACAACCGGAGTGCTAATCAGATTGCTAGCAATCCGGTATTTCACGAGCGCACGAAGTACATTGAGCTGGATTGTCATTAAGTTCGACATCGCTACAAGGATGAGACGCTATCACTTTCATATGTGTTGTCTACAGAGCAACTTGCATATTTCTTTACGAAGACGCACACTGTTCAACGTTTTCGATATCTCCTTTGCAAACTCACCCTGAGTTTGAGGGGGTGTGTTAGAGTATGTAAATACTTTATTAGGCCTTTTAGTCTCTTTTGGGTATGCTTACCTTTTGGTGACCCCATTCTTGTATAGACATATATAGGGCCATTGCCCCAATGAGTAAATCAAGCCTTTTACTCCCAAAATTCCAGTCTTCACTTTTTTCCTTTTTGGGTCTAACATTCATGAATAACTGTCGGCTCTTTAGTAACTGATTCCAACTAGCAACTATTTCTTATGTGCTGCACAAGCAACCTCAACTATACGCATTCTCTACTCGCTTTATGCAATGCTAAGATTTCAGCATGGTTGGATGATGTGGCCACAAGTGTTTGTTTGATAAATCTCCAAGAAATAGCTTCATTGTTATTCAAAAATACATACCCTATATGTGATCGACCCTTGTTGGGAATAAAAAGAAAACCTGAATCTGCAGTCATTTAAGTGAGAAGTACCACAAGCATAAAATAATCACATATCAGTGGTTCCATGAAGATATCTAACTATTTGTTTTATTCTATTCCAATACCTAAGAGTGGATTTTGAACTGTGTCTAGCCAATAGATTAACGGAAAAACATATATCTGATCTAGTACATTGAGCTAAATACAATAACGGACCAATAACGTTTAAATAAGGTTTATCATAACCATGAATAATTTTATGTTCCTCTTTGGGCCTAAATGGATCTTTATGAACATCAATAGGTCTAACTATCATAGGAGTGTTTAGTGGGTGACATTTATCCATATTAAATTTCTTTAACATATTTTCAGTATATAAAGATTGATGTGTACTAAAATCCCACTAGAGCTATGCTCAATCTACAGGCCAAGGCAAAACTTGGTATCACCAGGTTTTTTCATTTCAAACTCTCTTTTTAAATAATCAAAAGTTTTATTGAGCTTTTAAGGAATCCTGACCAAATTTATGCCATCCACATAAACTGCAATTATTGTAAATCCATTTTCAGATATCTTTATGAAAACGCATGGGCATATGGGATTATCCTTATAACCTTCCCTAAAGTCCTAGACAAGTATTCACTAAGACAATTGTAGCACATTCTTTCGGATTGCTTCGGACCGTACAATGCTCGTCTATTAAGACTATATAATATATAAAGGGACCACTAGGAGGATGAATAGGACCACAGAAATCACCCTGGACTCTCTGCAAGAAGGTAGGTGATTCTGTCTCTATTCTCAAGCTATGCTATCAAAGTCGGGACTAGTCGGCGACTAGTCCCCGACTAGTCCCTGGGCGGCATTTTGCCGACCGATTAATTTCGATTCCGTCATTGCTAAGCGGAATCCCGACTAGTCCCCGCCTAGACCCGACTAGCCCGACTAGTCCCCGACTAACGACTGCCGACTAGTCCCCAGGTAGCATTCTGCAAGCAATTTTTTTTTTGAAAGAAGTCTTTGCAAGCAATTTTGTTTAGATTTTTTTACATTGGCTCAAAGTCTTGAGTCGCAAGACTCACAACTATGGCTCTTCCCTGTAATCATCTATTGAGCACCTGAGAATTTCAGATAAAAACATAGACAAATAATTAGTTTATTTGTTGATATCCATATAACCCTATAATCAAAATTAGGGTTGTTCACTGATTAAACATCATCAAACAAATATTGTGATGAATTCTTAGTTCTAAGTCTTTTGACATGGGCATGAAGCAAATACAACTGTGTTCTGTTAGACTGTTACTTATGTATTTATACCCATGCTGTGAAGTGTGAAGGTATGTATTGTTATTAACCGACTAATATCATATACTTATTGACATTTATGCTAGTTCATATATCATATATGTTTAGGGAGGGGGGGAGGGGTTAGAATAAGTTTTGGCCGGCTAGTCCCGAATTAGTCTCGACTAGTCCCGACTAGTCCTAGTCGGCCCTTGGCCGACTAGGGCCGACTACCGACTTTGACTGCATAGTTCTCAAGAAAGAAGGTCTGGTGATAAACTTTCGTTAGAAACAAGGGCCACAAAGGTGGTCATTAGGAAAAGTTAGACTTCGGTCACTTAGCGTATGACCATAAGAATTATAAATAATCTTTCTAAGCATTCCTGACCCTGGGTGACCTAATCTATCATGCCAAAGAATCAAATCTAAAAAATTGGACATCTGGTTCAAGTGAGTGGTATAAGATTCCATAACCCCAACGTGGGTAAAATATAACCCTAATGATAGGGTTGAAAACTTTTCTAGTACAGATTTTTGCTCTTTGTTCTCAGATGTGATGTGTTCTTGATTGCCTTCATTTATAATTTCTAAATGGTATCCATTTGCTCGGATATCTTTGAAACTCGGTAAATTTCTTTTGAAGTTTTCTGAGTATAGTGCATCATTGATTAGCAAGTGACTAAAGTGAATACTATTAGGTAAACGTATATAAGCTCTTCCAGACCCTGTAACTACATCAGTAAGCCCAACCACTGTAGTAACCATACGTGAATTATATTCAAGATTCATAAAGAATTTTCTATGTTTTAGTATGGTATGCAGTGTTGCATTATCTATCAAGCATCTCTTTGCAGTTGGTCATCGTTCCTAAATAACAAGTTATATAAATTAATAAATACCAAACTGATAATAATCAATGATAAAGCTACTAACACAATATCCAACTAGATGAAACAGAATAATAATATAAAGTGACAAATAATGTCCAATTAAATGAAACAAAATATAAAAATTACTAAAGCAATGTCCAACATAATATAAATTTATTAAAGCAATGTCCAACTAAAAGATTAAAATATTCATGGATCCAATGTTTCATCATCTAACTCATCGAAGTAATCTGAACTCTCCAAGTATGATGTCTTCAGGTCATCAGTCTCCTAGTATTTCTTTAATTTCAGGCCACTCATTACCCTCTTCAAACATATTTGCCTTTGCAGGTATCCTCGTACTTTTGTACTTGTTCCTCTCGTGTTTATTGGCACGACATATTCTGGACCAGTATCCTTCCTTTCCACATTCAAAGCACGCATCCCTCTTATCTTCAGGTATAGAGGGATTTTTTTTTTTTTTTGATTCAGAGAAGCAATCTATTTATTTTTAAAATGAGTGTTCTTTCTAAGACCATAATAATCACCTCTTCCATTATGATATTGATATCCACCTCTGCTAGGGTGGTTTCTACCTCTTCCAGGGTGGTTATTGCGTCCTCCTTTGTCGTTTCTTCCACTTCTCCTTCCTCTACCTCTACCTCGGCCTCGGTAGAAATCATTGGTATTTGCTCTGGCGGTGACAATGATCCAGTAGGTCTAGTATTATGGTTCTTTACCAGTAGGTTATTGTGTTCTTCAGCAATCAAAAGAACTTCTATGAGTTCTTAGTATTTCTGATACTTCATCTCCATATATTGTTGTTGTCGAATGATGTTCTTAGGGTGGAAGGTGGAGAGGGTTTTGTCAATAATGTGAGCATTATCTATCTTCTCCTTACATAGCTTCAGCTTACTGGCGATAATGAGCAACTTCGAGTTGAACTCTGCCACTGTCTTGAAGTCCTGGAACCTGAGGGCTATCCATTCGCTCTTTGTTGCAGGCAAAGTAATCATCTTCTGGTGATCGTAGCGTTCTTTGAGTGCCATCCAGAGATCTGCAGGATCTACAACATTCATGTACTCGTTTTTCAGATCTTCGTGGATAAGAAAGATTATAGCCTTTGCTTTCTCGTCCGGCTTAAGTTTGCTCTCTTCTAAAGCCTTTTCTAAGTTCTTTGCTTGTAGATGTAGCTTATTATTTACTTGTCAATTCAGATAATTGCTTCCATTGATGTTTAATGCATGGAAATCTAATTTCACAATATTCGATATCTGAGGATTTAATAAACACTAAAATTAATCACTGTGATTACAATATTCATCACATAGGCATATATTATTCATGCTAGATCAGGTCTCAACCAGTGTAGTCAAGGCATCAAGGCGATGCCTAAGCGATTTGGCCTGCTTAGGCGAGGCGGTGCCTAAGCGAAGCCTGAGCAAGACCTAGGCGATAAAAATTAAATATATTAAATAAATATAAGTCATATATATACATAAGTAATTTGTGGTTTTATGCATAATAAAATTTAATTTCTAGAGATAGATATGGTCGAAATAATAATATTTGATAATGGGTATGATCCAGAACGTATGGCAAGCTACAAGACCATTATTATTACAGCAAATAGGAATCACGTGTCAACCACAATGATTATACATTGTATATATTAATCACATATCAGCAAGAGCAACATAACCCTATTATAACCATAAATTCAAGCAAATATCATAAGCATAAATATAACCATATTAGGTAAACTATTATTTTTTGAAACATTTCACAACCACGTATCCCAAAAAAAAACAATTAAAATTACTCATCTAAATCACCTAACCATATTAGGTAATGTAGTCAAGGCGACGCCTTGACTACACTGGTCTCAACTAACTTAACATATACGTATTTATGGTAAACTTAGCATACATTATTAAAAAAAACTAATAAAAGCAATGCCTATAGGCTTAAATGTGCTAATTCTAAATAGAGTATTGAATTAGGTCCTGAGACCATGTCCATCTTGTAGAGCTCAAAAAATCATTTTTTTTGTGTCAGTTTCATCGAATTTCGACATCAGGTGAGGGAGTTATGGTCAAACCAAATTTTGGGCCAAAGGTGGGATTATTCTGATTAGACCAGGTTGATTTCAGTGGTCTGTCCGAGCCTGGGCTCAGGTCTGGTCTGGGCCTAGCCTGGGTTCGGGCCAGATTTGGTCTGGTCTGGCCTGGGTTCGGGTCTGTAAATCCAAACCGGGTTCGGGTTAGCCACATAAGGCTGCAGTCGGGTTTGTCAAAGTCGGGTCAGGTCTGGTGCTCAAGTGGCAAACGGGTCGATTGGGCTGAAGTTGGGTTCGAAACCCAAAATTCAAAACAAAAACTGAAAACGGGTCGGGTGTTAATTAGGTTTTAAACCCATCTAAGATAAAAAAAAAACCCCAAAGATAAACATTGTTTATCTTCTTCGTTTAAGTCGGGAGTCCTAACCGAGTTTTTTGGGATCCCTAACCATCGCCGCCGGCAACCGATTGGATGTGTCGCTCGCGCGCGCAAGCCTGTCACCGGTTGTCGCCGTCACTGCGGCGCATATGTGCAAGTCGCTATCGCAGCTGTTGTGACGCACAAATTCATCGGCGTCGCCTGCGATAGTGGTTGCCGCGGTGGTTGGTGTGACTATATCGCCTCCGGTGACATACGAACCGATGGCTCCGGCCAAGGGTTGGCCGTGAGGTCCGACACATGGCCAGATGTGTTCGGTGTTGCCTTGGCTAGGTGTGGCCGGTGAAGTGGTCTCCAGCTGCGTATTGCCGATGGTGCGACATATTTGGCGGTCCAAAGGCGTACCTTGCGACGCAGTTATTGCCACAAAGGATTGTGAGACTGTTGTCACGGAGGATCGTTGCATCGTGAGATTCTTTGCCATGGGGGTACAAGGCGAGCTTCGTTCCTCCTCCCTTTCTCTGCATGGGATCGGCCGGGGCTCAAGAAGCTGCGTGCTGATAACGTGTTCAGAACACCATTCCTCTATTATTCATTAACACCCAATATATATATATAGTCAAAGTTGATAAGAGATAGAGATAGGGTGAATCTCTTATCCCATAAATATCGATATCCATATCCGGGTGGGCATCCTTATCTGGTGCAACCACCATTTCATAACACATAACTAAATTTCAAAGCATCACATCCCCCTATTATGAAGGACTTTCCTCCTAGAGACAATCAACACTTTAACCAACACAAACATGAACTTATTTATTTATAACTAAAGAATACAAAAATATAAGCATAAATATCAAAATAGGACTTAAAATTAATTTAGAGAGTGCTTTATACATCCTACTTCGCCATTGGTTCCTATGTTAAAAAAAAGCCATATGAAATGAAAGTATTTTAATATCTTTCTCGCTAATTCTGTTGAATCTTCTCGTCTCCCATCCTATTTCTAAAACTATTAAAATATTAGCTGACTGCAACTACTCCCCATCGAGGTTGTTTGTGATGCATGTTTTAAGATTTTCAAATAAATACTAAATAGAAGTATTTATAGCTCATTCTATCCCCTTCTAGTGCTAATCCCAAACTTCCTCTAACATACGCATTCTACCTCAATGCCTTCTACCTCAATGCCCAGACATCCGATAAAAGATCTTCATCTCTGATTCTTCTGATCATCACAGCTCCTCCTCTGCAACCAAAAAACAAACCAGGGCAGCATAAAGTTTCCATGTAGACTAGGACAAGGCGCACATGGAAGAAGTGGCAAAACTGCCTGTCTTGCTTTAGTAGAGGATGAAAAGAAGGTGTTCGACACAGTGAATCTTGTGTGGTTGCAATATTCATTTTCGAACATTCAGCATCTATCAAATGTCCAAATCAATCCAACATCTAATCCATTCCATTATATTCAACTCCTCCATATGGTCAGTACCTATAGCTCGTGGTTAGCTCGTGTGACCGTGCACGTGCGTCCATCAACAACTCTAAAATACCTTCCTAAAAATCAGAAAAAATATGATATGACATGACATGAAATTGGGTAGCAATACCATCGAATTCAGTAACTAGTGAACAATGAGTTAAAGTTGGAAGAGGGCCATTAATCTAAACACCTACTAAGATCTAATCAACTGATACTTTTACGACAAAAGTTTGACACAATCAACATAATGTACCAATCTGTTCATTTATGCTATTGGCAGGCATTAAAATTTGTTAATTGCAGATATAAACCATGTCAATTTATGACTACAGAAATTCAACTGGTAATTTGCTACTAAAACGGTTCTGCATATTTAGCATGATCAACCTACATCATAATGTAGAAACAAAATTTTATTTAATAGAAAGAAATGGATTAACCACTGACCTTCAGGCTGCCACAACATGCGCACGGGGTCTCCAAATTCTTGATGTGGTCCTCCTCCTGGCAAATGCGGCACTCCACCGACTGAATAAGTGGCTCCTCCTCCTCCGCAACAACAACAGCATTCTCCTCCTTCCCCTTATCGACGCAAGAGCCCACCTGCGGCGAAGGAAGAACAGAGGGGCCCATACTCCGTGCGACTTCCTCAGAATGATCCGAGCCCTCAGCCACTTGCATTGGTTCGACGGTCCGCGGCGTCGCGGGGCGGTCAACATACAACACCAGATGATCTCCCATTGCCAAATCTCTCCCAATGTCACGGGTACTAACAGAAACTAGCGAAAGATTCTTCTATTCGAAATCCTTGGTCCCAAGTTTAAATTTTTACCACCCAAGCAAAAAAAAACAGACTAGATTCGGGTAAAAAAGGGTGGAATCGAGAGAGAGGTACCAAAATTTTTACAAGGGATAGGTGAGAGAGTCGAGCCTGCTCCTAAAGAAACCCAAACCTGCAAGGGTTCCAAGGAAATCAGAACCTCCAAATCATGCAGAAGAACCCAAGGATGGCGAAAACGATCATCAATACGAGATCCGAAAGAACACCCAGTAAAAACCCTAGAAACGGCCGATTGAGATGAAAAGTACACCGAAACAACAGATTTGTTCCCCAAAATCCAGTGCAAGAGACGATCGAATGCAGAGAGAAATGATTAGGGAAAAAAGATAATGAAACATCTAAAATTGGGAAATTCGCCTTACCGAAGCACCTCGAGCCCGTCGCCTCTCTCTCTCTCTCTCTCTAAAAAATGGAAGAACAGTCTCCCTTGTTTTTTTACCGTCGGGTTAACGGTAGAAGGGGGGCTCCCGAGGGAAGTAAAATCGTTTCACGTCAGCACTCCCTCCTCACTTTAATTAAATATACGTTTCACTGAAGATATCGAAACCGTTTCTCGGCTGGTAGCTTAAGAAATTTTTTTATTTTTTGCGTTTCCCGTTTGGTTTTGCCGCGTCGCCACGCTGTATCTGCGAAAGACTTTCAGATGAGCTTCCGACAAATGCTTCCGACAAATGCTCTTCAACACCCAAATTTTGAGGAGAAGATTTAGCGCTGGATCCTTCAGCTAGGAAAATGTCAATTTTACCCCTACAGCTGTATAGAAAAAAAAAAAAAATAGATTTTTGACCCAAGTTACTGTAGAAAAAAACTACAGTAGTTAAGAGTAACAATCATTGTTGCTTTTGCTACAGTGAAATAACTGTAGCAAAAATTAAGAATTTTATTTTTTAAAAAATTACTACAGTGAAATCAATATCGCAAAGAGTAACAATCTGCAAAGTGATATAACTAAAGTGTAATAATTGCATATTGTTACTCTTCACTATAGTGAGGAGTAACATGTACGATTTTAGGATTAGGGACGGTTTTCATTTAAAAGGGTAAAAAAGTCAATTAAGGGGCATGTTGTTAATGCATTTTTTAGGAAGGGATCTGGTGCAAAACTTTCTTTTAGTCTATCGCTCTCACCAAACAGAACGATTGCCAAGGACCTAACACTGAGGAACTAGAATATCCATGTGGCACCAATTGGGTGTGAGTTTTTTATCGATGGATTCCATAATGTGCTTTTACTGATATACAAAACCAAGCTACTAGGTTGGCTCTGATTTGCCGGATCAGCATTTTCAGAGTGGGTGCAACGGATGGCTTTGACCAGTGCCACATCAGGATGGGCCCATACGGATGGAAACATGGATGGCTTCAGTCTTTTTGGATATTTATTTTAGGAAAGAAGTTTACTTATCTTTACTTTCTTTTTTCTTATATCGGACAGGTGGTAAGAGGACATGACGCTAAAGCAAGGGTTCAAGGGCTCAAAGAGGTTCAAAGGTCAAAATAGGGGAGGCAGGAACCGTTATTTATTAATTCCACAATCATGTTAACATGACATCAACAGCCATGGTTCGCACACGCAAAAAAGGCACAATAGCCTTGAGGGAAAGTTGGCTCCACGATATTCATATCAGGAGTCGAACATGGAACCTCTCCAACATGGATGAGAGGAAGTACCACTAAGCCAAGCGCCCGTTGGTACTTATCTTTTTGTTTGGTATCGAACAGAAGTATACTTAACAACTGTATCATCCATGAGTCATCGTGCATAGTTGTTGATCTTTTCCTCTCTTACTAGTTTGTGGTACCTTAAATATAATCTCTATAATTGTGTTGTATAGGCTGAAGAAACATACAAACTAGAATGCCAATTTCCAAACATGTCATCTCGATTATCAAGTTTATAAAAATACAAAAAACGTACCCAAAAGACGAAAGGTTGATGAAACACATCAACTGGAGTTTACATCCAAAATAAAGCTGGCTTTCAGGTTATCGAGTTTACGGAAAACTAAGCTCGACATCCTGGTTGCTGAGTTCACAAAAAATACACAAAAACAAGATAAAATTATATTTTTTTAGGTATAGGTTTCTAGGCTACATTATTCAGAATTCAAGGTATAAGGTATTAGGGTACATGGTTTATAACATAAGCCCATTTTTATTTTATTTTGAGATAAAAGTAACAACATGGTATTAAATCTCGACAGATACCGAGTCGTACCTCGATTTTGAACCAACTGAGACCGGTTCCTCCTATATACCCGAACCTACCCTGTATCGATTGGTACCGTCATCGATGTTGTGTTTTTAAACATTGATTGCAAGTCTTGCACCCGAGAATGTGATTGTTGCCTCTTTGCATAGTTTTCATACTTTTGATCAAATTACACTAAATGTCTAGTAGATTGAGATCAAAAGTAAGGAAGAGGTACATAAGTTAAATATTTTAGGCCAATTATCATATTTCAGAACAAAGTTTCACGGTTTTCTCTTGTTTTTGCGCCTGCTATCGGACTTTGGACAATAGGTCACTAGTTTTTTGCGTTGTTCACAAACTATCATATTGTGGAGTAAATTTTTACATTTTAGACTAAATTGTCTTATTTTGGACAAGTTGATATCATTTACTATGCCGCCATGGCCAATCTCAACCTCCCATTAGAGAAGATTCATTCATGTTGAAACATGTTATATACTTTAGGAATCACTACTGCTAGTTTCGATCCAGGATGCAACTCACCTCATGGAATTGGGCCCCTATTTGGAAATTACATATTCTCCAAAAGATAAAAGTGTTGTTATAAAAATTACGTCATGGAGCTTTACCCACTGGCTCATTGTTAAGGGATCGAATTGCTCTAGGATATATCAAATGCGCGCCCATAGTCCAATCACAAGAGTGAAGATATACAACATTTGTTCTTATCTCGTTAGAAATGTTGAAGGATTAGTTCCACCTCAGTAAAGTAGAGGGCGAAAGCGATCCTTATATGTATCATGGAACCTCAACTCAACACCTGGGTTTTGGAATAGAGGAAATCTTTCAATAAAGCTTCTCTATTCTATTCCTAGCTCTATATGAAAACATGGTTAAAGATGGATTTTTCAACTTTTTTAAAAAGTCATTCTAACCACACTTGAGAATATAATAATATTCAGGAATGAGATCTATTTGCATGTGCATTATGGACCCTTTGTAAAGCTGGATGCGAGAATCTTTATAATAATGTTACGTTTAACCCTTTTCATCTCGTTTATGAGGTTATCACCATGGAATACACATAACACTGCAATAAGCTTTCTTCTTCACCTGCATTATCTTCTCTAAGGACAATTTATGCGGTGTGATGTCTCATATATTAATTCAAATGAATTGACTTGCGGAGCTTGGATTATAGCATCTGACAATGCTAATATAGTTGTTGGTGAAACTTTTCGCATGCCATGTTGGGTGTGCTATTGAGATGGAGGTTCTTGCAATTAAAGATGCACTCTTGAAACTAACTAGGTGAGGTATTGAGGATGTCATTATTCAAACAGATTGTTGTGTTGCAGTTAACTTGATCATGAAAATGGTGTGGCATACAACCAACTTTGTTTTGTGACAACCTTGCTAGTTCGTCTTGGTTGAGTTTCTTTTCAAAGTATTCCCAAAATCACAAAATGTTTGCACTGATTGATTAGCGAAGATGGCCCGTATTACTCCTACTTTTTTTTTTGAGGAGAAAGATTGTCCTAGTGGCATTCGATGCTTGTTATTAGCAGATTACAACTCTATGAACCACTAATAACTTGTGAGATGCATCCGAAAAAAAAAAAACTTGGGATCATATATTTGTTGGTGTTAGTTAATGTCGCGACTTCTCTTTGGAGTAGTTTTAGACTCTTCCGTAATCCTTTGGATAGTCCTTAAATTAATTTTGCTTTCGCCAATTGAAAAGAAGAATCTCCAACTGATAGCTCAATCGGTAAGACATATGCATCATATTTTTTTGAACTTGGTCAAGGGTTGAAATTTTAGAATAAGTGTTACGATATATTTCCTCTCACGCTGTAGTGGCGGGCCTCCCTCTTGACTTAGTGGCAATCCTTTCAGCTTGTGGAATTATTAAAAATATGGGCATTCTATCGCTCCTGTGACGAGTTTGGATCCTGGATCTATCTTGTGTCGGCGCACTAACAAGTGATGTATTGACCACTTGTTGCCTTTCAAAAAAATAGAAAAATAAAAAGAACCCAAGCTTAATCAAATATAAAGAACTAAACTGCATAGCGGAATGAAAAAAAATTGACATTAAAGAACTCACCTATTTTTACTTGGTGGTTGTTGCCATTGAACTCATCAATCTCTTGGTAAAGGTTAACGAAAGCCTCAATCACGATTTAAGAAAGATCCTTACATCAACAACAAAAAGGGTAAGAGCATGTGGCAACTCTCTTCATAGAGTGAGAAAACCATTCAAGTATCATATAATGTAAAAGTTTGCCTAGTACATTGTATTGACACTTTATAAAATCATCAACCGATCTAAATCATAAAGGCTTTATCTCTACATCATAAACCTTCTTAAATGAACACTACAAGAAAATGGTTTATTGCCGACGGTAATATTAATTACCATCGGTATAAATACAATTAATACCGACTGATATATATATATATATATATATATATATATATATATATATATATATATATATATATATATATATCCGTCGGTATAATATATTTCATATTTTACTAATTTTTTTGGTTCTGTTCATTATCTTCTTATTTGAACTCAACGAAAGAGAGAGAGAGAGAGAGAGAGAGAGAGAGAGAGAGAGAGAGGCATGGGAATTTGCATCGGTATCATGGGAACCATTCAAAACCCTTATATATGCCTTTTATCTCTTCCGATTATCCTTAGTCTCTATTCTCACGTTGATTTGTTTTGTGCATGTTTATCGGATTTTTTTTGTTTGACATGATTTGGTTAGGCTTTTTTTCGTTTAAAGATGTCATATATTTTTTATTTTTCCATATGGATTAATTTGTTTTCGATCTGCTCTTCCTCTTTATTTTCCTAAGACCTTTGATCTTTTTCATCTCGATGCAGATGAGCTATCAAACAATAAACCATGTACATGGAGAAAGGTTTATTTATTTTTATTTTTATGTTTTTGAAAGGTATTGACTTTATCTATTCGTTGACTATGTTAATTGATAATAATTTCTAGGTTTAATGATCAATGACCTTACTAGTGAAGCGACACCTTCCATGCTGACCCACAACATCATGGACCAGTCCCTTGCCCCTACTTGTTCCCTTCCAAAAAAAACACAAAAATAAAAAGAACCCAAGCTTAATCAAATATAAAGAACTAAATTAAAGAGCGGAATAAAAAAAATTTGACATTAAGGAACTCACCTATTTTTAAGTGGTAGTTGTTGCCATTGAACTTATCAATCTCTTGGTAAAGATTAATGAAAGCCTCAATTACGATTTAAGAAAGATCCTTACATTAACAACAAAAAGGATAAGATCATGTGGCAACTCTCTTCATAGAGTGAGAAAACCATCCAAGTATCATATAATGTAAAAGTTTGCCTAGTACATTGTATTGACACTTAATAAAATCATCAAACGATCTAAATCATAAAGGCTTTATATCTGCATCATAAACCTTCTTAAATGAACATTACAAGAAAGTGGTTTATTATCGACGGTAATATTAATTACCGTTGGTATAAATACAATTAATGTCGACGGATATATATATATATATATATATATATATATATATATATATATATATATATATATATATATCCGTCAGTATAATATATTTAATATTTTAATAAAATTTTTTGGTTATGTTTATTATCTTCTTATTTGAACTCAACGAGAGAGAAAGAGAGAGAGAGAGAGAGAGAGAGAGAGAGAGAGAGAGAGGGAGAGAGAGGAAAACCAATGGGTTTTGTTCATTATCTTCTTATTTGAACCCAACGAGGAGAGAGAGAGGCATGGGCATTTGTATCGGTATCATGGGAACCATCCAAAACCCTTGTATATGCCTTCTAACTCTCCCGATTATCCTTAGTCTCTATTCTCACATGGGTTTGTTTCATGCATGTTTATCGGATTTCTTTTGTTTGATATGATTTGGTTAGGTTTTTTTTGTTTGAAGATGTCATATATTTTTTATTTTTCCATATGGATTAATTTGTTTTCGATCTGCTCTTCCTCTTTATTTTCCTATGGCCTTTGATCTTTTTCATCTCGATGCACATGAGTTATCAAACAATGAACCATGTACATAGAGAAAGCTTTATATATTTTTATTTTTATGATTTTGAAAGATATTGGCTTTACCTCTTCGTCGACTATATTAATTGATAATGATTTTCAGGTTCAATGATCAATGACCTTACTAGTGAAGCAACACCTTCCACACTGACCCACAACATCATGGACCAGCCCCTTACCCCCACTTGTTTCCTTCCAAAAAAAATACAAAAATAAAAAAGAACCCAAGCTTAATCAAATATAAAGAACTAAAGTACAGAGCGGAATGAAAAAATTTGACATTAAGAAACTCACATATTTTTAATTGGTGGTTGTTGCCATTGAACTCATCAATCTCTTGGTAAAGGTTAACGAAAGCCTCAATCACGATTTAAAAAAGATCCTTACATCAACAACAAAAAGGGTAAGAGCATGTGGCAACTCTCTTCGTAGAGTGAGAAAACCATCCAAGTATCATATAATGTAAAAGTTTGCATAGTATATTGTATTGACACTTTATAAAATCACCAAACGATCTAAATCATAAAAGTTTTATATCTGCATCATAAACCTTCTTAAATGAATACTACAAGAAAATGGTTTATTGCCGATGGTAATATTAATTACCGTCGGTATAAATACAATTAATACCGACGGATATATATATATATCCATCGTTATAATATATTTAATATTTTACTATTTTTTTAGTTCTGTTTATTATCTTCTTATTTGAACTCAATGAGTGAGAGAGAGAGAGAGAGAGAGAGGAAAACCAGTGGGTTATATTCATTATCTTCTTATTTGAACCCAACGAGGAGAGAGAGAGAGAGGCATGGGCATTTGTATCAGCATCATGGGAACCATCCAAAACCCATGTATATGCCTTCTATCTCTCCCGATTATCTTTGGTCTCTATTCTCACGTGGGTTTGTTTCGTGCATATTTATTGGATTTCTTTTGTTTGGCATGATTTGGTTAGGTTTTTTCTCGTTTGAAGATGTCATATATTTTTTAGTTTTTCATATGGATTAATTTGTTTTCGATCTGCTCTTTCTTTTTATTTTCCTATGGTCTTTGATCTTTTTCATTTCGATGCAGATGAGTTATCAAACAATGAACCATGTACATGGAGAAAGATTTATTTAATTTTATTTTTATGTTTTTGAAAGGTATTGGCTTTATCTCTTCGTCGACTATATTAATTGATAATGATTTTCAGGTTCAATGATCAATGACCTTACTAGTGAAGCGACACCTTCCACACTGACCCACAACATCATGGACCAGCCCCTTGCCCCCACTGATGAAGCCCTTAAACCCAGGAAACTCTGTTGTCTCTGCAGCTTTGGCCCCTGGGAATTTCCCTTGGCGGCGTACCCTTCCGTCATTCTCCACATCCTCACCGCTTGTGATTTGGATCCCCAAGATCTCGCTCGTCTCGAGGCAAGTATCCAGGATTACAATATTTCTTTCGATGTTAGGATTCGGTAATGCATGCCGCTGAATGCTATGTATATTTACCGACGGATAATATAATACCGTCGGTAATAAACTATATTAATTTTGGTTAAATAATTAACTATTACCAACGGTAACAGATATCCGTCGGTATTAATTTTTATTACCGACGAAAATAATGACTTGTCGCTATTGTCTTTCCCGACTCCAGGTTTCCCAACGGTCACCGATGAGAACTCTGTCCTTCGCATAAAGATTTACTGACGGAAATATACCTTTACCGACAGTATATTTTCGTCGGTAAAAACTATTTTTTTTGTAGTAGAATCATACTCTTACGAGTTATCACAGTAATTTGTGTCTAAATAATGGTTGGAATATAACCATTGACCATTGAAATGCTTGAATTTGATAATACTCCTAAGAAATAAAATTAAATATCTTGATCTCAAATAGTATACATTTAGATGATATGTCACATAGTTAGTTAATGTCATCCAATGTAATATACCTTTAAGGATTATTTGGTAGTGTGACTGGACAAAAATGCTTTTAAAGGCTTATGCACGTTCAAACATGTTTCCAAATTATTTTTTGTGATCGAGGTTGCTTCCTGGTAAAGCACATGCCCTCCACTAGGCAGGTCGTATAATCTAATTTTGTGGGCTCCTGGGCTCCCTCCCATCGTTGTGGAGGGTTTATGTCTCTATTTTATGGAGGGTTTATCCTTGCTCCTGCATGGCAATATTACGAGGAAAGTAAGATTCAAACCTTGGTCTATCTTGTGCTTCAAACACTGACAAGCGATGTACTAACCATGAGGTCCCTCCAAAATAACAAAAATAATTTTAGGATGCCTAAAATCTCTATTCATTGAAGCGCAAAAACCTAAGTTTGTGCAAACTTTGTTGAAGCGCTAAATCGTAAATATGCGTTCAAAACCAATTTAATTTCATCACTTCGCTAAAAATTGCAAAATAATTTAGTATCGGAAGTTAGTATAACATTTTAGAATTTCAAGTAGAATTGTTTGTCTTTGATATCATTTATCACCGTAAGAACCAAAGAAAATGCAAATACAAGAACACAAAGAGAAGTGTTTTATTTGCTATCGTACAACTTATGATGAAAGGTGGGATAATCCAATAAAATATTTATGCCAAGATCAAACTCCATCAATTGTAACTTTTTCCAAAGTACCATTATTAAGATTAGCAGTATCTTCGCTCTGTAATCGACGACGTTTGAATGACGATTTGAGGAATCACGAATGGTGGCTTCTCGCTAACACGTATGAAGCTATAGGACCATGCGCCCATCAACGTACCCAACACGGGCCCCATAATGTACACCCAAATGGCCTCGTACCTGTCGCTCGCAATTGCAGGTGCGATGCTCCTCGCGGGGTTCATTGACCCTTCTGATATCAGCCTGCACAACCCAATTTCATGTGAAATCTCATGATCGTAACGAGGTAAGTTTCAATATGAGTTACGATGAATGAATACCTTAACCATTGATTTAGTACGTACTCTTGGCCTTGGTCCATCAATGATTACGTATGGGGTAGCCTAGACTTTTGAGATCGAAGTCTTAAATTGTTATGGCTCAACCCAAAACTAAGGACCTTTAGAGTAGACCAATATGCCCTTAAAAGGGAGAGGCTATATACAGCCCCAGAAATATCAAAGGCAAACCTAGCTCCAAATTGAAAAAAAGTCCAACATGTCTTTATTTCATCCCTGGTCTTTTGTTAATGGCAATCGACGCCCACTGATGTCGTCGCAGGTCATGTGTAAGTCGTCGCCCACCTCCGCTACTGGGAATTCACTACAACCGTCTCCATCCTCGTTTTTCCTCCTTCCTTCTTTTTTCACCCCTTCTTCTTCCTCCTCTTGGCTCTTCCCCTACTTGTCGAACTCTAATTCCTTTTTCTTCATGTTCTTCTTCCTTCTCCTCTTTCCCTCCTCCTCTTGGAAATCGTGACACATAGTCTTGATTTTCAGGAGGAAGAAGAGGGGAAAGAGTTGGAGGAGGAGGAAGAAGAAGGGAAGGAAGAGGAAGGAGAAGGCGATGATGGATTGGATGGAACCCACGGGTAATAGAGGCAGCGGTGGGCAGTTGTCTGCATGGGAACAACAGAAGGAAAACATGAGGGTTATTTTAGAGGAGAGTTGCCTAAAGTAAAACATGGGATGTATAGCGAAACCCTACTTGAAGAATTAAAGTGCTTATGTTCTAGATGATATCTGCCTTGGTTTCTGGATCAACCATGTGGTCCTCATGCTTTAGTTCTGAATCCATCAAAGTGGGATGGGACTAGGATCCAAGTTGTGTTGGGTAAAGTGGTCACTTCATAAGTTGATAAACCACATAGAAGCAAGATTTTTTTCTTGCTTCTTTTTACCCAGCAAGGATTGAAGTAATGCAAACCGCGGAGCCAACTGCCAACCCTGCGAGCTCTTCCACCTGTATTAAAGAAAGAAGTATGAGAATGCACCGAGTCGACACTAAAGGAAAACGAAGACAACAGTCAAATAAACTTCCCAACACTTAGAGAGACTCACTGCTTTGGTATCCGTGGCTACCGCAGACGTGAAGAACATCATGGAAAAGGTTATGATGATCTCCATGGTCAATGCCTGCACCGCTGAGCCAGAAGAGATCGTCTTCCCGAGGTTACGGATATGATGAAGCAGCTTGCGGAGAGTGAACGCGACCATGGCCCCGATGAGCTGGGCCGACATGTAGAAGGGGACCTGCAATAAGATAGCTTGAACACTTTAACATTAGTTGTTAACATAACCCATATTTTTAGGGTTTAAGGATTTAGAGTTTCATCAACCATCTGAGAAGAGAGTCATGGCAACACACATAATAGAGAATATGAGAGAATAATGTTTTCCTTGATTAATTGGTGTTGATATTTACAATGTATATATAGAGAGAGAGAGAGAATGAGTGAGATCTTCTAATATCTCATATTAAATATTCTGATCTCACATATCTCTCCGTGACTTATTATATATATATCAATTATCTCAATTCATATAATTATCTGAAGTCACATAATATCTTTTTATCATAGTTGCGCCAAATATAATTGCCAGTATTATATTTTCTAACAAGGGGTTCTTGGAGGCTGATAATTTGGTGATGACATAACAAAAAGAGATTTATGTTGACCGTAAGTAGGTTGCATAATAGCGAGAACATTTTTGCTATGGGAGGTTTTTGCTCTGGATACTATGTGGAGCATCTTGACCGTTCTCTATTACTCAAGAGAAAAGGGAGCAATCTGATTGGATGAAAAAATGGTATGAGTGAGATGCACAGATCGTGGTTGTGTATAAAGTATAATCAGACGGTTCTCTATTCTTCCATGAACGGTCCAGATGCCTCACTTAGCATCCGAACACTACACCAAATCTGACAATTTGGCACGGACCCTTAATTTGCTTTGGCACAATTTCAGACCGTTCCAAATGAGGCACTATTTATAACCGTGCCAAAGGTTGTGGCACGATCCGGCACTCACACCAAATAAATATGGCACGGTTTGGTACTGTGCCTAATTGGGCACGGTCCAAAACTGTGGCAACTAAATAAAAACTATTTCACGCCATACTGTATTCCCTATAAAAGAGGTTGGCGGGAGCCTTAAGTTTTTAGCGCCAAAAATGGTTTAATTAACCACGCTTGTGAACCGTGCCAACTAGTGTCAAATTACAAAATGAGCAGACTATTCACGCTCCCTAGGCCCATTTAAGAAGGAAAATTGATTTTTAGCCATATACTCTTCCATCGGATTGCCATCTCATTTGATCACAGTCGTCCGTCTAAAATTTTCTTTAGAGACAATCACAAGCCCTAATAAAAACTCTCGCCCCTGCTTTTGGCCTCCATCCCTCCCAGGCGCCCCGCCTTCTTCTTCAGCACGAACTTGGGTGACAAGATGCAGGCTTGATCCATCTTGGTCGTCCAGCTATTTGGGTGGTCGGCGACGAGCCACTCACTCTTCCCTTCCTTGCCCCCATTCTTCATCCATGCATAACCAGATAACAGAATCTTGGTTCGATTCTCACCCTCCCCTCTCAATCCTCCTTTCTCATATCTTGGTTTTGTACAAGGTCCGACACCAAGCTCCTGCATGTCACCAATTTACAATGGGAATAAATATGGTACCCACTTTGATTTCATACCGAAATTCATAGGGTCCATCCGACGGCCCTATGGTGGATTCAGGCATCCACCTAGGGTTCTTCCCATGGCCCCTAGAATAATGCTCCACCACCAGGATGTATGAAAAATGAGATTGATGGTGGAGATGGGTTCGGTATTGTACCAGATTTTCCCATTTGGTACCATAGCGGAACCCTTTTACAATTCGAGAATATCAACTCCTTCAATAATCTAAATCTAATTTGTAATTTTTTATTATTATTATAGAAAAGATTAATGGGTGCCTTTGTTAATCATTTTCTTACAGTTATTGTGCGAGAAAGTAACACGAGTATCAGGCTTGGCTTAACGGTAGTTCTTTCATTCACAATGTCATTTGCATGTTGTCACTACCTCTCCAGATCTTTGGAAGCATACCTCATATCTTTTTTTTCTTTTTGTTTTATAGGATGTGTATAATTTCTCTTATTAGACATGAATTATTTTGGTTCTTATAGTTATCTTCTTGTTGCTTTCAGTTGTTCATTCAAAGTAAAAGTAGGCAATTAAGGGGAAAATTATTTTTCTCTCATCCTATGCATGGGTCTGTGTTGAAGTCTCAATGTTCGATGATATGTCTTATATAGTTTCAGTTGTTATTAGAGATGATGATGTGGAAGAGATGAAAGTTGAGTACGAATGGGTTCTTGGGAATTGCAAGAATATAATCCATTATGTCTAGATGCCCAAAAACTGTTGGTTAAGTTGAAGAAGTTGACATGTGACTTGATTCACATATAGTGCCTAATGCATGGCTGTACTATGTTATTGTAGTCCATGATTGCAAATGATGCTAATTTTAAACACTCTATATATGTAGAAGAAAATACAAATAAAATTGAAGATATCAGTACTAGTTATTCTATGAGAAGTCTTAACACCCCGTCTCCACCTCCTCTCGTCCTGTCACTTCTCCTCCTCCTCCCTTGACTACATCCACTTTGCCTCTTATTGTGGCAGCATCGACTTCGCCTTGATGCTGATTTTCTGATCGAATGTGATTGCGATGATGATTCTTTCGTGATAGCAAGGGCTGCCTCTTCCATGACTGCATCGTCCTCTCCTCTCCTTTTTGGTTTTGGACTCTAGATCAAGAATAGTGGAATTGGCACGTGTTCAGGTTTAGATGAAATTTTATAATTTAGGTGCTCTTTTATGCTATGATATTTCAGATCATCAAGTTTCAATACCTATTTAATTAGAATAAGCAGTGTCCATTGTTAAAATAATAATAAATATTTAAATAGTATTTCTTTTGCCGATCCTGTTATTGTGTTGACTGTTTTTCCTTAATCAAACTATGTTTATAGTTTCATTTGTTACTACAACCTGATATATAATTTCATTTTTCATTTGGTACATTAAATAATGTGTTGTCCATCTTCTAACCAGTGTTGTCACCATGTGCACGCCACTTGATGCCCTCCCTAACTTTTGGCCCATAGTTAATGTTGTTTTCTAATTGCATATAGTATTGGAGACGATGTATAACCCAATAATATTACGTTCTTATAGTTTTTTTTTATAATTCTTTCACATAGGAGACTAAGTTTTGGTGAAAACTCTAGAACATCAAGCAATCTTAAACATCATTGATATTCATTGTTGCTATGTGGAATGCTTGATAGTTACGTATTCTTATGTTGTTGACATCTTATGAGTTAGTCAACAGCCCAAAATTTGCTTTGGTTAGAAGGCTGTAATTGTAGGCACTCTTCTATACAAGAACAAAAACTAAACAATATCATTTTTATAATTAATGATTTAAATGGTAAGGCCTCCAATAATGTAGTTCACTTAACTATATACAAATTGAGTGTGTCTAAATTAGTTGTAATATTAGTAGTTTTGATTTCATACTTCACATTGTGCAGCTAAGTAATCTTTCAGAAAATAGGAATATCAACATTTGCTTATATTGTTTCACATGCTTACATAGAGCCATTCATTAGATGCAGTGACCTAGGTGATTGAGAGCCATAAAGCCAAGCTAGTTCTGGATTAACAATTCTATAAGTGGAAGGTTGGGTCACTCTGAAACTCATTGCTATCTATGGATATCAGCTAGGATATATATGAAAAACCATAATACAAACCAACTCGTTTTTCTTTAATCCTTAGGGAGTAATGTTATATAGCTGACGGACGGCCACGTGATCCATAAAGTCACCTTTGAAATTATTTTTGACCTATGACTATTAAAATGATAAGTTAAAAAATACTATATTGGTAAAAAAAGCTTAAGTCTAAAATAGTGAATCGGCGAGCTCCTGATCTTTTTCTGCTAGTTTGGATTTGAACCATTTCAATAAATCAAATATAAAAGAAAAAAAAAGTACCAACTTCCAAGAACAAACCAAAATATTGGAGCTAATTCTCTGGTCCAATGGGGCACATATTATAACTGAACTGAAGCCAATACATGCGCAATTGAGAACAACTCAACTCTAATAGCATGCGTGGCAAGAGGGGTAACCCGATGTCTCTACAATCATCCAAATATGTTTTGGTGTGTTAACTTGAATGAATGGGCAGTAATATATTTGAAAGCGATAAAAAATTGAAGAAAATGAACTAGAAGTAGTCCCCAAAACTAGATATTTTTTGTTGATATAGATTGCATATGAAATTGACAATATGCATCAAGTAAATTTTGTTACTTTTTAATATCTAATTATCCTCTTTTAGTAGTAAGCAAATTTAATATCTATGTTGGCTTATAGATATCTCATCTTGAGCCGAATCTACTGTATACATGATTGTAAGTGGTTTTTTTAAAAATTTTACTAGTATTTTGTTGCTTTAGTCTTCTATCATCTTTATATATGTTTGATAAAAAAATATTCTTTTTTAGGTTGTATCTCGTCGTTCGTCAACTCAATATATGCATTTAGAATGTCAACAGCAAGTAGCAAAGCATGGATGACCAAACCAAGGAACGATCCAGAGTATCTTAATGGAGTCGCTGATTTTATACAATTTATTCTTGATAATTCTGGAGGTAAGACACTATTTTCATGCCCATGTGTTAAATGTCGAAATGGAAAGGGAAAGAAATCCGTTGATGAAATCTATGAGCATTTGGTTATATATGGTATGTTCCAATCGTACACTACATGGTATGCTCATGGAGAATCGTTAAGAAAGGAGAAACCTTGTACATCAGAGTCTATAGACGAGTTTGTTGATTTGGATGATGATGTGTATCCAAAAATGAACCAACTCGTTGATGATGCATTTGGAATACCTAGTCAAAATGTTGATACAAGGTCAGAGAATGCCAGAAGAAATGCCGATATGTATGAAAGTACTTTAAAATTTTATGATGATGAAGATGTTGAAGGAAGACGATATAAAGCTTTATATAATGATGCAAGACAACCTTTGTATCCTTCATGTTCAAGAGAACTCACAAAGTTGTTGGTTATTGTTGAGTTGTATAATATAAAGACTCATCATGGTTGGTCAGACAATAGCTTCGACGAACTCCTTCAATTGGTTAAGAAGTTACTACCAGAGGGGAACACATTACCTGATAAGTTTTATGTAGCAAAAAAGATGATTAAAGAATTAGGAATGGATTATGAGCAGATACATGCATGCCCGAATGATTGAATTCTTTATTGGAAAGAGCATGAAAATAAAGAAACGTGTCCAACTTGTCATACGTCCAGGTGGAGTTCAGACTTCTTGAAAAATAAAAAAGGTAAATTCTGCATGAAATCAAGGTATGTACCGTCAGAGTGCATTTATATATATTGTTTACAATGGTTATAACATAATACATGTTTATGCATAATATGTTGCTAAAATCCTATGCAGTTGAGTCTCTCAGTGGAAAGAATACAACATCTAGTGGTAAATTCTCATCATCACAAGCGAAAGGTGGACATAATGGAAAAGAATTATCATGCCAACTACTAGGTTGGAAGAAACAGATCATCGCAAGTGGAAGAGTGATCATAAGAGAAGGGCAAACTATATATGGAAAAGATGTGGGTGAAGATGAGTATAGGGTTGTTGTTGATGCTATAAACGAGCCAAACTACCCTCTTGTAGAATCAACTAGTTTTGCTGATACTATAGGAGATGTTGGAGTCGGTGGATTCACCGTATGGCCAAAAATGTTTACGAAGGTCTTATGACAGTTCTCATTCGTAGTTTTAATCTTTGTCATATTTGATCTTTGATGTTAGAAGTGAACTTATTGAAGTACTGTTTTGTAAGACACACTTATCGTGTTTAAGTCGGTTTTGTTATATGCTACTTTTGTTCTTAATATATTATCATGTCAACAACATTAGATCCATAGGTATTGTATTTCATGTAACACATTTAAATGTCGATATAGTGGGATCATGAAGTTATTGAATTGTTCACTTGATATCTCTTTATTGTCATTATTTTGTATATTTTCGTTATTTTGTGGTGCAATACATCAAGGTGCAATGTTGTAAAAAAGTTCAGAAGTTCAACTAAGAAAAAAGGCAAAGGTTGGCGAGGCTTTTTGTGACCTTTTGGTTTCTTATGAAAGTATAAAATCAAATGGAGAAAAAAGGTAAAGTTTGGTAAGATTTTTGTGTATCTTTTCCTTTGCTTATGGAAAAAAAAATGGAGAAAAAAGATAAAGCTTGGAGATATTTTCTATATGTTTTTTATTTCTTATAGAATAAAAAAACCAAATATTTTTTTTGAAGGAATCCAAAATGTTTTTATGAATCAAATTAAACGCAGTCAAATTAATTCTCTCATCTATTATCTTGCTCTATATAATGCCAATGTGTGTTAGGCTCATCTGGAGGAGTTTAAAGCATTGCAATGCATTTCTGGCCCCCAATGGTTTCAGATCCACAAGACATATTCAGATACATTTGGCCTTCATATACCTTTTTGATTTGTTAATTGAAAGAGAGTAAGATGTGAATATCTCTTTTTTTCTCCTTAGAATTCTGAAATTCACCTAACTCATCTTGTTTCTTTAATTACAGCTTCAACTAGACTTGCCTCAATAGCCCTTGAAGAAAAAGTTACAAAAGTGATTATTGCTTGCTATTCATGAAGCAAGATAGTGCATTCAATGCTTGGCATATCAGTTGTTCGGTCTTATGCCTGAACCAAGCTTGGCTGCTCAACATGGTTCCAATAAGCCTAGCAATTTAGCTTCGGGAGCTCTTGGTAAATTTGGAGATGATAGTGCGTTCAATGCTTGGAGTAAAGGTGGTAGAGCTTTAGGTTCCTCTTCATGCAGAGCAGCAGGTAGTATTGGTGAGGTAGGTGATACTATAGCTATTCTCAAAGAGACTAGCAATTTTAGAGTTAATGCTTGGGGGTCTACTCTGAAGTTCTCATCTATCCCTGCAGATCAATTGAACCTTGAATACATTGAACCTGGGATAAAATCAGCAAGCTTACTAAAACAAAGATTTTTCAAAGGGTCAAGCTTTTTTGAAAGCTGTTATGCCTTCCAATTCAAGTGGTTCCAGAGGAGGATCTATAGATGTTGGGAATCATTTTGTTGCTACGTGTTTCTGCAGCCCATAAATCCATCAGTACTGATGCTAGTGGACAACCAACTCAAGTGAACTGTGTTTTAGCTGATAGTGTAGTGCCGGTTCAAGGAGATGGTGCAGTGCATAATTAAATTGTTTGTATTTTGTGGCCACTATTTTGAACTTGTGCTTATGTTTTTTGGCCAAGTGTTTAGGCCTTTTTATGCTATGTTTTAGAGTCCAAACCCATTTGTATCGAATTTGTTCAAGGGTTGAATAAGTATGTTGTCTAGTAATAAGTTAGTATTGTGCAATGAATTGAGAATTTGCTCTTGAGGAACTAACTATTGATTGGGTTATATGTTTTTAATGTCAATGTACATGTTATGTGAATTCTGTTTACTGTGATTGATCTATGCAATGTGATAAACTCGTCTCACGAGTAATTTTTTTAGTTTCCATTTATGGTTTTTGTATACTAGACAAGGATAAAGCTATATATATATATATATATATATATATATATATATATATATATATATATATATATATATATATATATATATATATATATATATATATATATATATATATATATATATATATATATATATATATATATATTCAATTTGGTATGGTTTATAACTATCTCCAAGGAAAGTTTCAGCATGGTTTTGGACCATTCCATAACGTAATCCATAATTTCAAATCATCCCTTACCAGAAATGTGGCACAATTTGGAAAATGAACTAAGAATGGTTTGAAACCGTCTCATATTGTATATTTGGCACGGTTTTGAGCCGTCTCTAAACTTTAAAATAGGAACGGTTTGGAGCCGTCTCGTAACTAAATTTTGGCACGGTTTGAAACTGTCCCATATTATGAGCTTGGCACGGTTTTGAACTATGCCAAAACATTTAAGACACATCGATCAGGCACGGTTATAAACTGTGCCGAATATCATTTGGAAACCATACCAAAAACGATCATTTGGTGTAGTGGAAGCAAAAACACCCCGTAGCCTAAAACAAAATTTCCATGATAGCTACCATTGCTACAAGGGATTGGTGGAGTCTAGAGATGGAGTTGTGGGACACGGGAATCTCTTCTATTGATGAGTAGGCCATCACATGGTAGTGATGAAGGATTTCAAATTATTGTTGAGGCATAACAATTGGGACAAAGATAAGCTGCCATTGATCCAACAATGAGGTTAGGGTACAAACATGCTAGGTCAGATTAAAGGTGGGAGCTAGGGACTGCTCAGATTGTCATACATTATCATTTGGGTCCAGAAAAAAAAAAAATTTAAATCAAAGGGTGGAGCTAGTTCTGAGTCTTCTTCGCCGACATTCCGTTACTTAGGTTAATTTTTAGTTGGCTAATTTTGGCCCATAGAGTTTGACATAAATTTTTTTTTTTTGTATTTTTATTATATTTAATAATAGACATCCGAGTCTTTCGTTTGTTCGTGCAGCGACTTCTTGGGACCAAGTGGGCCCTTCTCGTGCTCGTTGTGACATTTTCGCTCGAGATGCAGCGACTTCTGTGGACCAAGTGGGCCTCTCTCCAACAGCTATGTGGCCGAGCACCTGTGTGGTGCCTCTAGGGTCTAGCTAAGACCCCCACTATGTACTAAAAAAAACATAACCTCACTTTTTTTCAGAGTGATCAAGTGGCGGGACCAATGCATCAAGCACCATCAATTCAGACTGAGTGACATTCATCTGTTGGGTTGCCTACCATCTGAAGGCTTTGATGCCTTAATTAAGGCCCACCACCTATGGTGCGGGACATCGTATGGGATCAAATTTTATTATTTTAAAATGCTATACAGCCAAACAGTTTGGACAAATTAATTGTTTTTCTTTACAAACTGAGGTGACCCTGACCTGGGATTCTCCAAGGTTACGATCTCATTACACCACCTTGACCGGTAATTCTTGAAAATTACGACCTCAGTTTAAGAGATAGGTTAAAGTCAAAATTGAACAATAATTTTGTTGAGAATTCAAATGTAAAATCAATGTTTTTTTTGGGTCAAAATCTTTCTATACAACAATAAGAAAATTCAGTTAAATTGAATCAATGTCATAAGTTGCAACATATATTTGAAATTTTTACTCACTGTCTTTTATAAAATTTCTTAGGTAAATTACACGTTGCTCCCCTTGAAGTTTAGCTCAAAAACACTTAACCACCCTATAGTTAAAAAACTACATTTTGCCCCATTTAATTCAGTTTTGATCAGGTAAAAATTATCAAATGAGGAAATTAAGTAGTTGACAAAAGGGGGTATTTTGTGTTACCGTTTCAAACTTTAGGGAGCGATTGGACCAAAATAAACTATAGGGGGGTTAAGTGTTTTTGAGCTAAACATCAAGGGGGCCAAAGTGTAATTTGCTCAAATTTGTTTAAAAAAATATGCACACTTGCTTAGTTTTATTAAAGACATATTTGTTCAAACCATTTGATAGTTTGATATATACATATATTTCACATTTAGTATTTATAAAGTGCAACATAAATAATATGTATATGGACCTTCAAGAGTCATATATCTTACTACCTATGCATAACCATGCTTTTTACTTTTATGCAATTGAGAGAAAATCATATTCAAGCCATTAGCATGCCTTCTCCAACAAACGCCACCGCTCAATTGATGAGACGGTTGGGTGTATTCGATATTCTGTGGTCAAGTGGAGCATGGGTATGCCCACCAACCTCTCAAGTTGCCTATGTGTAGTGTGTAATCGTGTCTGAACCTTTTGGACCTACTTAATAAACTGGTTGGGGTACTCCATGCCAAACCCCCCTCACCTCGAGGGTTAATATATATATATATATATATATATATATATATATATATATATATATATATATATATATATATACATCCCAACGCTGCACCTGAGTCTCTGCGTGCGCCACGTGTCCACGGAATCGGCACGAGATTCGGCCATCCGGATTTACAAAACACGGGATTCACCTCAGTCGCCCAATCGAACTGATCGAACGGTGCAGCATTCCCCTGACCGGATCTCGCTGTTACTGTGGCGGCCACAGTAACAGCGAGATCCGGTCAGGGGAATGCTGCACCGCCACAGTAACAGCGAGATCCGGTCAGGGGAATGTTGCACCGTTCGATCGGGCGGCTGAAAAAAATTTCGCGGTTACTGTAGCCGCTACAGTAACCGCGAGAATGCTTTCAGCCGTCCGATCATCAGTTCATGAAGTTTTAATAGATTTACTGAAATTAAAAAGTACTTTTATGGTATCATTGTTGCTCATGTTGGTTTGTTTTCCTTCGACAGAGTCATCGGTTCGGGTTTCGAAAGACTCCAACTAAGACTTTCTTAAATTTGGCATACAAAATGGTTAGTTCTAGCTAAGAGTGGTCATTGCTCTTGTCAACTCGAGTCTCGATCCATGCGCATGTATATAAAGCAGCTCAAGGTCTTCTTTTTAAGATAGGGCTTTCTGTTTGGGGGTCGACTGTTGAACAATCTTTGAGGTGAGAGGAGTTTGCTGAAGGGGAATCATAGGCAGGAACACCAATCTTCTTCTCCGTCGTAGGTGAGACCTGCGGGATGACAAGAGGTCAAGAAAGGTCGACTCCCTTTGGAACATAGACCCTCCGACGATCAAGTCGATCAGTGGAGTTGCTGAGAGAGAAAGGGGAGAAGAAAAAAAAGCAGCTTGGAAAAGAGGAAGTAGTTGTTGTTTTACTCATAGGGATTCAACCCTTTCCATGGGGCTATGGGGGGGCACTTTTATAGTGCTCGGTGAGGGAGCAGAAGTCGACACGTACTCGCCAAGTGGGCGTTGGGTTGGAGCAGAGTGGGTTCGCCCATGTAGTCATCAGCTGGTGGCATCGAGTTAGAGCAGGACATGCTCACCCATGTGGTCACCAGGCAGCGGTAGTGGGTTGGAGCAGAACGTACTTGCCTACGTGGTCACCAAGTGGCATGCGTCGAGTTGGAGCAGGATGTGCTCGTCCTCATGGTCATCAGGTGGCAGGTGGCGGTATCGGGTTGGAGCAGGGAGTGCTTGCCCATATGATCATTGGTCGCCAAGTAGCAACATCGGGTTGGTGTAGAGCGTTACCTCCTTTCTGACCGTTGCTCGGGTGTAAGGTATTTTGTGTTTGCGGGAGGGTGGTGAATCTGCCAATCACTTTTCATGTGTTGTCAACGGGCAGGTGTTGATGGGCCGAGGGTTTCAACGTGTGGTTTACCAACTGTCACATTAATCAGCTGACGCCTAAAAGCAAGTTGTCGTGCGAGCTCCCTGCTGACGTCAACTCAGACGAGCTCTCTATGGCCATTGAGCTATCTCTGCCACAATCAAAATCTCTTTGAGTGCATTGCATGTTCTTGAACGACCTTCTATTCGATCGGGTCTTTGACGAGTTGCATGGTTGCCAGCGGTCTTAGGGGGCCCCCATTGCTTGGGTTCCTCCGGCCTACCTTGTGGAGTTTGAGGTTGCCATTTCCGAACTCCACGAGACTACTTTGTTCGATTTGGGATTGTCCAGAGGTCTTTAGGCGGACTGGAAGATCGGCGAGCTCCCAGCTCCCTATCGACCTCATGAGATCCTTCTCTTCCGTCGTTGTGTCAAAAGGTTGCAGTGTCGTATCGGCCGACTTGTGCGTTGTAGGGCTCGTCGGTGATTGTGGAGGTTCTGCAAATCAAAGTTAAATCCACACTGGGGTGGTGGCGGTTTGCAAGCGTCATGCGTGCTCTGGGACGGTTCGTCTGATAGAACCTCTGACGAGTGGCGTGACCTCCGATGGACTTGAGGGACACTCGTGTCGGCCTCACCGGGCTTCCTCGTAGAGGTTCACACCTTCCAATCTTCCATTCCTGACATGTCCGCCAACGCTTAGTGCATCTGGCAATTTCAGATCCGACACGAAGTTAGCGGGTCTGGGTCAGAGCTAAACGGGTTCGGATCGTAAACGGGTTGACACGATAGACCCGTTTAATAAATGGGTCGAGTCTAGGTTTAGGGTCTGGACACGATAGACCCGTTTAAAATTCAACGGGTCGGGTCTACCCGCAATCCGATACTGTAATATATAGTATAAGCAGGTCTATCAGGTTACGTCGGGTCGAGTCGGATCGGGTCAACTGAATAAACCCATGTGGTAAACGGATCTAACGGGTCTACCAGTTTATACACGAGTCGGGTACGGGCTTAGGATCTTGACACAATTAGTTAAACAGGTCGGGTGCAGGTCTAGGGGTTTTGGACATGACCCTAAACTAGACACGACAAGAACCCGACCCGACACGACACCTTGCCACCCCTAATCGCACCATGCGTTGGCCGATGGCCCCCACATCCTCATTATGTCTGTAAGTATGTCCCGTTGTATGTTCAAATAGTATTTTCCGTATATCAACCACGGTCGTTGTTGTATTGTTACGGGACAAGGCTTGATAGTTATGGTTATGGACTTGGGAAGCAGACACAATCTAACTTAAGAGCAATGCTTGCCTCCAACCGATTAATCGAACGACTACAGTTAGATATGTTACAAAAATTGGTTTTGATGAGAGAATAAAAAAATCGGTTTTTGGATTTAGTCCCATATTGTCCGTGGGGAGATCTTCTAATGCATTTATAATGGAACTCCCTTCATTGGGGTTTGTAGCTTCCCAAGAGCCAAGCCATAACTCACCACACACGCGCGCGCCGAGCCGGGTCGGGGTCGGGCTCGCGAGCCGCGTGGACGCGAATGGGCTTCGGGCCTTCTTTTACATTGAGTTTTATGGAGAATTATTCCTTCTGTTACACTCTTCACGAGGCTGAGCTAGGTTCATTGAACCTGGACCTCTGCACTGTCGCATGCAACCGTTACACCCGCTAGAGTAGTGAATGCTCATCAGTGTGCTGCATGCAATGGGCTGTGAGTGTGGGTACGTTATAGCTAAGGATCTCTATATAAGAGAGGGTCTTGTGAAGTCAGAAGAGACACCAAGCAAAGAGCTCTCTCCGCTCTCTCTATTTCTTTCTCGTTCGTGATTCGGTTCCTGTCTAGAGTACGCTGAGAGTCCCAAAGGGGTTCCCTTCGGTGCTGAAGAGGAGTCCAGTCATTGTACCCTGGGGAGCGTTCGTCGGAGGCCTTGAAGCACCTACCGAGGCAGCGAAATAGCTTTCAGGACATTGTGCTAGTACAAACCTCGACTACTGCTAAGTTCCCTATTCTTCTTCCTCCTCCCCACCTCTTTGCCATATCTGTAGACAACCTTAGGACTTAACCTAAACCTTGCTTGATTGTTGTGCTCAACTTTGCATGCTAAACCCCTCTAATTTGTTTTACTACTTTCTGCACTAGATTTGTAACCTCTCAATATTGTGCTAGTCATCATTTGCATGTCTTAATAGAGTAGAAAACCCAACAAGGTGAAAGCTATTTGTTTCGTTTTATTCTATTCCGTTTAGATCTAGATCCTATACGAGAGTGTTTAGATCTAGTTTCTTGTTAACTGTTAGAATTCCTCTGAATTTTCTTAAATTTGGCGGTGTCGAGGAAAGCTTGACAAACCGGCATTACATTGCCCTATGTATAGGGCTAGCAATTTCGGACCCGACATGACAGACCCGACACGAAATTAGCGGGTCTGGGTCAAGGCTAAACGGGTTCGGGTCATAAACGGGTCGACACGATAGACCCGTTTAATAAACGGGTCGGGTCCGGGTTTAGGGTCTGGACACGGTAGACCCGGGAAGACCCGTTTAGTATTCAACGGGTTGGGTCGGGTCGGGTCTACCTGCAATCCGATACTATAATATATAATACCAGCGGGTCTTTCGGGTCAGGTCGGGTCGACTCGGATTGGGTCGGATCGGGTGAACTGAATAGACCTGGGTGGTAAACGGGTCTTATCGGGTCTACCCGTTAATTAGCGGGTCGGGTACAGGTTTAGGATCTAGACACGATTAGTTAAACGGGTCGGGTCCGGGTCTGGGGGTTTTGGACACGTCACGAAACTAGACACGACATGAACCTGACACGACACAACCCATTGCCACCCCTACCTATGAAGCTTGGTATTTAAACGAGCCAAGTGCTCCACCTCCTTCCTGGAGCTGACCTGGCCGTCAAATTTTAGAAAAGTCAAAAGGAACTCTTCCTAAATTACTACTAAGATGGAGAGGAAACCCAGCAAGTCTAATGAGAAGCATGAACCATTCGATGGGAAGAAATTTAAGAGATGGCAGATGAAACTTATGTTCTATTTGACTGTCCTTAAGGTTACCGACCTTATCTCTTCGGAGAAGCCTACCCTTACCTCTAAGGATGATGGCTCAACTAACCAAACGGACTTAGACTCCTAGGAGAGGTAGGATTATTTGTGTAGGAACTATATCCTCAACTGCCTTGTCCCCGACCTCTATGATGTCTACTTCACTTGCAAGTCCGCCAAAGATCTGTGGAACTCCTTAGAGAAGTACGCCACAGAGGATGCCGGGTCGAAGAAATTCATGATCGAGAAGTTACTGGAGTTCATGATGGAAGATGGGAAGTCTGTGGTCTCTCAACTTGAGGAGATATAGATTATCATCCATGAGATCCTCGCTGAGGGGTATAAAATCTGCGAGGGATTTCAAGTGGCAACTATCATAGAAAAGTTTCCTCCCTCGTGGAAGGAGTATAAGAACAGTTTGAAGCACAAGAGGAGGGAGATGATCCTAGACGACCTTGTTGTCCGAATCCGTATAGAGGAGGACAACCTAGTGTCGTAGCAAAGGGAGCGAGCCTCTATGATAAAAGGAAGGCCAACCTCGTGGAGGGAAAGTCTTCCAAAAAGAAGGCTCTTACTCCTAAGTCCTGGGAGAAGAACAAGCTTTCCAAGCCTCAGTTCAAGAAGAAACCTAAAGGAGACTGCTTTGTATGCGGCAAGCCAAGACACCTAACTAAAGACTGTCGCTTCAATGCAGCTAAACGGCCAAAGAACAAGTCCGAGACGAACGTGGCTCAGAGCGGTTTCTTCTCTGTAGTGGTTACTGAGGCCAACCTAGTCAGCAACCTTGCAGACTGGTGGGTGGACACGAGAGCTACCCGACATATATGTGGGTCGAAGAGCGCGCTTCTTCTCCACCTACACACTTGCAGAAGAAGAAGAGTTGATGTACATGGGGAACTCCTCAGTTGCTCAACCGTTACACCCGACAGAGTAGTGAATGCTCATCAGTGCGCTGCATACAATGGGCTGTGAGTGTGGATACGTTATGGCTAAGGATCTCTATATAAGAGAGGGTCCTGTGAAGCCAGAAGAAACACCAAGCAATGAGCTCTCTCCACTCTCTTTCTTTCTCGTTCGTGATTTCGTTCCTGTCTGGAGTATGTTAAGAGTCCTAAAGGGGTTCGCTTCGGTGCTGAAGAGGAGTCCAGTCATTGTACCCTGGAGAGCGTTCGTCGGAGGCCTTGAAGCACCTACCGAGGCGATGAAATAGCTTTTCAGGGTATTGTGCTAGCACAAGCCTCAACTACTGCTAAGCTCCATGTTCTTCTTCCTCCTCCCCACCTCTTTGCCAAACCTTGCTTGATTGTTGTGCTCAACTTTGCATGCTAAACCCCTCTAATTTGTTCTACTACTTTCTGCACTAGATTTGTAACCTCTCAATATTGTACTAGTCATTATTTGCATGCCTTAATAGAGTAGAAAACTCAACAAGCTGAAAGCTATTTGTTTCGTTCTATTCTATTCCGTTTAGATCTAGATCCTATACGAGAGTGTTTAGATCTAGTCTCTTATTAACTGTTAAAATTCCTCTGAATTTTCTTAAGTTTGGCGGTGTCGAGAAAAGCTTGACAAACCGACATTAAATTGTCCTATGAAGCTTGGTATTTAAGCGAGCCAAGTGCTCCACCTCCTTCCTGGAGCTGACCTGATCGTCAAATTTTAGAAAAGTCAAAAGGAACTCTTCTTAGATGACTACTAAGATGGAGAGGAAACCTAGCAAGTCTAGTGAGAAGCCTGAACCATTCGATTGGAAGAACTTTAAGAGATGACAGATGAAGCTTAGGTTCTATCTTACTGTCCTTAAGGTTGTCGACCTTATCTCTTTGGAAAAGCCTACCCTTACCTCTAAGGATGATGACTCAACTAACCAAACCGACTTAGACTCCTGGGAGAGGCAGGATTATCTGTGGTGGAACTATATCCTCAACTACCTTATCCTCGACCTCTATGATGTCTACTTTACTTGCAAGTCCGCCAAAGATATGTGGAACTCCATAGAGAAGAAGTACGCCACAGAGGACGCCGAGTCGAAAAAATTTGTGGTCGGAAAGCTGCTGGAGTTCAAGATGGAAGATGGGAAGTCTGTGGTCTCCCAACTTGAGGAGATACAGATTATCATCCATGAGATCCTCGCTAAGGGGTACAAAGTCTGCGAGGGATTCCAAGTGGTAGCTATCATAGAGAAGTTGCCTCCCTCGTGGAAGAAGTACAAGAACAGTTTGAAGCACAAGAGAAAGGAGATGACCGGAAGACCTTGTTGTTCGAATCCGTATAGAGGAGGACAACCGAGTGGCGAAGCAAAGAGAGCGAGCCTCTATAATAAATGGAAAGGCCAACCTCGTGGAGGGGAAGTCTTCCAAAAAGAAGGCTCTTGCTCCTAAGCCCTAGGAGAAGAACAAGTTTTTCAAGTCTTGGTTCAAGAAGAAGTCGAAATGAGACTGCTTTGTATGCGGCAAGCTAGGACACCTAGCTAAAGAGTGTCGCTTCAATGCAACTAACCGGCAATAGAACAATTCTGAGGCGAACGTGGCTCAGAGCGGTTACTTCTCTGCGGTAGTTACTAAGGCCAACCTAGTCAGTAACCTTGCAGACTGGTGGGTGGACACGAGAGCTACCCGAGATATATATGGGTCGAAGAGCTGCTTCTTTACCTACACATCTACAGAAGGAGAGTCATTGTACATAGGGAACTCTTTAGTTGCTCAACCGTTACACCCGACAGAGCAGTGAATGCTCATCAGTGCGCTGCATGCAATGGGCTGTGAGTGTAGGTACGTTATGGCTAAGGCTCACTATATAAGAGAGGGTCCTGTGAAGCCAGAAGACACACCAAGCAAAGAGCTCTCTCCACTCTCTCTATTTCTTTCTCGTTCGTGATTTGGTTCCTGTTTGGAGTACGCTGAGAGTCCCAAAGGGGTTCCCTTCGGTGCTGAAGAGGAGTCTAGTCGTTGTACCCTGAGGAGCATTCGTCGGAGGCCTTGAAGCACCTACTGAGGCGATGAAATAGCTTTCAGGGTATTGTGCTAGCACAAGCCTCGACTATTGCTAAGTTCCTTGTTGTTCTTCCTCCTCTCCACCTCTTTGCCATATCTGTAGACAACCTTAGGACTCAACCTAAACCTTGCTTGATTGTTGTGCTCAACTTTGCATGCTAAACCCCTCTAATTTGTTCTACTACTTTCTGCACTAGATTTGTAACCTCTCAATATTGTGCTAGTCATCATTTGCATGCCTTAATAGAGTAGAAAACCCAACAAGATATCGAAGATCAATGCTTGCCTCCAACCAGTTGATCGAACGACTACAGTTAGATATCGAAGAGCAATGCTTGCCTCCAATAAGTGCCAAGCGTAGGGCATTGGGCTTGTTGAGTCATCTCGGACTTTGTCTTCGAGTGTCAAGGGAAGGCCATGGGCTTGTTGAGTGCTGAGGCGATTGTCACCTCAGAGTTTTTCTTCGAATGCCAAGGGCAGGGCCTTGGGCTTGTTGAGTGCCGAGGCGATGGTTGCCTCGGATTTTGTCTTCGAATGCCAAAGCCTGGGCCTTGGACATTGTTGAATATACCGAAGCATTGCATGCTTCAAACTTTGTCTTCGAGTGCTAAGGGCAGGAACTTGGGCTTATTGAGTGTGCTGAAGTGTTGGACGCTTTGAACTTTGTCTTCGAATGCCAAGGACTGGGCCTTGAACTTGTTGAATGTGCCAAAGTGTTGGACACTTCGGACTTTGTCTTCGAGTGCCAAAGGCAGGGCATTGGGCATATTGAGTGTGTCAAAGCATTGGACGCTTCGGACTTTGTCTTTGAGGGTCAAGGGTCGGGCCTTGAACTTGTTGAATGTGCCGAAGCATTGGACCCTTCGAATTTGTCTTCAAGTGCCAAGGATAGGGCCTTGGGCTTGTTGAGATTGCCGACGCGTTGCGCTTCAGACTTTATCTTCGAATACCAAAGAATGGGCCTTGGACTTATTGAATGTACCGAAGTGTTGGACGCTACAGACTTTGTCTTTGAGTGCCAAGGGTAGGGCCTTGATCTTGTTGAGTGTATTGAAGCGTTGGACGCTTCAGACTTTGTCTTCGAGTGCCTAGGGTCGGGCCTTGGACTTGTTGAATGTACCGAAGCATTGGACGCTTCGGACTTTGACTTCAAGTGCCAAGGGCAGGGCCTTGGCTTGTTGAGTGTGCCGGAGCGTTGAACGCTTCCGTCTTTGTCTTCAAGTGCCAAGGGCGGGGCCTTGTGCTTGTTGAGTGTGCCGAAGCATTAGACGCTTCGAACTTTGTCTTCGAATACCAAGTACTAGGCCTTGGACTTGTTGAGTGCCGAGACGTTGGTCGCCTCGGACTTTGTCTTCGAGTGCCAAGGGCAGTGTGTTGGGCTTGTTGAATGTACCAAAGCATTGGACACTTCGCACTTTGTCTTCAAGTGCCAAGGGCAAAGTCTTGGGCTTGTTGAGTGCCTAGACGATATGTAAAGACCGGATTTTTTGGCATAAAGTATAATTATAATATTTGTATATTTGTTATTTTTATATTTCTTGATTACATTCAAGGGCCTGATCTTGATAAAAATAATGACAACGCGTTCGCCCCGACGATACCTTTCCAAAGGATTCAACCGCGTTGGATTCCGAGTCCGGAATCTTACGATATAATTGTTTGAAAAATTTAGATGTGGATCCGATAATCGATTCTCGGCTTAGGTGTACACCGTGGAGCTTGCCTCCCTCAAAGTCTGTTATACCCCACATACGCATGTAAATCATGACTGCTAGGGCCGCTTCGTGCCTTGCAAGCACATACAAATCGCGGCCGTTGATATTAGGCCGCACATGTGTATATGATTTCCGATGTTTATTTTGTGCTCGCACATAATGTGCGTGTGCGAATCCCGACCACAGACACGGTGTGCGCATCTTGTTGGCACGTGCGAACTCGAAATGTGGGTATCGTGTGGTGCTTGGATGGAGCAATGAATCCTAGCCATTGTCATGTACACGCATCGCATACATGTACGAATTATGAGCGTTGAGGGCATGTGATTTGGAGTACTGGGAGCACCTAAGTAGCCAATGCTTGGTTGCAAACTCCACTTGATTTGGAGTGCTGGCAGCACCTAATTGGTGGAAGCATTTATTTATTTATTTTATCTGGCCATCCCAACGTTGAGATAGATCTTTTGAACCCTTTAACAGCCAAACTTTGCACCTGTTTCTCCCTCTACCAACTCCTTGTCATCAGCCCCTGGTGGAGCCAACTAAGGCCTAGTGGGGACAAGTGCCCCCACTCAGATTTTAAAGAGAGAAAGTACACTTGCCCCCCTAAACTTGAGCTCAAAAATACTTAACCCCTATGTAGTTAAAGAAGTACATTTTGCCTCCTTCATTTTTGTTTTGATTAGATAAAAGTCACCAAATTAGATAATTAAGTAGATGACAAAAGGGGGTATTATGCTAACATTTCAAACTTTAGGAAACGATTTGGAACAAAATAAAGGACGAGGGGCTTAAGTGTTTTTGAGCTAAACTTCCGGGGGCAAAGTGTAATTTAATAAAAAAAAATGATTCATCTCGTTCAATTCATCCCACCTCTGCACGTCTTGGGCTTGCAGTGCTTGCAGATCATAGTCCCGCACATAGGCTGTACTGTACGGGCCGTACGGCCGTTCTCGAATACTTGGACATTCGTTAAGAGTCACTGTCTCATTTGCTCGAAACTCGCGATCAGAGATGGTGGCATGTTCCTTACCCTAGGCCAGGCAGTGACCAGAGCCCCTCCCCCGCTAAAAAAAAAGGCAAATTACATAAACCTTCCCTGAACTATGGGGGTAGTTTCACATTGGTCCCTCAACTATTTTTTTGACCAAATAGACCCCCAAACTATGGACCAAATTAAAATCGTCATCATCTATAGACGGAATATGTCAAATGACTAAATTACCCCCTATATTTTTTTCTAAACAAAACCGAAAGGGGGGGAGGGAGGTTGTTCTACAACTCCGGCCGCCACCACCATCACCCTCCTCCTTCCTCTCAGCTTGGCACAGCCGTCGGCTAGCCTCGTTGACACTTAAGGCGCAGGGCCCAAGAAGCAAGGAGAGGGGGGGGGATCGGGGGGATCTAAGGTGGGTTCGGGAGGTCGGGGAGGAGGGGCAGAAGGTGGTGGTGGTCGAGCCGCCTAAAAAGGGGAAGGAGGTTGCTCTACAACTCCGACTACCATTGGGTTGGGCCGAGGATTCGTCAGAACATCGTCGGCGATCAGAGGACCAGAGGTGTCTTTGGGAGGTCGGGGAGGAGGGGAGAAGGTGGTGGTGGTCGGACCGCCTAAGAGAGAAAGAAAGGTAATATCAGAAGAAAAAATATTAGTATTAGCCACTTTAATCATTTTTGTCAAACTGATTGTGAAAAATTAACGAAGAGATCAACTTATTAACATTACGTAAATTGGAGATCTATTTGTTTAAAAAAATAGTTGAGGGACTAATATGAAACTACCCTATAGTCCAGGAGATGTTTATGTAATCTGTCAAAAGAGGGAAAAAAAAAAAAACTATATGCCCCAAGCCCATTATCTCTATCTCCCTTTCTCTCGTTTGGAATTTATGCCGCCACTAAAGTGAATTCCTAGCTCCGCCACCCACCCACCACCGTACTCCTTTACACCTGGGCTTCCACCTGGCCCTTGAAGAAGAGGATCAGAACGAAGAGAGAGAGAGACCAGACATAGGGAGGGAGAGATAAAGAGCTGTAGAAAGAGAGAGAGAATGAGAGGATCATCGGAGGAGGCATCAGTAACGGCTGTAGACGGCCCCCTAAGTGCTGTCCCGCGACGACGAGTCCGCAGGACAAGTCCGAGACTTCCTCCTCCCGGTGTGAGTACGCCGGTGATGACCACCGCCAACCCGTGCTCCGACGAGCCGGAGCGCCGGTCCCGACCTGCACCACCTCCTCCTCCTCCTCCCCGTGCACCAAGCAACTTCGACGACCTCCTCGACACGCCGGTTGCCCATAAGGCCCGGCCCGACCCTTCTTCGACACCCGAGGTAAGCTACAACACTCCCTCCACCTCCCCTTTTGGTTCAGTCGCCGGCCACCATGGCCGGTCACCTTTGTGGCTCCGGGCCGAACTCCGGGGTCCGCCGACGCGGATCCGACGAACCCCGTCGCGCACCGACACCTTCGGGTTTTCTCCTTCGCGCCCCTTACGCAACGATGGCGAGGGTAAAGCCGGTCGGCCACCGGGCGCCGGTGAGGCACAAGAACCACCTCTGGTTCGGGTTCTGTCTGATAACCTGGTAGGGGTAGGTTTTAGAAAATTAGAAGGGGGCAGGGGGGTATTTTGGGTATAAGTGTTTTAAATTATTTATATTGTGAGTTGTATTAATAAGTTGTATATTACATATGTTGGTCTGCCCTTAGTTTTATTTAAGTGACTGGACCCACTAAAGTGGCTGGGCCCTTAATACTAGCCAGAGGACACCATAATTTGCTATATTAGCTAACGTCCCTACAAATATACATTCGCCTTTAGGGAGAGTATATTTTTGTCTTCAGAAACGTTATATATTTTTTCAGAAAGAGTATATATTTGTTGAGAGGAACTTGACCTATATTTTAAAATTATTGTGTCCTGCAACTAAAAGTCATCTCTCAAGAAGGACTTATGTCAAACTTTTCCTTTTATTTAAGTGGTTGGACCCACTTAAGTATGTGGGTCCCATCACTATGTAATGCATAATGTCGAAAATTGTTTCGGTAGCTGTTTCACCATTCGGTGTCGGAATCCGACGAAATCAACGGCGACGAACTTAGTTTTTCGAGACCTACACGTTAGTAGTAAATGGATTCCAATTAATGAAATTACTGAAATACCCCTCACAGGGGCCGGTTTAGACAATCTCAGCCTGACTGTCGGTTTGTCGTCCAGTGTCGAAATTCGACGAAATTGACGGCAATGGAAATAATTTTTTGAACCTTACCTGTTGATAGTAAATGGACACCTATCAGTCATAATTATCAAAATACCCCTACTTTGGATCTCGATTTGGTTGACTCATGGTCCGACCGTAACTTTTCGGTCCGGACTCCGATTATCGTGAAATTGGCGGCAACGAGTTCCAAATTCAGAGACCTATTCATTAGCACTATTAAAACCCATAAAATACCTCTAGGACTTAGGATCCTGTTTTGATCCTGAGTTGTACTCGACATCGGTACAACTACCTTGCCTAAAACTGAATGTGAAGATATACTTTGTTTATTTAAATGCTTTACGATTTGCTTGTTTATAAGTAATGTGTCTATTTACTTGAAATGTTGATATGTTATAATAATCGACAATGTAGTTAGACCATCTGTTTGGGCTCGGAAGATGAGTGATTGGGTATGGTAGATGTTAAAGTAGGTGGTCTACCTCGCTTGCGATGGTTGAGCTCACCATGGAACCCTAACAATAAGGTAACCATGTATATTTTATGGATAGGTATGGCTTGACCATAGCCTATGAACGACCTTCGAGTAGGGGACCGTATCAATATCCAAGAAAGAGAGTGGAAACACTACTCGTTTTTTTACTATGTATTGAATAGGGTCTTTGACCCACCTAAGTCTAGAAAAGTTCGGGTTAGTTCCTACCCATTATTTGACCTTCTAGATCACTTAGATCGGTGATCCGAGTATTAGTCCTAATTTATGGAAAGCAGTGACCCCATATTTTTCTAGGTTAAGCCTAACTCATAATACTGTTTGTGGCGTAGAGTTAGGGTGGACACGATAGCACCAGACCAATATGGTTGTTGTGTTTGACTTAGGAAGTCATGATGGCCATTAGGTCTAGGATAAGTCTTTTGGATGATGGTGGTTTCATGCAAGTACGTTATACTAGTTTTGTTTAGTATCTAAGGACTTGTCTTATGTAACGAATAGAAAGCACCATGCTTTGGACTGATGTGAGATTTATGATTAGGTAAGATCACCGTGCTAGTGACTAGTGAGTCAGGTATACGATTATACAAGTAATTAGGGGTTAGTCATTATAGTTATCTAAGTTAGTTGTGAGTGATACACGAGTGACGTATGCCATCAGATAGGTTAGAAAATTGTTGGTGTTTCGATACCCTTTAGAAGTAAGAACTAGCATGGCCACCACACCACTCTCGCGAGTTAGGAGACGTGTCCCCTGTCCTTGTTTGGTTAGGGGGACACATTGTCTACTCATCGAGAGTGATGCGTGGTCACGCAAATTTAGGATAGTCTGATTATTTATATAGAATAGAAAACGCCTTGCGCGACTATTGTACTACCATCGTAGGGTTAGGTAACATATATGCTATCCTCGTTTGGTTGGGGGGATGTGTGACCTACCCTCTAAGGGGGTTACACGATCACGTTGGTAATTTAGGAATAGTTTGTAAAGTACATATGGGAATTGTATTATGATTGAATTCGCCTTGAGTGGCTATGCCATGGCTTATAATCAGACTCTTGCGTTTGGTGTTGGTATTGAGTCTATGATTTGTGCTAATAAGATAGGAGTTGTTTTATGACGTAGTAGGTCCTAACTAAACATACGAAAAGCGAGGTGATGGCCGCGTGTGAACATGTGTCAAAATATATTGCACGCAGTTGATATTCCTATTATCGCATGCTAGTGCAGAATCTATCACGTAAAACTAGATGGATTACACTTAGACTCTTATGAGTGGCATAGAGGTAGGGTCATTCCCCACTCTCCTTATTGTTTTCACAGATATGTAAACGTATGTTCTTGGTTTTAACCCTAGTTTAGGCGAATATAGATCATAATCGTCGTCTAACTCGTAATATCGCTTTTGGCATGGAGTTGAGATTGACATGGTTGCGTCGGACTGATTATGGTTGGTATCGTTGACTCATGTACAATCCTGACCAATTGGGGGATGAGTCTTTCGGATGGTGATTGCCTCTTTTAAGTACCCTAGACTAGTAATGATTAGCTTTTAGGGTTTGATTTTGATAGAACAGACCGTTAGCTTGGCAATTGAAGTTAGGGTATTAGCCCTAAATTAGTTAGAGTTATTATCCTGGCCCTAGTTTAGGGGAAACAAAGACACTAGGATGTCGTGTAACTTGTGAGTCGCCTTATCGGCATAGAGTTGAGATTGACATAAAGGCACCGGACCAGTTGGGTTGGTGTGGTAGATTTGTGAAGTAATTTGATTGGTAGTCAGATAACACTACAAAAAAAAACAGTTATTACCGACGGACACTATCCGTCGGTAATATTAAAATTTCGTCGGTAATATTCTATAGCGACGGAAGATATTTCCGTCGCTTGTTGTCGGGAAAGAAGGCGTCGGGGAAAACAATACGACGGACCAAATATTACCGTCGGTAATAATAATTAATACCGACGGTAATATTAACGCCGTCGGTAATATTTAATCAATTTAAAACTAATATAATTTAGTATTGCCGACGAAATATAAGAATCCGTCGGTAATATATAACCATTTTACCGACGGGTATATTTCATACTGTCGGTAATAATATATATATTACCGACACATATATATATTACCCGTCGGTAATAATATATATATTACCGACCAAATTCATATAACCGTCGGTAATACTATATATATTACCGACGGATATTATATACCGTCGGCAAATCATTAATAATTTAAAAAAAATAAAAATATTATTACCGACGGAATAATTAATTTCCGTCGGTAATAAGTATTTTTTTTTTTTAATAAATTTACCTAAATAATGTTATTTAATTCCTGTGATTCAATACCACAATATATTACCACAATTTATCAAATATTACCACAATTTATAAAATATTACCTAAATTGATAAAAAATTACAGCAAATTATCAAATATTACCACAGTTCTCGGCCGACAATTATAGACAAGAACAAAAAATAACCATATATTACAAAATAATATTTACACAATCCAGAACTGAGAGATGATACATGTCCTATCTCAACCACCCCCGCCCGCCACCAACGCCGGTGCTCTCATCGATCCCCTGACGCCGCCCTATCTCAACCACGCCCGCCCACCACCAACGCTGGTGCTCTCATCGATCCCCTGACGCCGCCCTGCTCCTGCAATTAACATGTATTTGTTAAAAAAATGGTTTATATCTATAACTGAGTCTAAGCGTTAAAATATGATAAGTTAGCGTGTTTCGATTTTGAAATAGGTTTGGATTCGATCCGATCGTAGAATTATCGACATCCGATAATTCGAACTTGGAATTATTCCGTATTTCAGACTTGCGAGCGGGTTCTAATTGGATATTTGACCAATTTACGCTCCGATTCACCGATTTAGAGTCTAAGTGTTGAAAAATCAAAACTTAGCGTGTTTCGGATATCAAATAGCTAGGTTTGGATTCGATCGGATCGTCATCGGATCGGCATTCGATAATTCGAACTTGGAATTATTCCGAATTTCGGACTTGCGAGCGGGTTCTAATTGGATATTTGACCAATTTACGCTCCGATTCACCGATTTAGAGTCTAAGTGTTGGAAAATCATAAGTTAGCGTGTTTCGGATATAAAATAGGTTTGGATTCGATCGGATCGTCATCGGCTCGGCATCCGATAATTCGAACTTGGAATTATTCCGTATTTCGGACTTGCGAGCGGGTTCTAATTAGATATTTGACCAATTTACGCTCCGATTCACCGATTTAGAGTCTAAGTGTTGGAAAATCATAAGTTAGCGTGTTTCGGATATAAAATAGGTTTGGATTCGATCGGATCGTCATCGGCTCGGCATCCGATAATTCGAACTTGGAATTATTCCGTATTTCGGACTTGCGAGCGGGTTCTAATTGGATATTTGACCAATTTACGCTCCGATTCACCGATTTAGAGTTTAAGTGTTGGAAAATCATAAGTTAGCGTGTTTCGGATATGAAATAGGTTTGGATTCAATCCGATCGTCATCGGATCGGCATCCGGTAATTCGAAGTTGGAATTATTCCGTATTTCGGACTTGCGAGCGGGTTCTAATTGGATATTTGATCAATTTACGCTCCGATTCACCGATTTAGAGTCTAAGTGTTGGAAAATCATAAGTTAGCGTGTTTCGGATATAAAATAGGTTTGGATTCGATCGGATCGTCATCGGCTCGGCATCCGATAATTCGAACTTGGAATTATTCCGTATTTCGGACTTGCGAGCGGGTTCTAATTGGATATTTGACATATTTACGCTCCGATTCACCGATTTAGAGTCTAAGTGTTGGAAAATCATAAGTTAGCGTGTTTCGGATATAAAATAGGTTTGGATTCGATTGGATCGTCATCGGCTCGGCATCCGATAATTCGAACTTGGAATTATTCCGTATTTCGGACTTGCGAGCGGGTTCTAATTGGATATTTGACCAATTTACGCTCCGATTCACCGATTTAGAGTCTAAGTGTTGGAAAATCATAAGTTAGCGTGTTTCGGATATAAAATAGGTTTGGATTCGATCGGATCGTCATCGGCTCGGCATCCGATAATTCGAACTTGGAATTATTCCGTATTTCGGACTTGCGAGCGGGTTCTAATTGGATATTTGACCAATTTACGCTCCGATTCACCGATTTAGAGTCTAAGTGTTGGAAAATCATAAGTTAGCGTGTTTCGGATATGAAATAGGTTTGGATTCGATCCGATCGTCATCGGATCGGCATCCGGTAATTCGAAGTTGGAATTATTCCGTATTTCGGACTTGCGAGCGGGTTCTAATTGGATATTTGACCAATTTACGCTCCGATTCACCGATTTAGAGTCTAAGTGTTGGAAAATCATAAGTTAGCGTGTTTCGGATATAAAATAGGTTTGGATTCGATCGGATCGTCATCGGCTCGGCATCCGATAATTCGAACTTGGAATTATTCCGTATTTCGGACTTGCGAGCGGGTTCTAATTGGATATTTGACCAATTTACGCTCCGATTCACCGATTTAGAGTCTAAGTGTTGGAAAATCATAAGTTAGCGTGTTTCGGATATAAAATAGGTTTGGATTCGATCGGATCGTCATCGGCTCGGCATCCGATAATTCGAACTTGGAATTATTCCGTATTTCGGACTTGCGAGCGGGTTCTAATTGGATATTTGACCAATTTACGCTCCGATTCACCGATTTAGAGTCTAAGTGTTGGAAAATCATAAGTTAGCGTGTTTCGGATATAAAATAGGTTTGGATTCGATCGGATCGTCATCGGCTCGGCATCCGATAATTCGAACTTGGAATTATTCCGTATTTCGGACTTGCGAGCGGGTTCTAATTGGATATTTGACCAATTTACGCTCCGATTCACCGATTTAGAGTCTAAGTGTTGGAAAATCATAAGTTAGCGTGTTTCGGATATAAAATAGGTTTGGATTCGATCGGATCGTCATCGGCTCGGCATCCGATAATTCGAACTTAGAATTATTCCATATTTCGGACTTGCGAGCGGGTTCTAATTGGATATTTGACCAATTTACGCTCCGATTCACCGATTTAGAGTCTAAGTGTTGGAAAATCATAAGTTAGCGTGTTTCGGATGTGAAATAGGTTTGGATTCGATCCGATCGTCATCGGATCGGCATCCGGTAATTCGAAGTTGGAATTATTCCGTATTTCGGACTTGCGAGCGGGTTCTAATTGGATATTTGACCAATTTACGCTCCGATTCACCGATTTAGAGTCTAAGTGTTGGAAAATCATAAGTTAGCGTGTTTCGGATATAAAATAGGTTTGGATTCGATCGGATCGTCATCGGATCGGCATTCGATAATTCGAACTTGGAATTATTCCGAATTTCGGACTTGCGAGTGGGTTCTAATTGGATATTTGACCAATTTACGCTCCGATTTACCGATTTAGAGTCTAAGTGTTGGAAAATCATAAGTTTTCGGATATAAAATAGGTTTGGATTCGATCGGATCGTCATCGGCTCGGCATCCGATAATTCGAACTTGGAATTATTCCGTATTTCGAACTTGGAACATCTTCGGCAATCAGAGGACCAGAGGTGTCTTTGGGAGGTCGGGGAGGAGGGGAGAAGGTGGTGGTGGTCGGACCGCCTAAGAGAGAGAGAAAGGTAATATCAGAAGAAAAAATATTAGTATTAGTCACGTTAATCATTTTTATCAAACTGATTGTGAAAAATTAACGAAGAGGTCAACTTATTAACATTACGTAATTTGAAGATCTATTTGTTTAAAAAAATAGTTGAGGGACTAATATGAAACTACCCTATAGTCCAGGAGATGTTTATGTAATCTGTCAAAAGAGGAAAAAAAAAAAAAACTATATGCCCCAAGCCCATTATCTCTATCTCCCTTTCTCTCGTTTGGAATTTATGCCGCCACTAAAGTGAATTCCTAGCTCCGCCACCCACCCACCACCGTACTCCTTTACACCTGGGCTTCCACCTGGCCCTTGAAGAAGAGGATCAGAACGAAGAGAGAGAGAGACCAGACATAGGGAGGGAGAGATAAAGAGCTGTAGAAAGAGAGAGAGAATGAGAGGATCATCGGAGGAGGCATCAGTAACGGCTGTAGACGGCCCCCTAAGTGCTGTCCCGCGACGACGAGTCCGCAGGACAAGTCCGAGACTTCCTCCTCCCGGTGTGAGTACGCCGGTGATGACCACCGCCAACCCGTGCTCCGACGAGCCGGAGCGCCGGTCCCGACCTGCACCACCTCCTCCTCCTCCTCCCCGTGCACCAAGCAACTTCGACGACCTCCTCGACACGCCGGTTGCCCATAAGGCCCGGCCCGACCCTTCTTCGACACCCGAGGTAAGCTACAACACTCCCTCCACCTCCCCTTTTGGTTCAGTCGCCGGCCACCATGGCCGGTCACCTTTGTGGCTCCGGGCCGAACTCCGGGGTCCGCCGACGCGGATCCGACGAACCCCGTCGCGCACCGACACCTTCGGGTTGTTCTCCTTCGCGCCCCTTTCGCAACGATGGCGAGGGTAAAGACACTCGGCCACCGGACGCCGGTGAGGCACAAGAACCACCTCTGGTTCGGGTTCTGTCCGATAACCTGGTAGGGGTAGGTTTTAGAAAATTAGAAGGGGGCAGGGGGCTATTTTGGGTATAAGTGTTTTAAACTATTTATATTGTGAGTTGTATTAATAAGTTTTATATTACATATGTTGGTCTGCCCTTAATTTTATTTAAGTGGCTGGACCCACTTAAGTGGGTGGGCCCTTAGTTTTATTTACGGCAAATTAGGTATAGGTCCTTCAATATTTTTTCAATATTAACCACATGACAACATAATTTGCTATATTAGCTAAGGTCCCTACAAATATACATTGGTCTCTATTGAGAGTTTATTTTCGTCTTCAGAAACGTTATATATTTGTTTCAGAAAGAGTATATATTCGTCGGGAGGGACTTGAGCTATATTTCAAAATTATTGTGTCCTACAACTAAAAGTCATCTCTCAAGAAGGACTTATGTCAAACTTTCCCTTTTATTTTAGTGATTGGACCCACTTAAGTAGGTGGGTCCCATCACTATGTAATGCATAATGCAGAAAATTATTTCAGCAGCTGTTTCATCATTCGGTGTTGAAATCCGACGAAATCAGCGGTGACGAACTCAGTTTTTCGCGACCTACACGTTGGTAGTAGATGGATTAAAATTAATAAAATTACTAAAATACCCCTCACAAGGGCCGGTTTAGACAATCTCAGCCTGATTGTCGGTTTGTCGTCCAGTGTCGAAATTCGACGAAACTGACGACAATGGAAATACTTTTTCGAACCTTACCTATTGACAGTAAATGGACACCTACCAGTCATAATTATCAAAATACCCCTACTTTGAGTTTCGGTTTGGTTGACTCATGGTCCGACCGTAACTTTTCGGTCCGGACTCCGATTGTCGTGAAATTGGCGGCAACGAATTCCAAATTCAGAGACCTATTCATTAGCACTATTTAAACCCATAAAATACCTCTAAGACTCAGGATCCTGTTTCGATCCTGAGTTGTACCTGACATCTGTACAACTACCTTGTCTAAAATTGAATGTGAAGATATACTTTGTTTATTTAAATGCTTTACGTTTTGCTTGTTTATATGTAATGTGTCTATTTACTTGAAATGTTGATTTATTATAATAATTGACAATATAGTTAGGCTATCTGTTTGGGCTCGGAAGATGAGTGATTGGGTAGGGTAGATGTTAAAGTAGGTGGTTATATCATCGTTTGCGATGGTTGAGCCCACCACGTAAGCATAACAATAAGGTTAACCATATATATTTTATGGATAGGTATAGCTTGACCATAGCCTCTGAACGACCTTCGAGTAGGGGACCATATCAATATCCAAGAAAGAGAGTGGAAACACTACTCGTTTTTTTACTGTGTATTGAATAGGGTCTCTGACCCACCTAATTCTAGAAAATTTAGGGTTATTTGACCTTCTGGATCACTTAGATCGGTGATCTGAGTATTAATCCTAATTTATGGAAAGCAGTGACCCCATATTTGTCTAGGTTAAGTGTAACTCATAATACTGCTTGTGGCGTAGAGTTAAGGTGGACACGATAGCACCATACCTGTATGGTTGTTGTGTTTGACTCAGGAAGTTATGATGGCCATTAGGTCTAGGATAAGTCTTTTAGATGATGGTGGTCTCATGCGAGTACGTTATACTAGTTTTGTTTAGTATCTAAGGACTTGTCTTGTGTAACGAATAGAAAGCATCATGCTTAGGACTGATGTGAGATTTATGATTAGGTAAGATCATCGTGCTAGTGGCTAGTGAGTCAAGTATACAATTATACAAGTAATTAGGGGTTAGTCATTATAGTTATCTAAGTTAGTTGTGAGCGATACAGAGTGACATATACCATCAAATAGGTTAGAAAATTGTTAGTGTTTCAACACCCTTTAGAAGTAAGAACTAGCATGGCCACCACACCACTCTCGCGAGTTAGGAGGTGTGTCCCCTGTCCTTGTTTGGTTGGGGGGACACACCGTCTACTCATCGAGAGTGATGCGTGGTTACGTAAAATTAGGATAGTCTGATTATTTATATAGAATAGAAAACACCTTGCGCGGCTATTGTACTACCATCGTAGGGTTAGGTGACATATATACTGTCCTAATTTGGTTGGGGGGATATGTGACCTGCCCTCTGAGGGGGTTACATGGTCACGTTGGCAGTTTAGGAATAGTTTGTAAAGTACATATGAGAATTGTATTATGATTGAATTCACCTTGAGTGATATGTCATGACTTATGACCAGACCCTCGGATTTGGTGTTGGTCTTGAGTCTATGATTTGTGCTAATAAGGTAGGAGTTGTTTTTTAACGTAGTAGATCCTAACTAAGTATACGAAAAAAGAGGTGATGGCCGGGTGTGAACATGTGTAAAATTATATTGCACGCAGTTGATATTTCTGTCGTCGCATGCTAGGGCAGAATCTATCACGTAAAACTAAAAATGAATTACACTTACGCTTTTACGAGTGGCAAGGAGGTAGGGTCATTCCCTACTCTCCTTATTGTTTTCACAGATATGTAAACGTATGTTCTGGGTTCTAACCATAGTTTAGGCGAATAGAGACCATAATCGTCGTCTAACTCGTAATATCGCTTTTGGCATGGAGTTGAGATTGACATGGTTGCGTCGGACCGATTATGGTTGGTGTGGTTGACTCGTGTACAATCCTGACCAATTGGGGAATGAGTCTTTCGGATGGTGGTTGTTTTTTTTTTAAGTATCCTAGACTAGTGGTGATTAGCTTTTAGGGTTTGGTTTGATAGAACATTCTGTTAGCTTGGCAATTGAAGTTAGAGTATTAGCCCTAAATTAGTTAGAGTTATTATCCTGACCCTAGTTTAGGGGAAACAGAGATACTAGGATGTCGTCTAACTTGTGAGTCGCCTTGTCGGCATAGAGTTGAGATTGACATAAAGGCACCGGATCGGTTGAATTAGTGTGGTAGATTTGTGAAGTAATTTGACTGGTAGTCAGATGAGTCTTTGGTTGTAGTGTTCTCTTTTGAATACCCTAAACTAGTTGGTTGAGTTATGATATCAGTACCATGGAATAGTTGTTAGAGTTATGGTTCTACCACTAGATTGGGGAAAACAGAGACACCATAATCGTCATCTAACTCGTAATACCGGGCATAAAGTTGAGTTGACTTGGTTAAAATGGACCGATATAGTTGGTGCGGTTGACTTGAAAATCTGACCATTGTTCGGATGAGTCTTTGATTAGTGGTAGTTCTTTTGAGAATTCTAAGTCTAGTGATTGTTGTTGTTATTATAATATTGATTATATGATAAGCTTTGGTTGTAGAAGTCTATGCTAAATCATGATGAGTATGACAAAGTTAGCATCATTGATAAATATCTTACGAGAAGTCAAGGCTCGATATTCTTTGAGAGATGACATTTATGAGATTCGATATTATTCGAATAATAATAAAGTACAAGATATGTGATATTATCCAAGATGCGAGTAAGATTTGATATTATTCGAATAAGAATATTCATATAATATTAAAAATAATCAAGGTATGATGCTAACTAAAATAGGATTTAAAATTAGTTTTAGTCAAAGATAATATGATTTAAAAGTCAAGAAATAACGAGAGGTATCATCATAACTTAAGATAAGGTGCTAGGGAGGAATGGTTTGATTTAGGTTGAACAGCAGAGGATGATATCAATTAAAGCATCATTCATAATTTTTCATCAGTTTCTTTTAATAGATATTAGTGTGGCTCTCACTGAGTCACTTAGTCTTATAAGTGACACAGGGTTTATGTGTATGCTCTTGTTGGGCACAAACCTATGTATAAGAAGGAGTTGAGTTCGTAGATTTGACGGACGTATGTAGGTGATGAAGTAGCGGGAGCTAGTAGCTATGGAGCAACTGTGAAGCTACTGTGAAAGCTGGAGCTGGAGTAGGAACCTTAGATTTCTACCTGGATCTTATTTAGACCAAGGGGATATTATAATTGTATTCCAATGATGAGATATAAAGATTGATGATTAATATATAGAAATTTACTTCTGGTGGTGTGTTATTTTGGCTTGAAATACCAACTGTTTCTGTTAAACTAAATTATAAAATAAATGAGTATGAGGAGCATCTCCAGGCTAGTTCAGAGTGATGTGAGGAATGACTCATATTCTGGGCTCGAGTTTCATGCTCCTACGAGAGCAATACTCTTAGAAGAGTTAAGGGAATTGTCTCTCATTTGATGAGTAATGCCCTCGGGCAATTGAGCAGTACTTCCCTTTTAAAAAAAATGGTTTTCTTATCTTCCTTATAAGGACGGGTGTTCGATGCATTGTCTTCAGGCATCGGATTGGTCTAAGCAAAGAAGAACAAACTAAAACTTAAAAACTATTTTCCTTTTCTTTTCTTTAAAAAAATGGCAGTAAAATATCATGTCCGGGGCCTTCGGCGGCCGACGAAAATCCGGGCCGTGACACAATAGTCGCCTCAGACTTTGTCTTCAAGTACCAAGGGCAAGGCCTTGGGCTTGTTGAGTGCTAAGGCGATTGTCACCTCGGATTTTGTCTTTGAATACAAGGGCAGGGCCTTGAGCTTGTTGAGTGCCGAGGCGATGGTCGCCTCGGACTTTGTCTTCGAGTACCAAGGATTGGATATTGGGCTTGTCAAATTATGAAGGTTAGAGTTCGGAGTACTCAGTGTGTGATGACCAAGATCCAATAGGCCAATAGCCAAGACTCCTAAGGCTGGGATGCCAAGATGCATGAGGTGAGGTGTACGAGGCCACGAGTTAGCCCACATCGCCTGGAGAGAAGGAGATCCTAATCTACTTATATAATTTTCCCTTCCAAACATAGAAGACGCGTTTTAAAACCGTGCGCCGCTACGGATTTCGTAAGAACTCCGTAGTTAAGCGTGCTCGGGCGAGAATAATACCAGGATAGGTGACCTCCCTGGGAAGTTCTCATGCGGGCACGGGCAAAGCGGACAATATCTTGTATGTTTGGGACGGATGTTACAAAATGGTATCAGAGTTGGTTCTTCTCGGGATGGGGGGTCTAACCCTACACGAGGACATGTAGCCCTAAGGGGGGTGGATTGTGATAACCAAGATTCAATTGGCCAATAGTCAAGAGCCAAGACTCCTGAGGCTGAGATGCCAATATGGATGATGTGAGGTGAGGTGAGGTATACAAGGCCACAAGTTAGCTCACATCGCATGGAGAGAAGAAGATCCTGATCTACTTATATAATTTTCCCTCCTAAACGTAGAAGACGCGTTTTAAAACCGTGCGCCGCTACGGATTTCGTAAGAACTCTGTAGTTAAGCGTGCTTGGGCGAGAGTAGTACCAGGATGGGTGACCTCCCTGGGAAGTTCTTATGCGGGCATGGGCAAAGCGGACAATATCTTGTGTGTTTGGGGTGGATGTTACACAGTATAGTGCCTTAGTGTCGCTCGATTGTTGCAGGTTAGTCGGTCGTTTCGTAACTCAAGCTGAACTAATTGTGGCGAGGCACGGAAGCATGAGTTCTTACGTAACGTGGGAGCATGTGTGCCATCAAAGGTTCGGAGTACTCAGCATAGCACCTTAGTGTCAGTCAATTTAGTCAAAGAATCGTTTTGGTCGGGCCGGGCCAACATTGGGAAACGTAGCGTTGTACTGTTGCAGGTTAGCTGGTTGTGTCGCAAACCGATTCGGACTAACTGTGGTGAGATATGGGAGTATGAGTTGTTATATAACTTAGGAGCATATACGACGCCAAATATTCGGAGTACTCAGCATAGCACCTTAGTGTCGGTCGACTTAGGCGAGCGTCGTTTCTGTCGGACCAACTTCTAGACACGTAGCATCGTACTATTGTAGGTTAGCTGGTCGTGTCACAACCCGAGCCAGACAAACTCTGGGAGAGGCACGGGAGCATGAGTTGTTACATAACTCGGGAGCATGCGCAATGCCAAAGATTCGGAGTACTTAGCATAGCGCCTTAGAGTCGGTCTACTTAGGCGAAATGTCATTTCGATCGGACCAATATCAGGACACATAGCATTATATTGTTGCAGGTTAGTCGATTGTGTCGCAACCTGAGCCGGACTAACTGTGGTGAGGCACGAGAGCATGAATTCTTATGTAACTCGGGGGCATGTGTGATGCTAAAGGTTCAGTGTACTCAGTGTATTGCCTTAGTATCGGTCAACTTAGGTAAAGCGTCGTTTCGATCGAACTAATTAATGTCGGAACACATAGCATTATACTGTTACAGATTAGCCGGTCGTGTCGCAACCCGAGCCGTACTAACTGTAGCGAGGCATGGGAGCATGAGTTTTTACGTAACTTGTGAGCATGTGTAACGCCAAAGGTTCAGAGTACTCAGCGTAGCGCCTTAGTGTTGGTTGACTTAGGCGAAGCGCCGTTTCGATCAAACCAACATTGCGATACGTAGCGTTGTAATGTTGCAGGTTAGCCGGTTGTATCGCAACCCGAGCCGAACTAACTGTATCGAGGCATGGTAGCATGAGTGCTTACGTAACTCAGGAGCATGTGTGACGCCAAAAGGTTCGTAGTACTCAGCATAGCGCCTTAGTGTCGGTCGACTTAGGCGAAGCGTCGTTTCGGTCGATCCAACATCGGGACACGTAGCGTTGTACTGTTGCAGGTTAGCTGATCATGTTGCAACCTGAGCCAGACTAACTGTGGCGAAACACGAGAGCATGAGTTTTTATGTAACTCGGGAGCATGTGTGACACCCAAGGTTCAAAGTACTCAGCATAGCATCTTAGTGTCAGGGCCAAGCGTCGTTTTGGTCGAACCAATATCGGGACACGTAGCATTGTACTATTGCAGGTTAGCCGGTCGTGTCACAACCCGAGACGGACTAACTGTGGTGAGGAACGGGAGCATGAGTGCCAAGCCTGTCTTCTTGGACATTTTGTTGGGCAATCTTCGATACCCGGAGATGCCCGACGGTTAGCTGTCTCCAAGCCTTCAGTCAATGGCTGAATACTCTGGCGATCTGCAACACCAGAGGATTCCCGAGGGTTGGCTGTCTCCAAGCCCTCGATCGATGGCTATAGTTTTGAACATCACTCTCGATGTAGAGATCAGTGGACGGGTCGCACGACCGATGGACTTTTGCTCTGTTGTTGATACTGGCGGCTGACATCGGATTCACCCCCGATGTTTGAATGTCTCGATTTAGATAACTTCCCTCCGGATGATCCACAAGTTGTATTTTTGCTATTCAGAGACAGCGATGGAGACAGACATATTGCTTATACAATCGGTAGTTGCTGCTTGACCGAATGAGCTAGGAAGCTCGGAGGTCATGAATCGATTGGGAAGAATCCCATAGACGACGCCAAACTGTGGGGGGAGATTACGACCACCATATGATCTCCCTCCAACAGTCGATTGAAGGATAAAACTTCGAGGTGTGGTGCACTATATCGTGCTGAACTGTCACTCAGACATTGTGGAGTAGAAAGAGAGATGGAGAAAGTTGACACAAGATGTGGTGACCAAGTTCGGCTGAAGACTATGTCTTTGTGCGGTAAGACACAACCTTTTAATCCACTAACTTTGAAAAGTAAAGCTACTCTTGACAGGACTAGGAGTGCTTATACAAGTAGAAAGAGGGTGGAATAGGCTTGACTGGAGTCTGATTACCAGAATGCTCGATGAGCTCTAGAAAACAAAAAGTGGAGTTGGGAATAATGAATTCCGGTCCTTTGGATTACTGATTTGATATGCTATTTATAGAGCTTTGGAATTATCTGGGATTCTGATAAATATCTGGGGGGATTTACCAGGCCCCAGATCGTCTTCGTGGGCCCCAGACTGTCTCCGTGGGCCTCAGGCAGGGGTTGGCGGGTCTCACCGTCGTCTCCATGGGCCCCAAGTGGGGCTGACGGGTCTCACCATTAGGTGTTAGCCATATTTTTGCACCCACAATAGTTTGGGCACTTGGTCTATAATCACTGAGTGAAGCAGAGGGAAGGAGGAGGAGGAAGAGGAAGAAGGAAGGATGAAGGAAAAGGAAGGAGGAAGAAGATTTGAGGGAGGAGGACGTGATTGTGGCAGTGGGTTGGATGGGAGAGGTGATGAAGGATGGACGATGGCAAACTAAAGGCGATCTGCATGGGTCAGACTAGTGGTCCGACGTCAACGAGCCACAGTGGTGGGCAGTGGTTTACATCACATATTACTGGGGCAGCACAATTGCATTTGTTGCCCTTGGTAATCTACAGCTGCCCCTGGCAATTGTGCTGCCCTTAGTAATCTATGTGTTGTAAATAGCCAAACCCTTAAAAAATCATTAATTTTTAACTTTATCCTTACTTTGTAAATTTAGTTACAAGTTTGCCACTAAACCTGAGGGCATTGTCACCGTTGATAGAGGTCACGATTTAATCGCAACCGTCTGATCGACTTGTTGGAGGTGGTCCTCCAACCCGGATTGGAGGCAAGTATTGTATTGTTCCCACCTACCCACTATAGGACAATTGGCAAGCAATTAATGCTAGGGTGAGGAGGTTGTGTGTTCAAACTCCCCCCACCCCTCGATTTACCTAGCAGTGCCGTGGAAAATTTTGAGTGAGTCGGGCTTCACTCTTGGAGGGACTAGTCCGAGCCTGACGTGGGCCATTCCTACAAACTATTGCATGGCTTTTAAATCATCAGAGAAGCCTTGTCATTGCTCGTATAACCTAGGGTTGCAACTCTGGCGGGTTGGGTCGAGTTGGGGGTCAACCCAAGTCCAACCGAAGTACTAGAACCCTCAGCCCTAACCCTAACCCAACCCAACCTCCAACCAGAGATACCCAGCCCAAGTCTAACCCAAGCAAAAATTTCCAAGCTCGGGTTAGCCCAAGTTGGTAGAAATAGGTCGGGTTGCGTGGGTTCGGATATACTAATTTCCAATCATTGTTTAAAATTTTGACATTTGAGGATCAAAAACTGAAAAGAACCTACTTGCTAATACTACCATATAACTTTTGTTGCATTTTTATCCATGATCATCAGATAATGTTTTTATTTGATAAGCAAGAAGTAAATAAATAATATGGAAGGTGAAACAGATGGCTATGATTGTGACCCCTCAATAGATGAGTACATGAAATGGCTATGATTGTTGCATCACAAACTCACAGACATACATGAGCACTAAGGTTCGGGTTGGCCGACTCCTCAACCCGAGCCTCGGCCAACGCGAGCCTGACTCGAACTCAACTTAGGCTGTATTTTTTCAACTCTAACTCAACCCAATCTTCAAATACATCAATCCAAGCCCGCCCAAAACTCGGATTGGGACGGGTTCAACCTGCCCAAGTTGCAGTCATAGTATAACCAGCAGTCTCTTTTTTTTTTTGATTAATGGATCACCTTCTTGTTGGGGGTGTGTGTGTTAAAACCGCATACACTTTTAGTCCCATATCGGTTAGGGGAGAAATCCCCTACCAACATATAAGGATTTGCCCACTTCCCCCCACTAGTCATCACACTAGAGGAGGGGCTTCACTAGCTCACACACGCGCGCGCGTGCGTGCCGTGCCGGGCCGGGCTTGGGCATGGGCTGGACGGCGCGCGTGTGTGTGTGCGCCCGCGGACCCGGACACGATAGCACCTCCGAAATGGGCTGGTCCGCACCTGCCCTATTTTTGTTTTTTGCTTTTAAGTCCTCCACTATTTATTATTTACTATTTGGGACACTAGCCGTTACGCGAGAAGCGCTGCATGCTAGCCGTTACGTACAGGCTCGCTGCGAGCTGTAACGTGCGAGGTTAATGGGCTTAATCGCAGCCCATTAACCGCTCCCCTCTTTCAGCCTCCCATTAACTGCCCGAGGCCTATATAAGGCCCAGTGCAGCCATGGGATGAGTACACTCCGAAAATCGAAATTCCTCCCTGCTTACTGTCTCTCCCTCTTCCACTCTCTCGTATCGTGGTGTTGTTGTGCTGCCCCTTTGCTCCGAAGAGACTCCCTCTCTCGGACCAAGGCTCTGCTGCGGTGCTGCCTCCCCGATTCGAGAAGATCGTCATCCGAGTCGCTGGGTTCCTGAAAGTTCACGAGGTTCGCAAAGCCTTCTTGGAGTCGTGCCGACGAGAAGGAGGTCGCCTGACCGGGGTCGCCGTATCTCCGAGAACCATTGCCACGAGACCCGCACGAGGGGGGCAATAAGATTATTGGGACAGTGCCTAGCACGCTTCGACCACAGGCCAGAGTTTCTAACTCTTCTTCTGTCCTAATACTAGATCTAAAATAATCGACTTGCATCTAATAGAGAAATCTAAATAAATAGATATATTTTAGATAGATTGTATCTCCCTTTTAGAAAAGTTCGGCAAGGTGAATGACGGTTCCATAGAACAATTTCTAAAAGAAATTTGTGACTTGTCCTTGTTTGCGAAAATAATATTTGCTAATAAATTTTAATATTAATAATTTGATTAAATCCTAAATTTGCTAGTTTAGAATGATTATAATTCCAACACTTCTTTCCCACTTCTTCTTGTAGGGGCAATGGTAGGGCCAGGCCTTAGCCCAAGAAAACAAGAAGTGGGCCTAAATTTGGCCCTTTCCAGTTCTACACAATTTTGAAGAAGGCAATCCCACTCAAGATCTCTCAGTATGGAAATTGGAAAGTGAGCTGTTCTTCCCAAAATCCCACGTCCAAAAGATCTCTTCAATGAAGAAGTACAAAACCCCGGACTGCAGGTGTTTGAAGCCCTTCGTCTCCCCTGTTCTAGAGATCTCCATGGATGCCTCTCTACCATCACACAGTGTCACCACCACCACCTTCAGAGCCGAGCATCCGAGGGCACCCCCGCCGTCTCCTGCCACCGAATCCACTGAGCCGGAAGGCGTGGATCCGTCATTGCCGTCCCCGTCATCCACTCTCCCCGACGGCGGCGCATCGGGCGAAAGCTCCAGGTGTTGGAGGTCCATCCGGCGGTGTCTGTGCATGTTTATGTACTGGGAATGTTGCATGAGCAGCGGCGCATCGAGGGAGCGCGTGGGATCGAGAGATCCGCCGCCGCGAAGGGCCGTCGTCAATCCGCAGTCGCTGTGTAGATGTTACAGCCAGATGCCCGCCGGAGATCGCGACGAGATGCTCAGAGAGGCGATCGTCTACTGCAAGAGAACTATGTGCAGGGATGCGAGGTCACCTCGGGGAGTCGGGGGGCTTCTCTCTCTGTAGACACGAGCATGTGCTTCATTAACACTTTTTTCTTTTCTGGTACATAGAAGTGGGGCCCCGGGTCGCCACAAGAATCCAAAGCCGCCACAGTCTGACACAAAGCAACACCAACACCGCCATGCTTCGTTAACGTTTTGTGCTTAAAGGAAGAGCAAGGTGTTTTCCTGATTGGTTAAGTACTTCAAAGTTTATATCCGTTTAATTTCTGATTTTCTGTAATTTTTAGTTTTGTTTTGGGGGGTAAACTCTCAAAATGGTCCGTAGCATCGCAACCTGCTAGCGCTTACCACACTAGGGCGCTATCTGCTCCAAGAAGCGAAGGTGGTAGCACACCTAATTGCTATCCACACCCTTGTTCGAAATACGGATTTTATTGCCTACTTACCCCCAGATCGAGTTTATTGTTGAGTATGTCTATAAGGATGCTAGTCTTGTTAGAGGTTTTTGTATATGAAGAAGTCTTCCTCAAACTCTTTAAACCAATAATTTGGTTCATGTAACCAATGATTTATTTTGGGTTTGGGGCGCAATGAATAGAACCCACTTGGTTTCTCAAAAAAAAATCATATCGTTATCGAAAGGTGGAAGCAACAATGGATGATGGTCGAAGTGATGATCATGAACATCGGCACACGTTCCCGTGAACTTGTTTTTGTATATGAAGAAGTCTAGAGATTTTTGTATATGAAGAAGTCTTCCTCAAACTCTTTGAACCAATAATTTGGTTCATGCAACCAATGATTTATTTTGGGTTTGGGGCGTCATGAATAGAATCCCCTTGATTTTAGGGATGGCAATGGTGTGATTTCGGTACGGTTTTGGGCCAAACCGAAACCGCACGACAACACCGAACCGCCACACCGAAACCACACTGCACCGCGACGGTGTACCATATGTAAAACCAAAACCGCATCATGCGGTGCGGTGCAGTGCACCGCGGTTTTACATTATAATGGTCTAAACGGTGCGGTTTTTTGCGGTTTTGGGTAAAACCGAAACCGCACCGCAACACCGAAACCGCACCGCACCGCGACGGTTTTATATTTTGGCAAACCAAAACCGCACCATGCGGTGCGGTTTTTCACGGTTTGCGATTTTAAACCGCACCGTTGCCATCCCTACTTGGTTTCTCAAAAAAAAAATCATATAGTTATCGAAAGGTGGAAGCAACAATGGATGATGGTCGAAGTGATGATCATGAACACCGGCACACATTCTCGTGAACTTGTTTTTCACTCCCTAGAGTAGATCAAGATATCTCATGCTGGATAGAATGGGTATCCCAGTTTCTGGAGAAGACAAAAGTACATCCTTTGGGAGGGGAACCAAGTTCCCTTATCCTTTATGGTTTCTCCCCATCAAAGAATCCTAGATCCAATGGATGGAATGAATCTGACTGAAGCCAGTAATGCCTAGAACATGCACATATATGGAAGGTCCAATAAATAATCACCCATGCTCAACCTTATTGAGATTATACCTTATATTACATGTGCTTCGCAATGGCACTATTTGCGATATTCCTATTTATTATTTTGAAAATTTATAATTCTTTGATTTTACTGGATGGAGTTTCAACGAGTTAGGTTCATAGGAACTATAAAGTTCTAGTTAAAAAAAAAAGATTAGTGTGTGAGAGGTCCATGACAGCAGATCTATCCTGTGAACAAGACACCGAATAATTTCATTTAGCCTAAGGTCCCTGCCCCCTCTTGTTTCTTCTCGTCTCTCTCCCGAGCAGCTTCGGCAGCGGCGGCTGTAGCAGAGGCGGCGGGGGCAGTGGCCAGCAGCTCCGGCAGCAGTGGCATTCGACGAATACTAGATTTCATGGCCTATAGATCTCAGGGTTAGGGCTAGGTTCGGTTCGGCGGCGGTGGTGTTCGGTGGTTAGGTGGCGGCGAGTAGCTCCAGCGAGTGACGATAGTGGCGTTTGGTGGTTTGGTGACGGCGAGCAGCTCCAGTGGCGGCGTTCGGTGGTTTGGTGGCAGCGTTCGGTGGATAAGTGGCTTGGTGGTTCACGGATTCGGTGGCATACTAAAAGAAAATTTGAAATATTGTGGAGGGTAATTTTGTCCATAGCATTTCAAAGTAATTAGACTTAAAAGCATCCCCTTAAAAGGAGTTTTCACCAACTCCTCAAAAAAAATGGACACGTATGGGTCACATCTGAAAAGTAGGGGTGTTCATCGGTTCAGGCTGACCCGCCAAACTGAACTGAATTGATCTATTTGGTTCGGTTTGGATTGTGTATTTTTGAGCGTTCGGTTCGGTTTGGTTCTGAACAAAAAAATCCGCTAAGATCGGTTCAATTCCGGGTTGTGAGCTTTTTAACCCGAACCAACCCAACCTGAATCATTGGTAGTATACCCTCAGTAGTTACTATTGTACAGTCTCACTAATATTGTACATTATATGGTGGTGACAACAATTATCACCATTCGGTGCATTCAAGACTTTCAAGTGTTCAACCGTGTGATGAAACTGCAAAGTGTTGTCATTTGCACCCACATAATTACTTGAACCCCCAAGTCCCAACTTATGAAATATCTCAAAGTGAAAAGTTAAGGGTGTTGCTAGTATTTCTGTGGGGTCAAATAGCAAACCCAAAGTTAAAGGCTTAAAAGTGAAATTTGAATCAGCTCAGTGGCTCAATCATTCACACCTCACTGCCAATTCAAGAACATTTAGTTGGATGTTTACTACCAATTCAATCTTATTATTTTTGTCAATCAAGTATTTAGAAAGACTCGAGGAGGCGATATTTGAGGCTTTCGAGCGATTTGAAAGGCCCACAAAACCGAACCGAACCAAACCAAACTTTTTCTGTTTAGTTTGGTTCGGTTTTTACCAAGGAATGGTTTGGTTCGGTTTCATTTTCTAGAAAATCGATCAACTCCGGTTCAGCTCCAAATTTATCAAAAAACCGAACCAACCTGAACCATGAACACCCCTACTAAAAAGCCCATAAGCTTACACTATCTCGCTAAGCTGTTTTTTGCCAAATGACCACTAGATAGCGATTCATGGTAACATGGGGGAGGGGAGAAGCTGCATGATGCGGTTTGCAAAAAAATCTTAGAACAATACTTGGCTGATATGTACCAAGCTCCTCTCCTTCTTCGGCTGAGGTGGCAGGAATTGATAAGTTCTAAATATGGGACCCTATGGTAGAAAAGTCTATTATAACTTGAAGTTATATCAAACCACTTTTTTCAAGAATTAATGACCATGGGCCCCATAATTAGGGCCTATCAATTGCCGCCACCTTTGCCCAAGCTGGAGGTTCCTATTTAGTACTGATGACTGATGAGATTGAGGAGGAAGGAGGACGAACGATGGCAGATGGGAGTGACCTATACATCGCTGGGGGCAGCATAATATTGCAGGCGGTACCCCTGATAACCTGGAGCCGCCCCTAGCGCTCTTGTAATATATGTGACGTAAATAGCAAGCCCCTACCGTACCTCTGATAGCAAGTGCTGCCTTTAGTAATATACAACGTGGTGCACCAAAATTGGGCCATAAGCAAGGGCATAAAATCAATCGGGTAGCATCCGTCATATTAGAATCTAACAAATTGAAAAGTTAGATAACAAAACATATATCTATATAACATGGCACGACGGTCTACATGCTGACTAGACAAAAAGGAACGCTGACTAGATAAAAACACGTATACTGACTAGATAAAAATGACCCTCTCTCTCTCTCTCTCTCTCTCTCTCTCTCTCTTCCCCACGATCTCTCTCTCTAGTTATTCGTCTCTCTCTCTCTCTCTCTCTTTATCCTCTCTTCCCCACAATCTCTATCTCTCTCTCTCCTCCACGTTCTCTCACTCTCCATCTCTCTCTCTTCCCCATGATCTCTCTCTCTCTCCATATCTCTTTCTTTCTGTCTCTCTTTCTCTCCGTATCTCTCTCTCTCTCCGTCTCTCTTTTCTCCACGATCTCTCTCTCTCTCTCTCTCTTCTCCACGATCTCTCTCCCTCTCTCTCTCTCTCTCTTTCCCACGATCTCTCTCCCTCCCCCCCCCCTCTCTCTCTCTCTCTCTCTCTCCTCTCTCTCTTCCATATAATCTCTCTCTCCGTCTTTCTCTATGCTGAAATTTTTCAGCACATCCTGCGTATGCTACAACCACGGGGCACAATTCATGAGACATGGGGTAGTAGGTCCTAGCACATGGGGGTAGTGCCCCCCAGCACTTGAGTGTACTGATAGTCTCTAGGCAACAGTTGTAGCGTATGCAGGATGTGCTGAAAGTTTTCCTCTCTCCGGGGGGTTTGGGAATCAAAATCTTCAATAGTATTACTCTGCCCCATCGTCTGCCCCAGAAGTCACAATTGTCCATTGCACCCAGACCCGACCGGTTCATAGCACTCAGCCTCCAACCAGCAGGCAAAGGGACGACAGTGATTAGGTTCAACCTGGAGCATATGTTGGGGAATCAATCACATCTGTTTCTTTGTGTGCCGGTTGTGGCTGAGTGTGATGCACGGGTTGGGTATGGGTGCAACGGATGGCTATGACTTAGGGGGCAGACGATGGGGCAGAGAAATGGGGTAAAAGATTTGGATTCGGTTCGGTGGGTTTGGGTGGGGGTGGTCGCGCCCAAGGCCAATCGGTACGGGCAGGCACTAGGTACTCAACAAGTAACGGTGAGCCGCTCTGGCCCATCTTCCTTCACACACACACTCTCTCTCTTCCCCCGCCCCGCCCCCGCCCCCGCCCCCGCCCCAGCCGAATCCCGATGATGCTTGCTCCGTCGCCGCATCTTGCCCGCGGCCTCTCCCTCGCCGCATCCCGCCGCCTCTCTCCGCGCCCGACGTCTCTCGTCGCCCCTCGCCTGCGGCCTTCACCCATCGGACGCTGGCTCCGCACGAGCCTGCAAGGTCTGCCCTCTCTTTTCCGCACCACCATCGCCGGTTAGAGGTCCATGACCCTAGTCTTCGATACCAGTTTTGAGGTTAGAGCTTAGAGATAGGGCCGACCGTTCGAGATCAAGGTTACCATCAGCTACTGCAGCCCACGCTCTCGGTCTGAAATTTGTAACTTGGATTGATGTCTAGGACATAATTTGTACAACCTTTGATTGTATTAAACATCGAGGAACAATCGAAAACTCGTCACTCCAGTCCATTACCTTCATAGTTTACTCGAAATTTATGCAACCTTTGTTGCAGTCCTGATTAGGATCCAGACAGTCCAATCAGTGATGTACTCGAAAACTTTTAATTTAAAGCCTGATAATTTTAAAAACGGCAAATTAGGTATAGGTCCTTAACTATTTTGCAATGTTAGCCGCATGACATCATAATTTGCTATATTAGCTAAGGTCCCTACTGTTAGATACCGTCACACCCCAAAACTCGGGTCGTAAAGGGAGGTCCACAGAGGGTATATGAAAACAATAATGCCCAGCCTGCTAGTTAATGTGGGATTAAACTTCAACACTCCCCATCACGTACATGCCGGTTTCGTCTGGTCCTTGTCATGTGGGTAGGCTCCCACTCGACTTAACGGGCATATGTTAAACCTGCTCTGATACCATGTTAGATACTCTCACACCCCAAAATCTGGATCCTAAGGGGAGGTTCACAGAGGGTATATGAAGACAACAATGCTCAGCCCGCTAGCTGATGTGGGACTAAACTCCAACACCTACAAGTATACATTTGTCTTCAGAAAGAGTATATATTCGTCTTGAAAAAGAGTATACATTCGTTTTAGAAAGAGTATACATTTGTCTTCAGTAAGAGTATATATTCATCGGGAGGGACTTGAGCTATATTTAGAAATTAACGTGTCCTGCAACTAAATGTCATCTCTCAAGAAGGACTTATGACAAACTTCCCCTTTAAAAAATCAGCAATATCTGCAAACTAAATAGGCCTAAGCAAACGAGCACCTCAAATTTTCCTCAATTTTCTTCTTTTCAAGTCCTCGACTACATGGAGATATGGTTTCACAAGGAGTAAGCAGCACTTTTGGGATCTGCATACCCCTTGTAGGAACCCATTTTCATCATCAAACTAGTCAGAAGGACATTTAGACATAGGTGCAACCTGTGGTTTGTTTAGATTTAGTCCATCCAGGTAATTCAGGTTGAATTATTCTTTCCAGAGGTTTTAGATACTTACATCCCAATAAGATTTCATATTGAATGCACAGGGGCAAAAATAGAACTTTATATTGAGTCTATTATTTGAACATTTTTCTTTAGATTGTGATGAAGTTTTATTTAAGTTTTAGATTTAGAAAAAAGAAGTGGTTAATAAAGGATATCACTCGTTTCTGCTCAAGGTTTAAAACACGGGTATCGGTACCTGTATTAGCTGGTCTCTCGCCGAGTCGTACCGGACAATACAGATCGGTATCGGCTGGTACGGTCGAAACCGGTACCGATTTGCTTTTTTTTTTCTTCAAAAATTTAAATAAATTAAAAAAATCTTAAAAAATCAGGAAAAATTCTAATTTTTTTGTATGTTTACTACTATAATTGCATACAGAAAAAATGTAATTTTCATAGGATATATTTTTAAATGTCTTCTATTTAACTTTATTGGGAAGCATAAATGTGACAAGAAGGATGATTTTAGGAGTACGAGGCTAAATTTAGCTGGTGAATTGCTTGCAAGGAATAAAATACATTTTTTTGCGACAAATGCAAACATTAGAGTATATATTCTTTCTCATCAATTGTACTATCCATAGAAACCACTTTTTAGAACCATGCTGGTTGAGTGTCTCGGACACTAAGGTGGAGTACTCTTTAGGCCGAAGAGAGATGTTTAAACTTGAATATCTCAATGGTTAAAATGCTATTGTAGCAATCAATGCTTACTAAGGATAATATAACCAAGAGAATTCCTTGATCATGAACATGGCTTTATTAGAGCGAGGTATACTTTGTTTGGAACATTTCATGAGTTACAAAGCTGATGTTGACAATAAAGATATTACCAAACGTTTGAAGCATAATGAAAAGATAGATTTTGGAAAAATGCAAAGCAAAAAAAGGACTCGGAGATGATGATTTTCCTTATATCCATTCAAGTCTTCAAAGTGGTGACATTGTCATTGGGAATGTTGCATAGTCTGGAGGGGATCATAGTATTAAATTGAAACATACTTTACGTTGCATGAACATTATGATACAACTGCAAGATAACAAACCGACTAAGCACACACTTTAATACATCATGGCAAACCAACTAAAATGCTTTTGCAGGAAATCTTGTTCATATTCAAAATTCTATAAGCAACATTAGGAGCAAATTTCTAAAGCAAGATTAGGAGCTAACGAAAGGACTATGCTAGCCTCCCTGTAGTTCACGTTCGTACTGTACGGATTGTAATAAGTACATTGTTCCTCGAGGATTCCTAGACTAATGTAGCCTGCAGGACGAAGCGGATGTATGGTGTGAATGATTCCACGAATGGATGCTTTAGTGCTAATGGTGGGATCATAGTATATTTGGGTACTCTTCAGTCTTCACGTTCTTTCAAGATAATGATGAAGATGTTTTATTCTTTTGCTGCTGATTTTTGCACTTGCACCACGAGATGCTCTCTTCACCGAATCACCGTCAAGTGAAGACTGAAGAGCATTTCGTGGTGCAGGTGCAACATGAATAGTAGAAGAATAAAACAACTTCATCATTATCTTGGAAGGAGGTGAAGACCGAAGGATCCCAATATAGTATTAAAGCATCCATCAATGGAGCCATCTGCACTATATGCCCACTTCGTCCTGCATGCTACATTAGTCCCAGGATTCCTTTAGGACACATGCCTTAGTACTTAGTATAGTTGGTAAAGACTACAGACGTGGACTGCAGGGAGGCTAGCATAGTCCTTTCGTTAGCTCCTAAATCCTAATATTGCTCTTTAGAATTTTTCTCCTGTTACTTATAGGTAAATAATACTTGTATAGGATGTTTAGTCCCATATCGGTTATTTAGGAGTTTCGTCTCCTCATGTACTTGTATATATACATGGGCATAGACCCTAATGAAAGTCATATTGTTGGCTCTCTATTTCCGTGTGCTGCTCTACGACTGGGTTCTGTTTGTTTCTTGGTGACTCACTTATTTTATGGCGTAGCAAGAAACAAGACACAGTTTCCAGGTCCTCTGCTGAGTCGAGTATCGTGCCATGGCAATCACTACTGCAGAGATTGTATGGATGCAATGGTTACTTAGAGACTTGGGTGTTGATCTTTCTAACTCAACTCCATTACACTGTGACAACAAAAGCGCCATCCAGATCGCCAGCAATCCAGTCTTTCATGAGTGCACAAAACATATAGATTAGAGATTGATTGTCACTATACTCGCTAGGAATATGTTTGTCGTACAACTGTTTACCTTTCGTCTCCTCCAAGGAACAAATTGCAGACTTCCTCACAAAAGCTCTTTCACTGCTTCTTTTCAGTATTGTGTTTGCAAACTCTCGGTGTTCGACCCACCTTGAGTTTGAGGGGGAGTGTTACTTATAGGTAAATATTACTTGTATATGATGTTAGTCCCACATCAGTTATATAGGAGTTTCGTCTCTTCATGTACTTGTATATATACATGGGCATAGACCCTAATGAAAGTCATAGTTGGTTCTCTGTTTCAGTATCTAACAGCTCCTAATGTTGCTTTTAAAATTCTGAATATGAACATGATGTTTTTTAATATTGGCCTTCTTCGGTATATCATGCAGCTCCAATACATGTATTGCCATTGTTTCTTGCTGCATTTGCCTTCTAGTACTTTTCATGAAGTTTTCTCTTTGCGACCTCTAACTTTGCTCGAATAGACAATTCTTCAAAGTTATTCATGTTCTACTGAGTGGGGGGGGGGGGGGGGGGTCTTCACGGTCTGCTGAGTAGGAGGGAGGTTACTTTCTGCTGTGCCGCATAGGAGGGGGGCATCACGTTCTGCTTAATAGGAGAGAGAGGGGGGGGGGGTTACTTTCTGCTGTGTAGGAATGAGGGACTTCACATTATATTGAGTAGGAGGGACATGGTTACTTTATGTTGCGGAAGAGGAGGGGGGCATCATATTCTATTGTGTAGGAGGGATGGGGTTACTTTCTGCTGAGTAGGAATGGGGGGCATCACGTTTTGTTGAGTAAGCGTGGTGAGACTTCACTTTTTGCTGAGTATTTCCAATGTAGAGATTCTCAATAATTTGATCCGCCTTGCACTTGAGCTTTTTTGGGCAGTTAGTTGCGGTAACAAGAATGGCACACTCGATCACTTCAATGATGTCAGAGTTGCAGCAACAGAAGTCTGAAGAACTTTCTCCAATAAGCAAGTGTTCTAGATGAACTCGATATGTCAATGTCTTTCTTTCTTCTCTTTTTTCCCTTCTCCCTTCTTACTTGTCTCCTCTGTCCTCTCTCTTCTTTCTTCTTTTCTCTTCTCTCTTCTCTTTCTCCTCTCTCTTCACTCATCCTTTTTATTTTTTCTCCTCTTTTTTATGCTTGGTGTGAAGAAACAATACCCAAGCCCCCCATAGATCTGGTTAGGGGGAAAAAGCCAAACAAAACCCGTGTGCCCAAATCCCACACCACTTGGCCGTTACTGATCCTTACTTGCTGTATTTGCATGAGTAGATAAGATTTGATTTCCTTGGTGTGAACAAGGAACCTTATAATTTGTATTGATTTTAGGGACAATTAAACTACTTATTTAATATTTTCCTTCCATCGTTAACTCGACATACTTCCACGTCAAAAGGCGAGATC